>BOPP01000053.1:5279888-5356128 GCA_017312745.1 Gryllus bimaculatus | reverse complement strand
AGTTTATTAATGAAACGCGAGTACTCTCGGTGTGACCCAACTCGTCTCAGAAACTTAAAAAAAGTTGTCAACGAAAGAGGAGGAAGGTAACTACGGGGTGGCACATATTTCTTTATCAATATTTCTTTAGACAAGGTGTGACTGTTTAATTGTTAAGGACTTTTAATGTCAAGACAACAATATGTACTTTTAATTTTTCTGTATCCATAAGAAATATAATACATTAAACTGATCACAATGCACCCGGATTAGAATAATAGCCATGTCTGTGGATTTCTATTTTTAATATTCTACCTTTGTGAAACGGCACCGCCACCATTAAAACGCATGCGTGATACAACCAACCAATAGTGGAAGGGATGGCATGTGACAAAGCCTTCCCTTCGCGTTCGGGGCTCAATTTCTTATATTCCGTGAGCAGTGATCTCATCCTATGCAAGTGATAGTAGAATTCCACAGTTCCTTTGCAATACCGAGTTTGTTCTTCACATGATTGATCATTTTATCAGAAACCAATCAAATAACTGTTTTCCTACCTTATCATTCTCTTTTGCAACTACCATATTCACTAGGAAAAACTTATAACCAGTACAGAAGAATCAACTGTAGATTCCCAAAAGACAAATTTAAACCGCCCTAAAGAGAAATTATCTCCCAAACTTACATTCTGTAATTTTTTCTTCTTTTAATTGTAGCCAATATTCTTTTTCAACGCTTATAATAACTATTGGTTATTGAAGTCTCCAGTGGGAGTATTCTCGATCTTGTTTGTGACTATTAGTGCTATGCAAGCTAAGTGGCAGCTCTATTCATTCTTATTAAATTCTTGTCTCTCTGTATTTAAAATGCAATTTTTTTTAATAATACAGTGTTTCCACTAGTTTTCGCTGGGGCGGATTCAAAATGTTGTCATTTAATTCATTTAGAAACTGCGAGATCACGACTCATTAAGCTCCGCGCACTCATTCTTCTTCATCGCTGTGAATTGTTTGATTGTCGTTTTCGAGTGAGTCAGCGGCTAAGGTCGTAAATCCCGTAAGTGTAGTGCACAGTTTGTCTTCGGAATGTGACAGTTATCTTCCCCCTCTGGTTGGGCAAGCTGCAGCGCCGATCTGCCTGTCAGCTAGTGAGATTTTCCCCAGGAGATTCCAACTGCCAGCTGCTCTGATTGGTAATTTCCATGGTATCTGTCATCAACACCAGACCTATGCTGGAGCAGTACTCTATTAAATAGATCACGGAATGTGCGCGATCTTTCCTTCCTCTTCCTTGAACTACCCTCCTTAATCACTCACATGCACTTACATGCATTACTCTACCACATATGTCAGCAGATCCGTGGAGGATATAGAGCTTGTCTCCGCTGAAGCGATACCAAGCTGGGGTGATACTCGGCTGGTGGGAGGTACTTGGCCTGAGAAAAACCCGCTACTCGACGTGTACGTCAGCTCCGGATCACGGCATTTATCGGGATACGTTCACCGTCACTTCCCGGGATAAAAACATGCATCACATTTTCGGGACTAATTACCTTAGCAGTTGACGAGTCTGAAATCACTTAATCCATCAGTCAAAGAGCTACTGACGTTAAGCCTAAAGATATTTGTTATGATAATGACGTGTTCATGGAAAATTGTTTTTTGAAGCTCTAACTTTACAAATCCTTAACGTTTACAGCATACAGCGCAAAGGTTAGTGAAAATTTCAACCCTCTTTACACACACGGATGACTGCAACGCGACAATAAACACGTAAACTGAGCGACCGGTGGTGTAGCGGGCAGATTGACAACCTTTTGAATGTTGGAACGGGGGTTTAATCCTCAATATACATGGATGGTGTGCAGATCAAAGAGGGCTACCGACAGGTTTCTTGGGGTTCTGTAGATACAAGAAATCTCCAGGACTACTTGAGAAAGTGACCGGGCAAAGTTCTGTAAGTAAGAGATTGCCGAAACATCAGGGGCAAATGTCACATGTATGCCAATTACTCGGCAATAAGAAATTTCCCACTAATGGGGCATTGGCAAAAAGTTATAATATTCTACTCTTCTACATTGCCTAGAAGTTTGTAATATTTATTTTGCGATAATGATTATGAAATATTAATTATAAAACAACACGTAGTTCAATAAACCAAGATATTAAGTATAATAGAGAAACATTTCATAAATATTTGCAAACTGTTACCCATTCTATTATTGAATCAAAAATCAATGCAACTTAATTATAATAAATAAGGAAACAAAATAATTGGATGAATTATATTACGTTGTAGTTGTTGATTATGTTCAGAATACGGTTCGATTATTTTTTTAAATTTTTTACATATTTTTAACTTACAAATACATAACGTGAAACTATTGAGTTGTGAGCTGAAACCTTTAATAAAGACACCACGAAGTATTGCGCTGGTTTGTGTAGACTGAATGAAAATCAATTACCAAAATTTGCCAATTCATGATCCAACTCACACTCTCTTTATCTTATGAGTTGGATAAAGATATTCTTTATCCAACTATTCTCATCTTGATCTTATATTTACTTTTTAAAATAAAAGTAAATGTTATTACTGAAACAGAAGGCACATTTAATGTATGGGCTAAGACCTATGGATGTGTTTAGGCAATGATCTTAACGATAGCATTTGTACAATGTGCACCTTTGGTGACCCAAGAGAAGTGAAGTTGATCTTTTAACACCAGCAGCAGCTACACTTTCAAGGCTCACTAAGGGCACACGGAACAAATTACAGTTATCATGAAATGTGAGTAAAAATATTGTCTAGATCAGTGTTTGCCATCTCAATGCTCTTGTGACGTCAAAGAAATTTGCTCTCCTCTTATGAAGCAAAGCAAGAGCCTGGCATGGATGCGGGCGCACAGTGTTCCAATGATGCTGCGGAATTGAGGGGGGGATCGATAATTTGGTTTTTGAATGGTAATTATTATTTAGAATGCTTATGATTTAATAACAATGTGAAGAATTATATAATAGAACATATTATTATCCACTTCCATTATTCTATTAGATAACATACTTGGAAAAGTTAGTTTTAACATTTTAGAACAACACTTCATACAATTGTATATATTATAAGGAGTTAGATTCCTCCATTCCTCCATCCCTCCATCCCTCACTCTGCTTCTCCGAACGCCTTTTCACGGAGGACAAGGCGACTCTTACGTCATTTCCCCTCTAGTTGCTAATCATTGGTCTAGATAACACATAATCTATACACATTTCAAGCATTAGTGAGACCCAACAAAGGCAGTGTTGAGCTTTCGGTATTAGAACTACAAACGTCTCCCTGAAACTTCATGGAACACAAAGTACATACACAAACAAAATACAATTACAAAATTATAGTTTCTTAAAGAGATACATGAAATATACTAATGGAATTAAAGTGTGCACGTAACGATTAGCATTTCTCTGTGGTCAATTTTTAATGCAGAGTATTCAATCGAAAATCTCAATTGAAGTATAATAACAACGTCGGCCAGCTTCTTGTAGAAAGCACTATTTCAGTTGCCTCGAAATCAACTTTTTGATAACGTAGATATTTTTAATGCTCGTTATTTTAGTTAGAGAAGTTTTTTAATTACTGTCTTAACTTTGGTTCCCTCAGGAAGCCTTTGATTGCCTTCGTTTACGTAGGCAAGGCAACTTTCGCCTCAGAATCTAGAAACAAGATGTTTACTCTTAAAGTCTAAAGCAAAATCTTTTAATATTCGCATGTAAAAGGAAATTACGGTAAGTTCATGTTTTGATGCCTGCCTAATTAATACCCATGAACCTGTTTTTTAAGTGAACAAATCTTTCTTGGACAACAACATCAACGTTCGCGTGTATATTTAAAATATGAACCTGTTCAACATTTCTTTTTGTCACACAGTTCTTCAGAAATTTTAATATTAATTATAATAGTAGATGTTCTCAAGCGTGGTATGAAATGGTGTGATTCCTTGCTGACGGAGGTATCTAGAAGAGGAAAAACCCTGCAAATTGACTCTTAGATCAAGTCCAAATGTCACATTAAAGCAAGATACGTTTCCCGCCAACTTCCGCAAAAATATCAAGCACGACAGTTGTGGGACAAATTATCATAGCAATTGACGCACCCGAAAAGAAACCAAATATTCTGTCAATTGAGATTCACAACTTGTATGATGTTCAGAGAATTTAAATAGCGAAGTTCAATGTCTTTACCTTTTTCTCCTTATATGAGTCTCACGTATGTTTTCCCTTATTTTTTTTAATATAAATAGTAAATATCATCTGTATTTGTGAATAGGTAAATTCACTTTTGTAATGCTAACAACACAAATATCAAAATATCAATCAATAGCGAACAGCATACAAATAAGATAGCATTTCAACTCAAATCAACAACCATTCCAGTTCAAATTACTCTTTTATATTACCCTATTAGTTTCACACATGACGCTGTCAGCAATTCACATTTTCAAAGCTACCGAAATTACTCATCCGTTAGTAAATTTGGGAATACATACTTCTCATTTTGCAGTGTTCCCCATTTAGATAGGATTCATAATTACCGATTTATCCCGTGTAATTAATCTCTTGCGGCTCTCCAGACAATGGAAAGAGAATCAAGGGAATCTGAATGGCCAGTGTAAAGAGAAGAGATTTCCGACGGCAGGTCGTTAGCTTCTGGGCGAGAGGGCGAATGTCTTTCTTGTGCTCCTGAGGACCCTCAGGATTTCTCTTTCAGCTCGTCTATCTCTCCTGGATCTACAGTGTGGGTGAGTAGAGGATAAAAGATCCATTTATTTCAGTCGAAAGCAGAGCCGTCTTAAAAAGAATTATATAACATATTCTCAAGATACCCTTCAGGTATACTTTTGCGAGAAAAGTGTAAAAGTAATGAGTATTTTTCTGGTTATCCAAAAGGTTTTTCGACATTTTTGACATTTTATCTGTTAGAATCTATTACAAATTTTACCTATTACCTATACTATTAGAACTTGGTAGTTCGTTGAAAAATTAAGATTCAAAAGACTACTTATATACTATGCGGAGAATAAAACTCCAAACATTATGAAGGGACCGAAAAATTAAAATGTGAAAAAATACACATGTTTTCTGATAAAACAAAATTACATCAATATAAATATTACGAGAAGTCATTCTAAACTATTGGGTTAATAGTCTCGTAAATAATTTATGGAAAAACTTTTTATCCAAAATATTTATTTAAAAAATGTTCGTACTAAGACAGGTGGTAATAAGAAGCATGCGTGCTTTGTAAACGAATAGTGTCAAATGTTGTCGAGATATAATTGATCGTGTCAAGGCACATTAGAGGCCGTGTATATATGAAAACAATCAGAATTATATTTTCAATTTATTTTTAATATGATGGCCAAATAAATAGGACGATATCATAAACTATCACGTTATTTACAACGCAATTTCACCACCATTAAAATATTGTAATTTAATAGAGAATTTTTTTTCATGAGAAGGACTGAGCGAAGAGTATAGTTTTCAATGGTTTCTGTCATGCGTTTTATGGCGTACATTACTTATGTCAAATATTAAATACTTAGGTATACTAAAATAATAAAGATGTAGATTTTTAAAATGTGACTTAAACAATATTGGTAGAATGATGCTAAATAAAAAAAGAATTAGCAAAATATTATTAAAAAATACCGCGAATTTTTTGCAATGATAAACACATCACAAAAAAAGAGGCAAAATTCACACGTATTTGTTTTACCCATAAGAGCCGATTCAAGGAATGAACACTTCAAGTGATTTACTTGTACTTTGTGCTATTCCTCGTGAAGATTTTGTTATGAAAAATTGAAAGGTAAGTTCTAGTATTTTTCGCTGATAGGATTACATAACAAAAATCGCGATATTAAAACAGCTAACGTAACCAGACAAGTTAGCATTGTTTTGCAGACACTATATTTCTGGATTTGTAAAATTATGTTTGTTAATAATCAAACTCACATTTTTATAAGTACGTCACAAACAGTTATAAAATGTGATGTCTTCTGGGATGTCAGTGCTGTAGATTCTCAAACAGAAGAAGAAAGGAAGAGAATATAATGTTTGGAACATTATATTAAAGTATGTTTGCAGACTCATTCGGCATAACTAGAAAATGTTTCTATTTATCTCACGATGAACTTTAAGAAAGGTGAATTACATTGTCTTATTTGATGAAAGAAACTCTCATAGACGCACCTTCGGCCAGTTTTATGTAGTACGTGGATATGTTTAACAAACTATACACAGAAATAAAAAAAAACGAACAAAAAATATAATAAACTTTTTATTGACGAAGTAAAATGTTTTGCAGATACTTATGGTTGCCCATGTTGTAAACAAGGGAGTCGCTCGTATTTCTAAATTGTGTCAATGAGTTTACTAGTGCGAGATAGAAATACGAGACATTTGAACTAGGGCAAAATTGAAATAAAGTTTAGAGATTCAAATTACTATTTAGAGCTACAGCATGGCAGGGAGCTTTCGTAAAAATTAAAATTTGGGAGGTTGCTGGGAGCGGCTTTGCCGCTGATGCCGTGATAGGCGGAAGGGTTACAGGTGGCGCGACATCCAATAAAAATAGACAATGCGGGGGAGGAATCACGTGGTACGCGAGCCTTCCTGTGGGACCGCAGAGGTACAGATCGCGCACTTGCATCGGAGGTAGCGAGGAGGAGACTTGTATCAGAGGCAGTAGCGAGGCCACTTAATTGGTGCCTGGCCGCCCCGAATGCCACGCCGCCTCGCCACATCGCAGCTCGACTCGTGGGACGACAGCCGGCCGATGGTACGGTACACTATTCGTACTACTGTGTACCTGACCGAGAGGGCCATGTGAGTGCGGCCGGGGACGTGAAAAAAAACTAAATCGTGAAACGACCCGTCATCGCCCCGGCGCCTTCCCGCCGCCGCCCGCGCCGAGCACGCTGAGAAGCTGACCGCCGATGCCCGCCGCTGGCCTAATCCGGGGCCGCCGCCGTGACTGCAAAGGGGCCGCCACAAAGGGACCTGGTGCAAGCAACGCCGTAGCCACCCGCCGCCGGACCTGCTGGGCGCTGGGATGCCCGAACGCTGCACCTGTGAGCTGGATCACGACCGCCCGGAAGGGCAAAGCCACCGGAGCTGAAATGAACTCTAGCCATACCGGCCGTTACTACGTTAAGATTAGATTTAAGTTAGTTATACGTTTATTCATGTTACTGGGCTTCACCCATACACAATACTAAGTGATTAAAGTACTTTTATAAAAATGCTGGATTCTTTCTCTTACGTAGTTAGGCAAGCATGCATGCCTCCTTCTAGGGAGTCTGCCGACGAAGCAGCCGGGCAAAGCTGAATCGCCGAAGGAATCAGGTAATCGGGTGAGTCGATGGTTACAGTAGGTCTTGGTATTTCTGTTAGAAGCCTGTTTATTGGAGACTGTAGTTAATGAAGCATTAAATTTCCAACGTACTCAGACCTCAATGAAGCGTATAACAAAGAACATTGATTTTAATTGGGGAAAGGAAGACATATATGCCCATGTGAGTGAAACAATTTTTAAAAGAGAGTGCGTTGATAACAAATAGACAGACAGACAGACGTTTTGCTGTCAAAATATTTTTATTTATGAAGAATCAACAAAACATGGATTATAGCTACACCACGAGATAGATGTCTTTTTCTAAATTTAGCAACAGAATTTATCTACTTCTTCTTTACCAGAACTCGGCAATAGGTTTTGTCTGGCGAAATTGAGGCCTTTTCTGGCGCACGATTATATAATTATCCCTTCTTACTAAGAATTCGTGAGGCGAGAACGTAAAAAATTAAAAAGTTATATTTAACATCTCTTATCCTTACACTTTTTGCTAATGATAACTCTTATTTGGTTTAACACTTCACCGAGTTAATATTCGTCTATAGATGAAAATCTTGTTTAATTCTAACTAAAAACGACCTGCATTATTGTACTGTCAAGTCTTCAATCGCATGAGAAATGAATGACGACAAACAAAACAAATACCTGAGAGTTGATGAGAATAATAGTTTCATAAGTTGGCTATTCCGACAGGGAATCCTTTTAGCCACCATATTGCGAATCTAGTGAGGCCTAATACGCGGCCTGAATAGTAGTTGGTACCATTTCATTACTTGCTCAATGAAGCAGGGAAACTGAGTTTGTGTTTAACTGGTACCGTGTCAGCACTTTCTTCATAAATTAGGTAACCCGTGTGTTTGCGTGTCTAGGAGGAACCGTTTCAACATTTCCTCAATGAATCAGGAACACAGTGTGTCTACATATGTAGGTGGTACTATTTCAGAACATGTTCAATGAATCAGGGAAAGTGTGTGTCTACGTGTCTAGGTGGTAACGTGTGTGTCGCTTATGGGAGAAAAATATTCCAAAATGGCGAGGGTGTTCCAGCGCGAGATTCAGCTCTTTAAAAAGATTACGAGGGCGCAGGCGCGGAAACAAGGTTGAATGGGAACGTTTCGCTTAAACGGGCTCAACACCTCCCCCCCCCCAACCCGATGCTGTGAATGGTTTACGGGATACCAAGACGTGAGCTGCGCCGACGAAGCAGGGGTGCCAACGAAAGGAGGCGTCGTTAAAACAGAAGTCACAAATAACGACAAAACATATTTTCGTAATACTACTGTTTTCGACTATCGATGCATCCATTAAGAATTTAACAGTTTCCTGTGGGTTAATATCAATGGAAACAAATGAGTTGTAGCAAAAAATGTAAGGATTTCTTACATTTTGATTACAATTGAAAAAGTGTATTTCTTCTATTTATTATTTTTTGGAACAAGACTTCGGTATTATGAGAAGTATAAAACAACACACGGCCGATAACACAAATAACAGACTCGGTAGGTTATTTGCCCGCGAGTGACTTAATCATGTTAATAACTATAATATATAGGTAGAGTATTTTTATAATGAAACACTTAGAGGTCTTGTTTAAAAAGAAATTTGATTTTTTCTTTCTATTAAATCTAATTTCGTGAGTCATTTTTTGATCACTCTGCTTCTTGCGAACCCTATTTGGATGAGTTTACTTGCAAGGGGTATTTGAACCTTCCAAGTTCAGAAAACTAAACTAGTGGTGCAACAGAATAGCGCACATTATTTTATACTAGTTTTCAAATTCTTCGATGTGATCTGGTTTGGCCGTATCCTCTTCTCAGCTGCCACATATTTCCATACAAAGTATATCTTCTCAATTTTATTGGTTCCCTAACGGTAGCTTTAACTTTATGTCAATTTTGGGTAAAACGTTTGGAGTTCTGGAACAAACGATATAATTCTGATGAGAGCATTAGTTATCATCAGTCTTAGTTCTTGACACGAAATACAAGATAGTATATAGGTCGAGCTTCGGGTTGTCGTGCGCCTGTATTGTCATAACATTGATATCTTGCACAAAAGATCGCGCGGAGCTTGCAGATCTGCATATAATATTGCAAAGCTATAACTTGCAAACTATTACACTTAAGTGCTTGCAATAAAGCAAAATGTGTTTCTGACAGCTTAGTTGAACGCAAACTGGTTGGCGTGAACACAAAATCAGAGAAATAACTAGAAGACCTAGACAATGAGATATCGAAATACCCTGCGCGAGTATTGGAGAATAAAATAAAAGGAAGAGGGCCTTAGATGTGTTCCACATGTGTATACTAGTATTAACTCCATTTGTGGTACAAGCACTAAATTTTAATAACATATTAAAATTAGTACAATTAACCCTAATAGGGCACCATTTGTTTATTAAGTCGCTTTCAAGACCAACTACAATACAACTTGGTCTCTTTTATGACTTACAATCGATTTATCAACAGCAAGCGACATGTCGTGATTAGCCCAAGCAAGCATGTTAGTCTGAGAATGTCTAAAACAATAATATTCTTTCATCATGAGGTTTTAGTTCCGCTGGATACAGTGGCACAACTAATGCCACTGCAGTTCTTCTGACCGGGAGGTTATAGGGTCCCGACTCTGGCAGAATTGTTGGCAATGTCTTCGTAGCTAGGAAGATTTAAGTCAGTTGTAGCGACTGCTATGAGCCATAAGCAAAACAGATAACGTTGGTAGATCCATAACGCGTGTGGAGCTACCTTACGGCGCTTGCTTGCACTACTTCCCCAAAACGTTTGGACAGGTGATGTGAACGACAGAGAGTGAACTGCTTAGGAAGAATAGTAATTGATATCATGAGTAGCTAATATGTATAGAATGTTACTAAAATAACAGTGATTCGTGTCCAGATTTCAAATATTCTTTCGATTATGCAACTTGCTCGTAGTGAAGTGACGAGTGCCAAAAGTAATGATACGTAGGAACTGTGTTTTTGCTTACCTACAGCTAAAGTGGTACTGACCTTTCAATATCAAATATTATAATTAGAGTTATTTGACCGTATCTCCTTTTACTTAATCAGACTTTGGGAAATATTAGTGGCTATTACTTAGAAGTTAACAAACATATTGGATCAGTGGCGTCACTTTCGGGCCCGCAAAGCTCGCAATGCGGGCTAACCCAGGTAAAAGATTTTAGAGGATATTTTCATTATTTAAGGTATTTATGCAACTTGTGTTGGCTTTATACTTTTCTAACAAGGATCCGAATAAAAGTTTTGCATCATTTCGTTAATTGGACGGATTTAATTTAAAGAACAAACTTCTTATTGCAGTGTATAGATTATAATATAAAAAATATTTTGGCACATGGTGTGTAATGACGAATTATCTATTAACGAATCTATAATTTAAACAATTGCTAATCTCGATTAAATAGCATCAGTGAAACTTATCGTACAAAACGGTTGCTGCGAAGGGTTGTAGTTCAGACTTAGACTAATAGATGGCAATACTATGCATTTCAACAATAACAGCCAATAACAGGATAAACAAAATAAAAGTTATTTCGCGTAGCGAACGAAACGTTATCGTTTAAGCAATAACAATTTAGCTGTTTAGGGCACATCCCTAGAGCTTAGATCTAGCCCCGGATGGGGTCGTGCACCGCTACAAGTATTGACAATCCTGTCACCGTCAAACCCTAGAACCTTCTAGGCAGGGCTACTGCGGCGACATCAGTTAACGTCCTACGCCACCTAAGCCTGCGCCACGGGCAAGAAAAGCAAACGTACAGTCGCCGAAAAAGGAAAAAAAACTCGAGCAGCGGGATGGTTGAATCGATTCCTCAGAGGGCAGGTGGATGCTGCTGGGGCTGTTTCCAATAAAAAGCCACCGCGCCACGCCTCCCCGTTAGCATTGGAATGGATCTGCGTAGCTCCGGGGCCTCAGGCAGAACCAACTGTTTCGCGGCCGCCGCGACAGATGTCGCGCTGCCGCAGCTGCACGAGAGAGCAGTGATGGGATTGGCTGGGGGCGGGGAGAGATGGAGTGGGGAGGAGTGAAGGAAAACGATGTGCCAGAGCCGCGTCGGAGAGGTGAGGCAGCCGCCGGAAAATATTAAATGAACCCTCGACTGTAACGAGGTTGTGAGCACGGCGACGTTGTGGTGCGGCGCAGGGGGGCGATTGGGTGGGCGGGCGGTGAAGCGTGGGGGGTGAGGCCGATTGATGTGGCGCTGCAGGGCGGGGTGGGGGAGGCGCTTGTGACCGAAGCGATGGATTAGGTAGAGCAGGGCTGGTGGTGCGGGAAATGAGGTGGCGGTGGTTGACTGGCGAAAGCGGGGTGGGGCGGAGGCGGTGTGTTTGAGATTGTGGCGGGCGGGCGGGTGAGTGAGGTGTTATCAGGGCAGGACAGGGCGATGTGAGGAGGCGGCGTGGTAGGGGCTGCGATGGCAGCGGTGGTTGCGGCGGTGGCCGCGGCGTGCGGTGGTGCGATTGAGATGACGGTTGTCGAGCGCGGAAGGGTACGAGGATGCAGCATAGAGGTCGCTATTGACGTGGCGGTGGCGATGAAGTCCGAAAAGGCGACGCAAATCAGTGAGATCTGTGATGTGGAGGATTCCAGAGTGGTCCTTGGGAGCCATAGCTCCTCTGAAATATGCACAAAATTAAAAAATGTTTTCTACAAATATAGATAGTATGCTTCTAACATTTTTATTTATGACTTTATTTTAATAAGATAAATATACAATGCCTTTTGAAATGTAAATGGTAAAACATATTTAAGAATTTGAAGTGGAATGTTCTTGAAACCCGCGGGGATCTGAAGGTTTACCGAGGTGAGATTGGTGTGTCGACAAAGGACCGGAAGGTCATTAAGCGATCTAACAAACAAATACCAGAAAAAATATATACATTTGAGAGTCCTTGTTACCAACAGGTTTTTCTTTAAACACTTTTCTGTTTATTTCTCCGTCCGCCCATCTGCCTACAACATATACGTATTAATCGTAAACAACGTCTACAGATCTGCCATCTTTTGACAGATTCAAGCCCCGCAACTTGTCTCTAAAAAAACAGGTTAAATGACAGTTTTGTCTGCCTGAATTTGCGCTGCTCAAGTTTAACTTTTTGCCAATGTCGCACCGAGTTGTAAGGGGAGACTGTACCTTGAAAATGATCAAACTATCACTTAATAAATCTTTGCCCATTATGCTTACTCGAAACCTTTGAGCTCCTTTAATATTCATTTATATTTCGTTCTATACTCCAGGAAATCTCACTATTTTCGACGCTGCAAACAAAAATGGCATCTTATTTAAAATTGACATTTTTTTCTGTTTGAGTTGCAGAAACACATTTTTCATAAGTTGGCAATATTGATATTTTTGCATTAAATTTGCTCTCTGGTAGCTTACTAACGGTAATTTTGTTCGGAAGTGAATTCTATTGAAGCCATGGCAAGTACATGGAAGCCATGGCATTCTCATCGGGCATTTACCGAATTCATTATTTGTGATCAATTTACCATGTGAACTATTATTTAAAATAATAAAATTTACAAAATGCATTCTTTGTTAGTATTGACAAAGGGTGGACATGTTTATAAAAATATTTTTAACAAGAATATATATAACAAGAATGGTAATGAAGATACTACACATAGATAAAAGACGAGGCATACGGTAGAACAATATCGCAAATAGTTTATCGAATTTAAGAAAGATCCACGAACAAGATATGCGAGTACTTATTGTTGTATCACAAACCTTCCCTGCATTTGGCCCTTGGAGTTTTGTTCTTTGGCCTGAAAGCACATTCGCACCACCGCTCTCTATGCAAAGCAGCCGCTCAGAACCGCCGCTCTTCAGCTCCATAATTTTTGAGGTATCGACCCGAGCGTAAAGAATAAAAAAACTCGACCGCTGTGGGCGCGAAATTGGAAACGAGGATTTTCCAGCAAAATTCAGAAGATCCTATGTTAAAGGCGTGGAATCGCAAAATAAGGCGAGTTTTTATTAGTTATTTATGTATCGAGGGCATTAAGAAGATGTTTTTGCCCCAAGAAATACAAGAAAGCCGCTGGCCTGAAAAGGGAGAAAACTTAAAATATTACCCGTGGTGTATAAAACAATCTGTGGTTTAGTAGTTCAAAGTTCTCCACACGAATAATCGAGAAAGTTTAAAATGTTCCTTGCATCAAAAGTGGATGCATTTTAATTGTCAGTTAGTAGTACGGCGAACAGTAGGGTCAGAGCAGAGGAAACTTGGAAAAAAGTCAAAAATCGAAATATGCTTCAGTCATTCCATTTCATATGAAAGCGGTAGCAAAATGTTCATCGTTCATCAATTCATCGTTCACCGATCAGAAACGGAAGGGGAATGACTGCACTGCTTGCAGTGCAAGTTTAAACTTGCACAAGTGATAGGCTGCACACTTCTTAAAGAGAGGTGTGTTTTTCAATGCAAATATACATTGCTTTCTCAACTAACAGAACTATGTGTTTGGACACGATACCTGGAGATATATGATTTAAATCTATTTCTAAAAGAAAACATATTCATTAAATAATCATTTAGTAATTCCTAGTAGAAACTTTACGTGTGGAATTTACGTGTGTTACGTATTGGAATGAAATTTTTAAATTAATTGATATTGTATTTCAGTTACCTTTCTGGCATTTCCGGGCTATGATATTAACGGAATCTAATTCTGAAACTCATATAGTTTTCAAACATTTATCAAAGTTTGCTTGTTTGCTTTATTTTGCGTTAAGATACTCTGTTTATAATGTTGTATACCTAGTTTTGTTAGCCATTCTACCTACAATATTCATTTTTTATTCTTCATTCATGGCCTGAGAGCCCTTTATTACCAAAGGGATCTGAATGGTTTTATTAAACACACTGGAAATAAAAAAAATCGGAAGAAAAAGTACCACATGGAGCAAAACATTCCTAAGAAAGCAAGCAATTACAAAGGTACAGACAAAAGCAGTTGCCAGACGCAAAGACTTTGACACTTATTTTTCTATGTACTTTAACATGCTGAATCCGAATCTGAAGCTAGAATTTGTCCATTACGTCTAATTTATTTTAAACCTAAAAAAAAACTTCGTGACGGCAGTCACCCGCGCACTTATAAAAGAGCCACCACAGAGTGTCAGCAAAGGGTTAGCGGTATCACAAGAAGATTCGGGCACCGCTCACAAGAGGGCAGTAAAAGCGGGCGCGCCGGAGCCGTATCGCTTCAGCAGGCCCAACCTGCTGTATGACGGACGCCGGCCGTATGACACGGCCAATCAGAGAGCCCTTGGCCCAGAAGGGCTTAAGACGGCGCGCAGCGCGCGGTGAAGCAGTTGGCGTCTTCCCGCAGTGTAGTGAGCCTGAAGTGCGAGTACCGATTACGTTAGCGGCCTGTGTAACGGACTTTCCCCCTTGTTTTTGATGATGCTTCGTTAATTGGACATCTCCTCGCTGTAAGGTAATTTTGGCATGTCTTGGTAAATCTCGCAAATTAGCGACAACGCTTGTGAACGGTAATTCAGAACTATTGGAAATTGTAAACAAACTTGTTTTACAAAAAGTACTTGTTTGGACATAACATTGACATTCTATTTTTTGTTTTTGTTTTTGGGGATGGTTGTCAGACCTAAAGACTTGGCACATGTTTCGCTAGGTATGTCGAAAAATCATTTTCAAAAAGCTAACACAGCTTCGGACAGTTGTTTGCAGTGAAAGTTTGAGGAATATATGAAAATTATTATGTATTGAGTAAATGATTTGAATGCAGGGAAGGTTTGTGATACAACAATAAGTGCTCGCATATCTTGTTCGTGGATCTTTCTTAAATTCGATAAACTATTTGCAATATTGTTCTACCGTATGCCTCGTCTTTTATCTATGTGTAGTATCTTCATTACCATTCAGTTTGCATTGACTCTGACTGGGAATTCCAAAGGTAAATAGATAAGTCGAATACAGATGCTGTCCTGGAGGATAATATAGCTGCCCGCTGCTCTGAGCGTTTTTTTTTTTTTTTTTGTAGTTTCGCCGATCAACACCAGGTGAATGTCGGACGCAAGAACAAACGGGCATACGGTCTAACGAGATCTTTCTTTTTCTTCCTTACCGTATCGTCTCCTCTTGTGCACACTTACATTTACAAGGAACACTACCACACAAGTCGGGAGAACGGTCGGGAGCTTAGAGCTTGTCCCATCTGGAGCGGTGCCCAGTTGGTAAGTGATATGTGAGTAGGAAAAATCCCACAAACCCGACATGTAAGTCGACGTCGAATCTGTCGTCCAGCGGAGCAATGTTATCTCAACTCCCAGGCGTAAAAGCATTCACTGCAACGGACCAATGATAATACAAAAATACCGATAATGCAGAATAACCACATTCACAAAACAAACCTTATCATCCGTTGCAGATTGAGATAAGCTATGATTGAGAAACAATCACGGAGAAAACGTCCATTTAAAGGGCTTTGTTTTTATTACAAAAAACACTGGAATATGGTTCATTCATCAAAACCAGTTAAACTTTCCTATCTAATAACTACGGACATGGGCTGATTTTGTTCACAATAACACAGTCAGCAAATGACGGCTTTAGAGCCTTATCAACAGTTCTGGTATTACAAAATCTCTCTTTTTGGACTGAGTTTTTTTACGCGTATCAAATGCATTCCAACACCTTTTCGGTACCCGGATAAAATTAATGAAAAGGTCAACGTCGCCCAGAATAAAATGCAAAATAGTTCAAGGGTTTGTTTCTATTTTTAAGAAGTAATAATGCATGCATTTATATATATATATATATATATATATATATATATATATATATATATATATGCAATGTCGAATGGGAGTTTTGACGAAGTGATTAAGTAAGGTTCTGATATTTTTATATTTATTATGTTTATTTTTTAGGTGTTTAAAGTCGGAACTGTCACTGAGGGTTAGGGAAGGTTCTAATCAAAGTACTAAACAATGTAACTCTAATTCCTTTTCTAAACAAATATAGAGGGGAAAAACTACACCATACTCACTGATATATGACTGTTAATATGTTGAAGTTAACATTAAAATTTCGTTGGTCTAGCTGTTTATACACTCAGAAAATGCGATAGTGAGACAGACGACATAAGTTCCGTTACTTCGTCGTTTTCCACAAACTTCACCTTTGACCCGCTTTCGCGTCCCCGCGAGCCGCACGCTGCACTTATAAGAGCGCAGCTGAGGGGCGGGAATTGCGGAACGCGCCTCGCAGTAAGAAGGTCTGGCGCTAACTAAGAGGCCACTGGAGGCGGGCGGGCGAAGTCCCCATAATCACCGCAAGTTCTTTGGGAGAAGTTGCTGTCCGCCGCACGACCACCGCGCTCTCAGCGGCGTGGCGAAGACCCGCCCCCCCCCACCCGCCACGACGCGTCCCCCTTCTCCTCGGCGCAGACAATGAGGGGCGGAACTTCGACAGCTTGAGGCGGGAGTGGAGGGGCCCTTCAGCACGCTCCATCAAGTGGCGTTTCTAATTAGCACGTCTTCGTCTCTTATTTCCAATGCGCGAAGAAATAGAAATAAATATATGAAACTTCTGGCCTTTTGAGAGGTCAATCGATACCCAAGAAATGTAAAAATAAACAAAACACATTTATATCCGATTATTTATATTTATATTATTTCCGAGTGCAGAATTTGAAACAAAATTATGTGTTCTATGGCTATGTCAGAGGTGTGTATGGTGTACGGTACCCATGATCTCGGAAATAAAACAAAATCAATGAAATAGTTTCGATTTTGATTAAAAAATACAAAAATTTGATTCTGTAATTCCACTTGTTCTCGTACTGTGTATACCGATTGAATTCTCACAATCACCGCGTCATTGCTAACGACACAGCTGCCATAATGTGAAATCAAGGCACTAAGAAAGAGCCAATGCTTATTTGCTATTCACATGTTGAGTTATGGAAGAGCAACTTTATTTATATTTTTGGTACGTAAAGAACTGTTGCAGAAGCTCCGTATATACTTTATTAGGTTGTGACGAATGGCACATCATTGCGATATTAATTTAGGTCACTAAGCTCGCTATTGCGGTGAAGGGTGCAGTTGTTGCCTGGTAGAGCACGAGATCAACCAATGACCTACAAACTAATGTCATGCGATGGATTTTCCCCGGTAGCTACCTTCCCCTGTGAAGCACGCTCCACTTAAGGCAGTATAGACCCTACGTGGGCTACACATGTACTTGTTCTACCAGGAGGCGATAGGGTGGGCACCTAACCTTTATGCTTTTATCCTCCTGCTAGTACATGTGTGATAGTGTAGTGCGTACAAATGTAAATGTCAGAGGAGAGGATAGGACACGGAAGATGAATAAAATATCGCGCGCGGTTCGTGGCCTGTTTGTTAGAGTATCACTTCGTCCTGGTATTGATCGAAGAAATTACTGAAAACTACTGATAATAGAAGACGACAGTTATAATATGAAGGCAACCGGATAAATTTGAGCTAGCTTTACAGGTAATATTGAAATTGTATTAATATGATTGTTTTGTTTCGTGAATCGGCCATTGTGGAGCCACGCGCTACATGCATCCCACCGGGGCTCAGTCATGATAATCCGGGAATTTCTATACAAGTCACTGAATTCAGAAAATGTACTTCTAGGAAATGGAAAATTTACCTTTAGGAAAGATTTGGCACCATTGCTGTTAAGTCAACCTCGAACAGATATAATCACATAATGTTTCTTGCAGTTGCGTCTCAGGGATCTTTAAGAGATCTGGCAGGGAGGAAGGAGGCTTCAATATGGCTGCTTGTTGTTCTAGGTTAGTAGAGGTTTGTCCTTTGTATTAATTTAGAAGATGAAAGCCTCATAAATGCGTAAAAAGGCCAAATTCATCATGTTAATCTGTGGAAACAATTCTGAAATCGCAAAAACCAAACCTAAATCCTCTAGCAAATAAGAGTTACGAACTTTATTTCGTGTGTAAGGTAAGTGACCAGGACGAGAAATGGACATCTCATGCACGCTTTTTCACAACTATGTTTATGAAATATGTACAACTGTTTGTCTATGTGAGGCTTGAGAGCGGGCGTGGGCAATGTCGGCGCGGCTGGCGGCGGCTGCGGCGGTCAGTGACGTCAGCGAAGGGCCGTCTGGAGGCTGCTTCGGGATAGTAGATGCCGCGGTGTTATTGGCCCTCGCATACAAGTGCGGAGCACACAAAAATGTGTGTCCGAAGCGTCTGCCGTTCCCTCGCAACAAAATTTCACGGAATGCGAATTTTGTAGCTAATAAGCAGTGCAAAAGATTCCTATCCCCCGTAAGTGCCTTTGCACTTCCTCTCTAATAAAAAACTTCAAGTAGTGAATGCCAGTCCTAGAGGTGCACCCACCTCTCTTCGCGACCGGCTCCCACCCCAGAGAAGTCTCTCTCTCCTAATGTAATTTTATTTCTCCTACACGCACGAGGTTAACTCTTATCCCCACCCTTTCTCCTCATATGTTCTTGCTCCCTACAAAGACCGCTTCGCTATTGGCTGAAGGTGATGGCGTTGTACACTAAATTTGGGCAATAGGCTCCGGCGGAGTATAGAATTTTTCCTTCTCTGTTTCGAAAGTAGGTCACGTCTCTGAAGGACTTCCGGCTACTAATTATTGCTTCGGGATTCCCCGATCACGATGACAGGCGTTTCGAAGTATTCCAGCTGTGGGCTCCCGCTGGGCGCTTTTACAGTTTGCCCCTTTGTTCCGTTGTTGGTGGGTGTCATAAACCTCAAAAAGTCAGGGGACCGTGGCTGTGAAGAAAGGCTGCGCGGCTGACCCGTATGTTTTTTCTTCAGTACAAAATTTCTTAGGTCTGCTTTACTCAATTTAATGTATCTGAATAATTCTGTACCGCTACAATACATTAACTGAATTCATTTCTCATGCAACTGGTGATAACGTATTAAATAATATGTGCCGCAGGTCATGTTTTTGTCAGATTTGGCAGCAAGCGCATTCTGTCTTTAAATAAACTTGCTGATACAACTAACGAGGCAAGTAGCACAACTTGCTCGCGTGACTGACCCGGTGAAATGTGGACATCAGGCATTCGTGAAAGAAAACCTTGAGCTCCAACCAGCTGATAATTCTGCATCCTCACAGTGTGCACAATGCCTGAGGACAGTGCAGCCACAATTAATTATTGCCACACGTATTGTATACGGTCGTGTCTTGTTCTTTCTCCACAGGTTCATCCCAACAGTTTGAACTTTGTGACCTCCAATTGTTATCTTTGAAAGTGTAATTAATGAATTCACAATGATCAACCGCAAAGACACTTCATGTCCTCCTGTATAACAAATTCAATACTTTATACTACATTTTGTTTGTCAATTTCTGTAATAATTATTTAACTATTTAATTGCATGTATTAAATATACAGCTGTCCATTATTCCTGAGTGATGGTGACATTCCCCAATATAATTAGCTTTCAGCCATACGAGTCTCACGACTCCTTCTGTGAGTAGTACTTCGTTCAGGAAAGAAAATAGGATTTAGAGAAGGATGACTGGTATTGATATGCCAAAATGTCACACCTGACAAATCACAGTCTGCTTCTGGATATCACCTTCTCCACCCGTAAAATAAACCTTCGTTTTTGAAAGGGCAATATGATTACAAGGATAAACAGTATTTTCACATATTTCTCTCATTTGTATACAAAATGTCTACTTACCGACATGAGACTGCATATATTGATCACAGAAATATTATTCATCTTTTGTCTGCCATGGAACTTACCTGAAACAATGAAAAAAAACTTTGTAAAATCATAATTTGTTTTCGTTGTTGAGAACTGAGTTCAGAATTAAATTAGGTTTAAATCGAGAATTAACTGAGATTTGGTAAATGAAAAACGCTAGGAAACGTACTAGGTATTTTTAATTACGTATCTAACAGCATGAAATTAATTAACAATCTTTTTAATTGCTAAAAGAAGAACATTCAATCACCTCTTCCTGGATTGAGAAAAAACGAATTGTCTTCAATAGTTTTCCACGAAAGATTCAAGTCTTGTATGCAGTGTTCTGAGAGTCCTCAGATAATCACAATAAAACAAAATAATACCATAAATAATAATAATATAAAATCTATACCGGAATAAATGATTGACATACATATTTTTTGTGACGCCTGAATTCCTTAGATTTAATTTTTGTCAATATTTATTGTTATTATGTCATCGTTTTAATTAAATACAAATCAAAATAACGCATTTATCGGAAACAAATTCAGAGAGGTGCCTAAGAAATATTATCACAGAATTTAACCGATAGTTTGAGTTTTGCCTTACAATGAAAACTAAAACTATGGCTTCTTCCTAGATTATTTAAAAAATTAAAATATTTCCATTATCATTACAAATAAGTTAAGGTATTTCATTGGTTACAATATCTTCTTAACCACCATTATTTAATTACTTGAAATTTGCGGTATACTTGAAATTTACGGAAGATACTTACGGAGGAAATGTACTGTAGTATTATTTCTAGAACAAAGGAAGACAACGTAATGAAACATACGGAAACGTGAAGGTATAATAAAAGATTAAATATTTGCACATTTGTGCACGGTTAATGTATTGATGATTGCAGTCTGTTTGCGTAATTATTTGGGCATTGGGTAACAGCAACCATGCCCTTTCTGCAGAAGAAGAATCATGTTGCAACACTGCCTACGAACATATAAAAAATAGTGATATGGAGATCGCAATATCGTATGTATGGGTGCAAAACGAATCTCATCTCGAGTTTGTGCACATCAGAACTTTTAGAAGTATTATATTTGGGTTTGATTTTAACCCACATTTATGAGGATAGTAGATTTTAGCAATTGCTTAAAATGCGAAATATTGTCAAACGCTGAAAAATAGTTATAGATTTTTGAAAGTGAAGTGTACTTCTGAAGGTTTTCATTCTGCAATAAAATGCGAAATACCATATTACTCGTAAGTCGAAAATGATCGTGAAGCTGAAAAATAATTGCTAAATTGCATATGATGGTTTCCTCCTTGTTCGCTCTTGAACTAGAGATTAGGCATCGATAATATTAAGGTTTGAAAACATTTAATTTGAGATAAGCAGTATTAATTAATTTAAAATTAAGATTTAGCTGATAAAACAAAGTAAAATAATGTGACTAATTAAAAAACTCATTCGAAAACCTGTTGCACATATTATCAGACTCAAAATAAAGTTATAAGAAAGTTGTACGTTATTGTACTATTAATTTTTAAGCAATGCACGTAATATTATTTCCATAAAAATGTTTAACTTATTTAGTAATGGGTTTACACATTTCAACTCAAAAAGAGATAATTATTTATATTTTTTTAAATATACAGGTTCATCAGCATAAAAACCAATTGACTTCCTATTTGAGAAGAACTTCTCCTCGTAATCAAAAAATGGGTTTCAATTTAAAGAAAAATGAATGTTACCTTTATAAATCATTTAATTTGAATTAAATTATTCATTGCCTTTTCGCAAAGCTGAGCTGAAAAAGACGTTCTTTTTTGTTTTAAACCAAAAAAAGTAGTATTAAAATTCTTATGAGGTTTTGGAAGAATATCACGAGTAACGCGAATAATTAAAAAAATATATTGATAGTCATGATTATTTCATTAAATTTATGTTTTATTTACATTGCCCCATTTATCTTCAGTACATGCGTAATAAAATCAGGGAAATTCGTGTTATACCGAAGATTTTGATATTCATGAAGCGTCATATAGCACATCTTCCGGAGGCATTTTCTCCATCACTTTGAACGAGTTCAATATTTTCTTTCCATTACATGGTGAATGTGTAATCAAATTTTAGTAAAAACATTCCCTATCTCTAGTGCGTCTAGATTGAACAAACCAAGCATCTACCAAAGATGAAAAATGTTTACTTTAGGTATGGCTTATACGCAATGTTCAAATTTTGACCGTCCAATCTTTTTGGCTTTTCTTGACTGTATTTCTTCTCTTGTCTCCAAAATACACTCGTATATCTGTGTGACGTCCGTTTCTTTTAATACATTTTGAGAAGATAAGACAGTAATTTGAGAAATGCCGTTTTAGAAGGTAAATTTGAAGTCATGAAATCATGAGAAACAAAATCTAAAATATTCTTTAATGATGGAAACTAGTGGTGCAATAGAATGGCACAGACTTTCTCGTATTGGTTTTCTATTTTCTTTGGTTTCAGCTAGCTATACAAACTTGCCACATACTCTTGCCAGTTGCCATCTATGGCCGTCCAAGGTACATTATTTTTAAATTTTCTTAATTTTTCAGATTCCTAATTGTGGAAGGATAATATTATCTTAAGAACATAAAAGAACACTAAAACCTTATCCTAAATGTCAATTTCCTTTGAAAAACTATGAGCATTTTTTTATAAAATGGCGTTTAAGCTATACTAAATTCGAAATTTGAACCTCTTTTTACAGAAAATTGGTGAGTTTTCGAGAAATTTAAAGTGACGTTATTTAAAGCTCAAACACATAAATACCTACTAAAAATGGAAGAATAAAGTTGGAGATATTTTTGAGAAAATCTTGTTTTTTTAATTTTTTTAAATTGCACGTATTGCATGGAATATTTTGCAAAAACTAATAAAATCTTTGAAAGAAATGTAATAACCATAATGAACAAACTTACTATGGAGAACAATTTAAAAAAAAATCTTTGCACTTTTTTAGTTGCAGGGAGACGCCAGAAAAAATAAAACTTTTGCAATTAGCAAACATTTGGAGCCAACTCTGAAAATCAGACCTATACCACCTCTATAAGAGAGTTTTTCTCGATTCGTAGAAGAAATTTATAGAAAATATTTGGAATCATTTTTAGAAAATTGAAATAAATGCCCAAGGACTAATGTAAAGTACCCCCAAAAACTAATGAATGGTTTTTAAAATCGCAAAGCTTCAACTCAGGCCCAACTTAATTTGGGAATAATCCTACGGTTTAAGCACTAGTGTTGATCACACACATCAGATGTACAGACAGAAGGACGGACAGACAGGCGGATCTCAATCCGCCCCCCTCCTGACCCTCTTTTCAAATTAATGACATGAGATTCCCTGACGAGATGGGTCTTTACAATTCTTTCTCCACCAGGCACTTGCTCGAACGATCTGGGCATTTTTAAGAGAATCTCGCACATTCCTGATCGGTTGGGTAAAGGAGGATATAGGAGGAACATGGACAAAAAAAGCTATTTTTACTTCTCCGTACACTACGTATATTACTCCGTATAAGTGAATGTAAAAATGAAAAGAAATTCCGCTTTCGGAATATCACAACGTAGTGCGAAACATACCGCAAGGAGGAATAGATAATTTTGTAGGAAAAGCAAGTGCTCAGAACATGGCCGTGTTATTCAAAATGAATAGCAACTGGTGTCCGGTGACATTTGGACAGAGTATCTTCATTCTGAAATCCAACTTATCTTTGTACTGTTTACTTTTCGGTATACGTAAGTATATACGGAGTAATACACATAGTATAGGGAAAGTTATGTAATGCTGCAGAAAATTGATTACGAGATTGAAACGAAAATACTCGTTTTGAGGTCCCCTGATACCGAAAAAGTGGTTATTTTGAGAACGTCCATCTGTCTGTCTTTTCGTCTATGATCATAACTAGAGTAGATTTTTTCCAAATTGAAGAAAACCCTGTCCATCTGGCTCAAGTCGAATCTTTGAGATTTTAAAAAAATCTTCCAAATTTTGGGATACTTTACATGAAGTCTTCCGGACAATTTCAAAATTTCCTCAGAACTCCAATATTTTTTCTGCAAAATTTTTGCAAGAATAGAGTAACCGGCAAATATAAATGGCATAAAACCGATTTTCATGGTTACTCTGAATTTTTTCAAAATTTCAAAAGTATGAATTTTTTTCGGTGCCTTTCTACAACTACAAAAGCAAAGATTTTTCCTTAAAATTATATTTGTTGTCCGTAACTAGTTCTTTTATTAACTTTAAAATTTTACAATTTTAAAAATCTACAATAACAAGATTTTATAATTAACCTCTCCAAATTTTTTCTTTAAACTTTGGGTACGGAAATTAATAAATTTACTCAATAAGATGACGTAACCGTCATATTGTTCACATTTTTATTTATATATTTATGGTCGCTTTATAACGTCTAGGTCATCAGCGACCCCTGTCATTGTACAATTGTATGTATAAACATAAAGGTTGCAATTATTATATGAACAGAATTGTTACATTTAATCACATTTTTCACAATATGTACGGTTTAATCTATTACATTAATCAGCTATATAAGGTTATACATTTTTGTAGTTGTTAACAATTTTATTATTTTGGCACACCCGTCTGTGGAACTGAGTAGTGGTGGTAGGGTTCCTTCAATTTTTAGAAGTTTTCTTAAATCATTGGTACCAGGGCATTCAAGAATATGGTGGGAGGTGGAGACTGCTGCACCACACTTTGGGCAGAGATCTGGATCTGATCTCTTAAATAGGTGGCAGAAATTGATATTGAAATGGCTTATCCTTAGTCTAGTGATTACAACAAGTTCTTTTCTCTTAAAATGTTTAGAGTTGAAATGATGAGAGTTGGTTCAAGAGTTAATTTTCTCACTAATTGGAGACATCCAGATAGAGTCCCAATAGCTGAGGCAGGAGTCCTTTACAAACTTTTTGAAGTCTTGGAAGGTGCCTTGAATTTGGTTGTCGGCGCAAGTAATTGATGTGGCATGTTTAGCGGCTGCATCAGCTTTCTCATTGCCGAAGATTTTATTGTGCGAAGGGATCTATGTTATTTCTATTTGGATCCTATTTATAGCTTGCTTTTCTAGTATTTCTTGGATTTTTTGGATAATTGGATTGGAATTGAATCTGTTCTCGATGGCTTTCAAAGTTGATAGCGAGTCTGAAAAAATTGCAATGGGGGTATCTTTTGGTGTTTTAGTGCTAATTATAATTGCTTGAAGAACTGCCCACGCTTCGCATGTAGCAACGGAGAAGTAATCTGGGAGACGGTGAGAGTCAATTTTATTAATTGTTGGTTGGAATATAGCACAGCCTGCAATTCCATCACGTTTAGACCCGTCTGTGTAGACTTGGTAGAAGTTGTTATAATCTTGGAGTAGTGTCGATATTCTTTCTTGGGTCCTGGCAATAGATTCAGTGAAATGTATTGGTTTTATGGCGAATTCGATATTAGTTGTGATATTAGAGTTCTGCCAGGGTGGGATGGAATGATTACGTCCGGAGATACAAAGTGGTTTGGTGATATAGAATTTTTCTACATACTTAGGGAGTCTCTCTCTAAGCGGTAATGAGAGCTGTGATCTGGAATCATATAGGCTAGGCTGGAGGTTGTTAAATATAACTGCATTTGAGGGGTTGGGGGGAATGCTAAATATGGAGAGGCATAGGTTATGCACTGAACGTTTCTTCTTAATCCCAATGGTAGTTGTCTTGCTTCTACAAGTAAGCTATTACATGGATTGGTTCTAAATGCACGAAGGCTTAAACGGCAAGCATTGTTGATCACAAGGTTTAGAGTATTCAGAACTGTTTTTGAAGCTGAGCTGTAGACTACCGCCACATTACCTAGAGTAAATTGAATGAGAGCTTTATATAGGTTGATCAAGCATTCAAATTGTGCTCCCCATTTCATGAGTGATAACTTTTTGATAATGTTTAAGTCGTTTTTTACATTCAACCTTAAGAGCAGTTATATGCTGCTTCCATGAATGTTTGGAATCAAATAGTACACCCAGAATTTTGCATACATAAGTTCTTTTAATTGGTGATCACCCAGTTTTAGATGCACTTCTTCATTATCGTCATTTCTTCTTCTTGGCTCACATTTTTTGTTTTTCAAAAATTACAAAAATGTAATTTCTTAACTTTTATCTCACGCCGGTAATATTTACATTAGCGGCAATTTATTTACATTGTTGCATTTATAAGTACTTCTGCTTTAAATAATGTCAGGTAAAGTTTTCCGAAAACACAACAATATTCTGTGAAAATTAGCTCAAAATTCTGCATTTTCAGAAACGATTAAGCGCAATTTTCTGAAAAACGGCTACAAATTTTTTCTTCAAACTTTTTCAACAGATAGTGCTAATTGCACTGTTTAAGATGATATAGAATTAATTTTGCAGTATTCTTTTGTTGTTGTTTTTTTCAAAAATTACATTTTTTGAAAGGTCTCTCACGCTTATATATGCATATTTTTAGCAATTTGTTAATACTGTTGTATTTGTGACTAGAAGTTCTTGAAATGTCGCCAGATGATGTTTTTCGAAAATTCAATATTTTTCTGTAAAAAGGTTCTAATTTCGATAATACAGTAGCGCTTAAATTCGTATTTCTTTAAAACGGCTCCTAATTTTTCAAACATAATTGCTGATTTGGACGAGGATTTGATATTCTTTAACTTTCTAAAAAAATATTTCCGTTTTACTATTAGGAAGTCGAAAAATTAAGAAAATTTCAAATGCACATTGGGCGGCGTTAGATGGCATCTTATACGAGTGTGTGGCAAGTCCGAATAGCTAGCTGAGAGTAATGGAAATAGAAAACGGGAAAGTCAGTGCCATTCTGTAGCACCACTAGTAGTTTTGTATTTCGTCATTAGTTTCTATATTTTTTTGGACATTCTTGCGACCTTCTGTGCCAATCTTATTTTGAGAGTATCATTAAAAGTTAAGTAAGATCCCAGCACATTATGACGAACAGTTAATGAGGGGTTGTGAAATGAAGATGGAGAAGCGATTGTTGACAGTGGTTTTAGAATAATTTATTTGTATATCCTTTTTGAAGTTATTAGTAATTATTGTAAAGGAGTAAAGAATGATATTCAAATTACACAAAATCATGTTTAGAGAATGATGGTAGGATAATAAAATAAAAGTTTTGATGAAGGTAATGTTCCATAAACGACTTTTCGACCTTTGCTAGCTAACACTTTCATTTTAAATGATAAATTTATGGTTTGCTAAAAAATTATTCAACTTATGATTTTCGAATTTTGTACGTAGTTGCAGTATATACAGAAACGAATTTTTGAGCCAGAATTTTTTCAAACCTTGCCTATATTCATCATGGCGATCATCGGACTGCGGAAACTACAGAATCATCACCGACCGTCAAACTACCGAAGCCGCTGATGTGATCTAGACAGTGGCGTCAGCAGAGCTAGACAGGTGTCGAAAATACGCCGCTGCCGGAACAGACAAGGAAATCGTTTTGTATTCTCCGGAAAAACCGCTGCCGGCGACCGACCAGGCCGGGGGAGGGGGATCAGGGCATCAAATGATGTCGCTGCAGTGCATCTGATCGGCTGATTCTTTGATTCAAATCCCGGAGGGACACATTTTTCTACTGTAGCTAGATCGCTGGTCGAGTTCACCCCTTTCTGGAGGAGACCTCTAGCGTCGGCTGCTCTGATCGGTAGTTTTCCATAGTTTCTTCAATCAACACAAGGAGAATACCGGAGTAGTACTCTGACAAACGGCAATTTTTCTTCCTCTTTCTTCATTGTTCTATCCTCTCCCCTTACAGACACCTACACATACATGCACTACACTGCCACACATGCTGGGAGAGCTTGTCTCGGCTGGGACGGTGACTCGTTGGTGATAAATTCCTTGTTTGGAGAAATCCTGTTAATAAACGGTAGGTTGGTTCCTGATCTCGCTATCCAGGGTGGGAACATCACTGCCTGCATTTATACCCATAAAATCAATACCTGCTGAGAAGCAAACACTGACGCGAATGCACTTACGAGATTAATGACCTAAGTAGTTGACTCACCCGTATTCACTTATCTAATACATAAAAGTCAATGTTTGTTTGTATCTTTGTTAGTTCATTCTTAATGTGCCACCGTACCACTCATCGGATTGCGATACAACTTTGACAACTTATTGCTTACACTTCCAGGAAGACTACAGACATAGTACGATAGGAATACCTACGTACATAGACGCACGTTGATGATGATTTTATGCTGACTCAAGAGCTATAAATAGGGCGCTGTACGTAACGGCGCTTGACACAACCAGTTGCTCACTGAAGTACGATTATGACGACGTCTTCATTGCGTATTCATCCCAAGCGATTGTGATATATTTCCCGAGAGAGACAGAGGAAGACAGATGCAGAGAGAAATACAAACAGAAACAGAGTCAGATAAAGAGATACAGTGAGAGACACAGAGAAATAGAGATAGACAAAGAGAGACGGAAAGACACGGACAAAATGACGGAACCTCACTCGCGAGAAAGTCCTTTGTCTATTAAAATTTTAGCAGCGCGTAGCCTAAAACGTCATTAACAATCAGTAGCATGTAAAATGTAATACATTGCAATAGTAAAACATTGCCTGCTCTACTAGTCAACCAATAAAAAAAATGACCAGCTACCTGCCGCCTGGCGCTGGTGTCTCGAGAACTTTCTGCTGCAGGTTGTCTTTGATAGACCTCTGGTTACCGTTTAGGAGCATAGACCATTCCATCTTGTCCCATTCATTGCGTGCGCTGCTGCCACCAAAATCCATTACACTGGGGAATCTTTCCATTGTCTAATTGAAAGCGCGGATTCTGTCTGCGGATTGTGTTACAAATGACGACATTCACAAAGTATGGAGAGAGCTTCTGTGCAGAATTTATTAAATAAGCTATGCTGATAATAAATTACATTTCTCCTCCGCCAAACTCCTACACTAGACAATCCTTCACTAGAATGAGAAAGAGTGCTATTGTATTGAATTAATAATGTAACATAATTCCCTTCCTGAATATCTTACTTCTTTGTCACGGTAATTACGTGACGACATTTTATATTTTTTTACACATCTTTCTTTATGTAATTGTTATGAGTTGCATTTGTAGATTCCAATACGTTTTTGCAAAATACATTGAGATTTTTATAGCAAAACCCAATAATAAATATTATTTTAAATTCATTAGTAAAGGTGGGCTATACTTTATTTGTGAATGGAAAAGGCGTACATGATTCTAAAATGGATAGAATAGTGGGTTTCATAGACTTAGATTCCCGCAATCGCATTAAAAGTGGCCGACTGGGCACTGAGAACCATGCGACCGAGCGCAACCACGATCGACTGCAACCATCAACGGCTGACAGAGACTGGCAGTGATCATCTGCGACCGAGAAGTGACAAGTGGTCGCCGTTCGACCGACAGCAACCGACAGCGACAGACAGTGACCAACAACAAGTGTCAGTGACCGACTGCGACCACTGGCAAGTCGCTGGCAACCGACAAGTGGTCGCTACGTAATACAAGACATCGTTAAATTGATCTGAATTGCTCGATTAGAAAGATGTTCTTTTTCTTTCTGCACAAAAGGTTCTCAAATTTTCTCCAATATAAATGAAGTACCAGTACTGTCCAAAGTAAATGAAGAGAAATACATTTTACAGAAAAAAATAAAAATATCAATAGAATATTAAAAGTGAATACAAAAATATTCATAAAAAGCAAAAATATTCGAAACATTTTAAAATTCAACTTTCTTCTGAAATTCAAAGCCCCTGAAATAATCCCAAGAAAAAATGGTAAAAAGGTAAAGAATCTTATAGTAGAGAATAAATTGTAAGAGTAGCAATTATCAGCCAACTACAAAAGGAAAAACTTCACATAAAATTACCTCACTACCTCAAATGGCACCAAAGAAGATACTTCAATTGTATAAATAATGTTTAAAATGGAATTTGAAAATTGATGAATGAAGGCTTCAAATAGTGTCCGAAACTTTACGAGTTGTTCATAAAATATTGGATTCCGCAGCCGGTCAAGATGGCCGTGATCGTTAGGGCAGTAGTGCCGTAGTGAACTCGGAACAGTAGACCGCGTGTTCGAATCCCTCCTCGTGCATGGGCAAATTTATGTATTTCTGTATGTGTATGCCATCATCATAGCTAACAACCGTGGCGGATAAAAATCGTGATTCAGCTAAACTGCTTATACACCAGATAAAGGTACTTGCAACTGCGGAAGCAAGATGCACACGTGGTCCGAGTTAGCCTCCACGCGAGAAAGAAAAATTGGGAAGACCCTTTGTTTTGTTTTGTTCTGATACTGATTGCTAATAATCTTGCAGTTTATACGACCTAAAATAAAAAAGTGGGTGAAAAAACAAGTTGGTGTTGTATTACCTCTGAATGAAAGGACGCACTTTCGGCAGCACAAACACACCGGGCAAACGATCTCAGAAATTGAAGCCAATTAGAGAATTACAATTCCCTGATTGTGGGAGAGAAAGACCTTCCCTGGGCGTTATTTGAGGCATTTAACTTTCTCTCTGCCTCAAGAATTCTAATTAGAACGTCCGGGAGGCACAAAAGAATGTTTTATTCGTCTGTCGTCAGCAAGGGAATTATCCTTGTGACAGAAAGAGATCGACCTGCGTCACCTTCTAACGCGACCTATTACGTTTGTTTGACGAAAATATTAATGTAATTATCCAATTAATTTATTTTTGGCTCATTTATTGACGACAGAGAAGTAAAAGTTTGAGATAAAATGAAATGAGCCTCCATCAATTGGGGTATTATATTTTATGGGTTGTTAATTATGTAACATTGGTGATTAATTAGGTTCAAATAATATAATTATCATGACACTCCCTTATAAGTTTAATGTTTAAGATTTACTTTATGAAAGTTCTCACGTTTGCTGTAACTTCATTTCTCACAAAAAGTCAATTTGATCAGATTTAGAAGCAGTTGAATAAATAATTAATGGTTCAGAATGTAGAGATTAAAAAAATAATTTAAAAAAAGGAAACCAGAGATGTTTTAGAGACATTTCCTCATCGTCAGTAGGTTAAAGCACACAGTACAATAAAATAAATACGAGATCGTTAGAAATGATAAAATGCAAACAAGAAACTTTAGTAGTTTATTAAGTAGAAATTTCGTTTGTTATCCACAAATAAATTATCAATTGCTTACTAGGCAAACGCTAACCAACGAAAACGAAAAATACTCCGTAAAACTGAACAATAACAAAAACATTAAGTTTAAGGCCACCTTTAACAACTAATAGGCATTACCAATTACATGTAATATTAACTGCTTTTTTTTAAAAATATTCGCAACAGCTACAGTAACGCATCGTAGATACATTTCTAAAAGCAATTCCATTACTAAAGGAGACCCCTGGATAAGAATGTAAATAATCCCCAAAATCAAATGCCGTATAAGTAGTTAAACAATGACTATTCGTTTATATTTTTCTGACGGTTTACATTTTGTTCGCACTAACGTATGTTCTACTCTTTCTTTTCAATAGTAATTGACTTTGCAACATTTTAGTGTGTAGATGAGTGGACTGATGGAAAGGAGCCTTAAATGTTTTTTGTGTGTGTGTCATAGTCACTACTCAAAAGGTTCTCTAAAATCAAATATTATTTATCATCTTATCAGGGGGTATTCGTTCAAACACAGAACTTTTAAGAATGGTCCGAAAAAAATCGTCGTCAATGTGCGCTTTCCAGGTCTAGTTTGGTTCTCACAAAATAGACTCGTACTTGTAGCAGAGTTCTCTAAACATTTATTTCAATAAAAAATAAATTATATCTTGTAAAATTTTTCACATGGAAAACATTCGTCAAATCATGTAGGCACTCGTCACACTTCCCTCACTACAAATCCGTTTGCATTCTTCTTTGCAAACTTCTCGCAAACGATGCCTTTGACAAACTCCCCGCAGAGCACCTCAGCAAAACGGAATACCTGCATTTTTACAGCCCGTCCCCCCTCCCAATAAACATTCGGCGACTAAACCTGCGTAACAAGACCCGCCCCTCCGAACACAGTGGAATGAAACTGGCAAAATATCGAAAAGACAAACTCAGATCGGTAGTTTTCTATGTGTTTTCCAATCAATATTCCGTGAACGGTGGAGCGGTGTCCCAAAAGTCGGCCCGAGGCCAAGAATGAACTTCCCTTCCTCATCTTTGTCCTGTCCCCGCGCGTTGCACATTCTTACACGTATAAGCACCTGCCGGGAAGTTAAGAGAGCTTGATGCAGCTGCGGGCGTATCCCGCTGGAGGAGATATCTGGATGAGACAATTTCCCGCAGGTGACGTACAGTGTAAGTTGGTGTCAGAAACCACCATCCTACGGGACAGGAACGTCGCCGCCCTCGCGAGATAAAACATTCACTACGATAGGGAAAGTAATGACCATGGCAATTGATGTGCCTGGAAACAGCAAATAATTAATCAACTATTTGAGCAGAAAAAATAAATGCAATTAAGAAAAGTCTGCCCGCGTGGTCTGCCCTATCCCAGCGCTAATCAGCGCCTTGCTTGCTCCACTGCTTGTCGAGTTAGATCGCTGGGGATGGGAAATGCTCGGACGCTTCGGTTTTAGTCTAGTGAAAGGTGAATGGCAAACGTGAAAACTGCAACCGATCACTGTAGACGGTCTGACCCATTTACTTACAATTAGCAGCCCTTATTCAGAACATGGTCATCGTAGGAACCAGTCTAAAATTACATTTTTTTTCTCGTTTTGTGTAAGATCTCACGGTGTATAAAACTTCAGTTGACTCGCAGCGTCATAGTTTATCACAACTGCAAAAATAAATAAATAACTAAATAAATAGGTGATATATATATATTTATTTATATATATACAGTCCTAATTAATCAGATATATATATATATATATATATATTCTCTGAGAGAGACAAAGAGAGAGAGAGAAAGAGTAAAAAAAAATAGTGTGGCAGAGGTCGAAGGGCCCACTGCCCGATCCGAGCGCTGTGTGCGAGCAGAACGGTCGTTAAAAGTTTGCACGCGTCCTCTCCGGCGTCCCAACTCCTGCAGTGGTTCAAGAAGCGCTCCCTTTAGCCGCTGTTCCGAAATCGCCCGCACCCCCCCCCCTCTTCTGCGCCTCCACCTCCCGCTTAAACCGCGCTCGAACACTCTTCGCAATGTTCGGTTGCTCCGAGTTGGTTGCTCGCACCCAGTGTGGCAGCTAATGTCGGTGTAATTATTGTTGCCCACATTGTTTAGAAATTAACGGGGCTAGTCGAATTATAAACCTTGTGGATGAACTTACAACATTTGGTATTAACTCTGCATCAATGTAAATCATCGTAAAACCAATCGTAAAATCCATCGTAAAATCATCGTAAAACCAACAGTTAAATCACAAAATTATTAATAACGGTGAACCAACTATATTTCACCCCACTTAGTACGTTATGTTAAGCTAATTTTTGTTATCTGAGACGGTTTATCACGGGAACAGCTCTGTTCATATGTTACTCTGACAAGATTTGAGAACTGGACTGTAAACTAGACATACCAAAGCTTCCATCAGTTCTAAACGACATTTAATAGTGAATAAAAATTGACAGAAAGATAGAGCTCGCGTTTTGTGTGACTCAGAACTGCATCAATCTAGCTTCTCTGATCTCACCCTTAACTCACACGAAGTATCAACTGAATGGATCGTCAGATACGTAAATTCGAAGTACTCTGCGTAGTCGAGAAAGTAATTTTCTAAATATAGGGAGAAATATTCACGTTTTTACAGCAGAAACTCACAAAACAAGTATTGTGTTAAAAAATCTGCACTTCTTCCCAGCACCATTAAACTAGTTTTCTTACATTACATAGTATATGAGAAAGTAAAATTGATTATTCAAATAAACACCGTTATTATCCTCTACAGTTGTCAAAATATATATCCAATTAATGAAGTTGGAAGGCGTTGTTCTGTTTTGCAGTTGTTTTTGCAAGTGTAAAGCAGAGCATGCATTGTTTCTGCATAATGCACACTCTTTTTAAACAATTGCATGCACTCTTTCATCTCCTTGGATATGCGTCAATAGAATTTAGAACAGCTCGGCTTCGGGTTGCTTCAACGACAGGTCTCCTTTTTGGGGCTCATATTTTTTAAATTATCTAGTAAAATCAAAGCCGCTTTCCACAAATACCACAATGGGGTAAGTTTAAATGTTTCTTTTATACCTAAAACAATTTCAAAAGAATTAAGAATCCATTATTGTGTTTGCTTCTATCACATTTTTATTATACGTCCTTTAGATGTTGTCACATGTCAACTCTTGGCAAACAAATATAATTATGAACTGAAGAAATATTTTTTTCATTCGTCGTTTAATGTTAATAATTCATGCAATCATATTTTTTGTTGTCAAGCTTGTTCTTCATGAACAATTTGATCGAAATCTCACACGACGTCTTAGTAAATAAACTTCATAAATGAATGTTATTTTCTTGTAAATACTCAAATGCTAATATTCAAAATGAATAAATAAACTACGCTACTTATTTTTACAAGAAATATTTTAAAATTACGGTGATTTCGTTACACTACTAATAAAATATGTTATTTGAGTTCTAAATATGACAGAATTTGTTTTCTGATTTCATTTGTTCTCTTTACTTACATTAATGAAGTTTTGATTTTTTTGAGTTTTATGACTTGTGTTTGGATTTATAAGTATGCTGTATTTCATAATTATTGTTTCTTGTGTGTTACCATAGCAATATAATATATCTCATAAATAGTTCTTAAATTTGTGATGAAAAATATTTGCATTGAGATTGTGTTGTACACATAGTACTGTCGTGAACTTAGTGTAATGTATATAGAAGAATAAGAAAGAGAAAAGTTTTCCAAACTTTCTGAACCAACTTCGTTAGTTTAAAATGCTTACATTTCTCAAAATATCATTAAAATACTAAAATAAACGAAATATATTTTTTCTTGGGTGGTTTCTGGTAACTCAGACATATTCTAAAATAAAAGTATTTTGTAATCTTCTTGCGTATAAGATAATAACTCAACTTTCCTGCAAAAAGTTTTTATTACAATGTCATTTTAATCAATTTTAAATTTCAACTTTTATAAAGATACGAAATAAATGGGTTAAAAAAGTATATAAAGGGATTGAGAGGAGAATTGAAAATTAGGAGTTCATTTTTTACTAGGTCTCAACCAGATTCAGATGGAGTTGATTAAATATATTGGGGGCATATTTTATGTCCTCCTACACTTTGAAAACAAGGAAATATAAATGAATGAGATGTAAAAAGAAGAAGTACCTTTTATTTAGCTTTTTTTAAGACATGCAAAACATCTGTTACCACTATGGCACTCAAAAATCATACAGGCGGCATTTCATTTTTAGGAGAATTTTAGATTTTAGATTGAGTTAAACTTGAATAAGCGGTATTTATTTTATGTGTTTTCATAATGTTTAAGCATTTGTTTAAAATCTTTAAAAGAAGTTTTTATTCATCATTCAGTCTCTCCCGCCTATGGGTACCATTTCGACACCAACAAGCAAGTTTTCTATGGGGTTGTTACATATTCTTGCTCATTTCACCAATTGCTTCACCTTCTTATTGCGAGAGTTTATTGTTCTTGTCGTTTTATTGAATTCTCAATTTCCATTCTAAAATGCTAATTTGCATTTCGAGGGAAATATTAGTTCATCCAGGCTATGATAAATGGTATTTAGGCAAGTTTAAAAAATTTGCATCGTAAATGTTAATTATGAAATAATTCACCTCTTTTGAGATAATGCAGATATTTTGGAAGGCTTAAGAACTATAGTGTATAAGTTTCGACAATCAGTAGAAATTCCAGGTGCCTGTGAAATTTCATATATACATTTGCGTAGAAGGTAGAGAAAATCGTTCAATTAGTGCACATGACTACTGCTTAATGGTTACTTACGTAATTTTATTAATGTCATGTATGATATCAAGCGAGAACTTATGTCTTGCGTATATCAATCCTTAAATATTACATATTTTATTCGAAATATGAATGATTATAAACATTAGAAATAATCGAGGAAATTGACAAACTAATAGAAACCAGTAACGCAATAACATTGTTTATAGTGCTTGGTAATATTTCATATCTCCCATGAGTAACTTAATGAAAAGATTAGCAAATATTTTTACATATGAGTTTCTCGTAGCGTTGTTGGTGTTGGGGTGGGGGTATGATTCCTTTAATCCCCTTCGAGATCCTTCACTGGCTGCCGCTATTCACTTGAGCACCGGCCCTCCGTAATGAACATTGTTTAGTGCGCCAGAAAAGTCTCTCCACAGTGACATCTTTGCTGATAAGAGTGCTACAACAAAAAGTATGTTGGTAGTACGAGTTACAGCTTCAAAATGTACATTGCATTCTCACCAGAACTCCCACAGATGCTGAAAGTGTTGTCCCCTTTACTTGTTTCCTAATGATCTGGTTGCAACCTAATTAAATGCACTTTTTAATAGGAGGCCCTGATTTAGCTCGGTGTGAGAGACATTTCTGACGCACTACTACGAACGTATTTTGAATTTCAAATGAAACTTGTGTACAATTACTGCTGTAGATGTAAAATTTTCTTCCGGTCTCAGCGAATTCGTATGATGATTGGATCGACGTTCTATGATCGAAAAGTGCTTATTAACATGATGTTACACGCTATAATTAATTTTTATTTTAAATATTTTCTATTTTTTTCTTACATATTTCTTACATCTTTGAAACAATAAATACATTTATATGTAAATATTTTATTGTAATTAACTCCGTCTCCTATATATTATTCATTTAACAAACTTAAAAATACATATTAACTTCATCAAGCGTTAAGTCTCTGCTACAAAGAATCTGAAAGTAATTCACAACCGTCGATAGAAATTATAAAATTTTGTTAGTTCCAGTCACCGGAAAAATATCTTTTTAAAAACTTAAAAAATAATTTTGAAATTTACAGTTCTTTTTTTTTAACTTGTGTTTTCTCTTTCCTGTGCTTTGTATGGTAAGAATAAAACATACTTTATTTCGAGACGCGTTGTATTGCAACTGAATTGAGTATGCAAATTTCATGTCCTCTCATTTCAGTTTCATTCCGTTTGTAGAATCATGATACACGTGACACTATGGTTAGAAAGACTTTTGGGGGGATTCAAAGTCAGAATTCGATTCAGAGTCACACAGGCATACAAAAAACAAATTATCCGTTATTTATACATAACCATTATTTATAAGAAAAATTTCACTACTTAATTGAGAACTTATTCTGTATGTACTTAGTATTACATTCGTTTACTGCAAGTTTGTGTTAAAATATTTTCAGTTTTTGAGGTATGATTGGTTGATTGATTAGTGATTCCGGGCGCGTCAACTGCCAAGGTCATTACTTCCGTATGTCACCTAGTCACCACCCCAGCCGGGGCAGTAATTACACATGGCGACGATCTAGATATTGAATAGATGTTGAAAAATGAAACTATAATTTTGGCTTTAATAAAATTCCTAATCGGTAAAGCAATAACTCTTTCCTAAGCTAAGAGGAAAAAATCTGTACTAGGATCATCATTCACTACTTCCTCACAATAGAATATGTGACTGTTAAGGAGGAAGTAGTAATAGCTTAGATAACAACAATAAAAGCATATTTTTAACACACCATGTTAAACGTTAAATTTTTAGCACAAATGCTGAAAGTGAGGCGATGCTCCAAGGCTCAGGTTAATATATTAATGCAACAAACAAAACAAAACACAACCGCATCAGCTACAACTGACCTTACTTCATCATTAAGTGTTTTATACATTTGAATTAAGATAAAATGGAAGTAAGGCTGTCTAAAAATAGAGTATGGCACGTATTGTAAAATGTATTGCATTCTGCTTGTAGGATTGCGCCACTGCGCATGTCAGCCTCGTGTCGCACACGTTCCTACTCGCAAAATAAAATGTCGTTCGTAACTTAAAGAACAATTCGAAAAACAGAATGGTTTCTAGTGTGGTTTGGTGAGGGTGAACGCGCGTGCGCAGGTGCTGTGACGGGTGCGGGTGCGGGTCGTGCGGCGCGTGCTGCTCGGGGCCCTGCTGCGGCCCGTGGAAGCCGTGCGTCGTCACCACCACCACGGCCTACTACGGGCCCTGCTAGGGGTGACTACTACTATTATTACTATTATTATTAATTTTATTATGGTTATTACATTTTTATGTCCAACAACATTAGTCTATCACCTTACCACATATTTTCCTACTTCAATTTCCCATTGTGCCTTCAGATTTTTTGAGTCCTCTCCATTTTTTATTTTTTTATTTATTTTTTTTTTTTTTGCTTGACACATAACGTTTAACTGACGTACAACTTCTTGATGGTTTACTACATGATGACTTCGCCTGAAAAAAATAAATAACTGATTTCGAGGTTCGTATTAGGATTTTCGATCGTCTTTTCCACATGTTTTCATCCTTTGTGATTTGTTAACCGTACTTGCAGGACAGATTGGAGAGAATCCAATTGGCGAAATTATCACGGTATGGTTTGCAAAATATTTGAGAATTTTTTGCTTAGACACTGATTTACTGCAAGTTTCATAAGCTGTTTTGTCTTCTTGATATCAGTTTATACTTGTCGCCCTCGGTTACTTATGTTCTTTAATTTAAATGATCTTAGTCTTCAGAGCACACACTTGTGAATTCATCAGTATGCCTGAAAATTGATGCTGCTCAGGCACTGAAGACCTGAATGAGATTTCCATCATTGACATTGGATCTGAGAAGATTTTCAGCACGTTTTTCGTTAGTATTCCGACAATGAGTTCTTACGTTGTTGTTGGTAGAAATCGGCGGCCTGAGAAGGGGATAGATTTTTTGTCTCACCTCCTTAGACGACTCTTATTGCCATCTTGTCTGAAAGTTGGATATTAGAAATGTCGATATCCTGCCTTGGAAGATATTGAGATTGACGCATTTGTCTACCACGATCATTGCGATGTCTTTAAGTAACCCCACTTATATTAACAACAGTTTTAACTATATAGTAGATTTTCCGTAGAACTTGAGGTAATTCATGTTGAGAAGGTGGAAGAATGAAGGACTTGTCTTCGATATTTCGTACCCGACTCGAATATTTTTGGAGACTTGTGAAGAGTGTCGATGCTGCTACGAAGAGAAGCCTTGAGGACAAGTCTGCATGAAATGTCCCTCTTAAGCATCCTGAGATTTTTCGAAAAAGACCCTCTCACGACAATTCAGGTGTTTGAAATGAGCACACATGTTGGACGAACTTCATGATATTTTCACGTACCTAAAACGCCGAGGTTTTTCACTTTCTAATTCTTTGGCAGAGCGTCATATTGAACGTTGTCCAGATCAGCTACGGATAGACATGCGACTCCTGGACACAGAGCCTTATGCCTGGGCGGAGTTGTTCCTGACGACGTGCAAGTTTGTTAACAGCCTTCTTACATTCTGTAGAATCGTGTTGTAAATCAGCAGATTATCTTTCAAGGCAAGCGTTCCCTTTTGTAGGTTTGTTAGAGATCACTTACCATAATATTATAATGATGAAAAGAAATGTCTTGGTTAAATTTATTCGCAAAAAATGAGCCTTGCATAGCTTTACTGAGTAGATTAGTGAGCAAGTATATATTTTTTGTAACAGAAGATCAATGAGAGCAACCATACTGTATTTTACCAGTTTTTTTATATATTCTGCATCAATTTTTATAACGCTCTGACATCGACGTCCATTCTTCCTTGATACTTTGATTTGATAAGGCACGTATATAAAACCCACATGGGCGTCGAAGTCTCCTGCAGACCAATTCATCCCTGCATCGCTTCTTTATCACTTTCGTTGTTATTCGGAGACTGTCCACGCCAACCCGCTCAGCGCAGCTTTGGCCTCATATTTCGCGGCGCCTCTTTATATCTCACTGCGTTTTCTCGTAGATTTGGCCAGTGCTTTATACTTTATTGCATCTTCTCTACCATAAAGTACTTCTAGTTGGGTGCACCCTTTGTTCTAAAATTCACGATGTTTTAATCGAAACTGATGATTCTCACAATATATTTTGGTTGGAGAAAAGTAGCCCTAGAGTTTTACCGTCGTAGACGTTTATTTTTTCTTCATAGTTACGAATTAATTTAGGCTTTTGTATTGGTCAATGGGATCGATTGACAAGCTCTCTTCTTGGCTGTTTTTGAAGTGCCATTCTCTGTATCTGAAGGTGGATGATCTGTGCACAGATAAAGCTAGATAACGTTTACGCTCATAACCAACTTTGGAGCCAGTGTGCATGCACGGGAATTATGTCACGTTTGATTTAAATCGTAAAACGACAGATATTTCTGCTGAATTACCGCGCAGTGTAGCGTGTACGATAAACGTTACGACGGTCCATGTTGTAACAACAGAACGAATATCGTTAAACTAGATGCATGAATAACAAATGCGACATACGTCGGAGAAGGAATATAATGTTTTGTCGTGGGAATTTAGCGGCTGCATTACACTGTGCTATCGCATTTGTAACATATTCGATTATCATAACATTTAGAAAGAAAGTGAGATAAACGCCGTCAGCACGTAAAAGATGAAACAGAGGGTTTGCGGCAGTAACAAGATAAGCTACTCTAAGCTCCAAAAAAATCCGCCATTCGAATTTCGATTTTGGTCGAAGCGTGTCTAATTTGGTTACTCTCCCAAGCTCGTAACAAAAACGAAGCACAAATAGAATAGTATCGAGGTAAACCACGTTTTCATCCAAATCGAGTTATAAACATTCACGAATAGCGAGAGAATTGATATGGTTAGTTAGGCGTAGCTCGTTATTGTTACAATCGCTTCATAAATATGAACAAGACATATTAGTACGAGAACCAGCACAATTTGCGAATAACGGAACGCTTGTGGTTACTTTGGCTCATCGCCTTACTGCCCCAGTCCTTCGTAAATATGAACACGGATTTTCAGTGTCAAGAAAAACAACACATTCACATAAATGGAGATTTTACCATTTACGAAGGGAGGGAGAATAGCTTTTACTGATTAGTGTCTCTCTTTACTGTTACAATCTCTTCATAAATAGGGGCCTTCAGACCATGTCAGCTTTCAGCAAATAAAGACAATAGCAGCCTTCTTTGCATGCGCAACAGTTGTATAGGATGATCGCGATATTGCTATTCGAATGCTCAACGCTACGCTATGCGTTAAATTCCCAATATGAACAAGTTTAAATATTAGACTAGCTCTACCCGTAACTTCGTTTGCATGGAGTATGACTCAATTTACACAGGATAATTTGTTTTTAAAAATGTGAAATACAGTATGAAAATAATTTAAAATTTTGAAACAATTTTAAAATATCAATATTTAATATAATATTTAATAAAGTCTGAACAATGCTAGGCATATCCGATTTGAAACGAATGTTAAATATCTGAAAAATACTATCGCAATGTGCCTGACTTTGTGCAAATCTATCTTAATTTTGTTTGCTATTCTGAGTTTTGAGATTTATTGATGCCCGACTGCTATTTTGTTATAATTTTTACTTTAATGATAAGGATTGTCAACTACCTTTTATGCAAAGAATCGTGTATCTAGTGAGATATTTTTTCGTCGCGCTTATAGTTTTTGAAAGTGATGTCCTCCTCATAGCCCGCGTTGTCGATGTTAAGGATCTTCCGCAAAGATTCCCGTTTACCACCAGTAATTTTCTGTCTTGATGTTGAAGTTCCGTTCAATTTATATCTTCAATCTGATGTTAAATTATAATGTTCACGTAAATAATGATTTGAAAATACCTCAGGTGCACGTCGCTACTCAAGACTTTTTTTGCTCACAACAGCTAAATGTTCTATCTGACAAGTATTAAAATGATTAGCTAACCTTGCATGTCCCTGCGACAGTGACTATCTTTTGATGTGCTCACGGTGGCAACGAAATCATGAGTCTGGTGCAACATGTCACTTTCGTTTTTGATGGTTTTCCAATTTTGTTACTAATTTTGTCATTCACTGTAACACGTTTCACGATGGTAAATTTCCTTGATTTGACGCTAATGTATTTACTGAAATCTCTCTCCAATGGCTATCTATATACTTTGTATTTCATTAGATGACAAATTCAAATATTTTTTTTTCTACCAATGTTAACGTCCAAATTCACAGCTATGTTTATATTGCCCTAGGAATCTTCATTGTCCCATATATTGTTTTTGTACTGAAACATTTCCACGTCCTACTATTTACATACCAATATTTACATCTAGTACACTGATGTCCAATAAGGCTACCCCAAATCCTCTATTTAAAAGCCATAGTCTCACCTTTTATTTTCGCTTCCCGGACACCAATACTTCGAACTGAGTCACTATTCCAAATTATTTTAATCAATAATACCATTGAGATATGTCTGAAATTTGTATACGCTAAAATTGATTCCATGCTACAGCGCTGTGTGAGTGTGGTTGTGAGTGGGGCTGGTGCCGTGCGCAGCGCCGCCGCGTCCGATGCGCGCCCGCCCGCCGGCCCTATGGGCCGCGTTCTGCCCGTGCGCCTGTTGGTGGAGCTGACGAGCTACTGCCTGAGGGACCTGTGCGTCATCAGCTGCGCCATGGCGGAGCGCTGGTGAAGCGGCGCGGTCCGCCGCAGGGGCCACCGACCACCTTTCCTGACAGCGGCCGAACCATTTGTCTTTTTTATCTACCTTGTGCTTTAATATCTGGCGAAGATGATTCTTACAAATAAATTTGTACGTAAAGAGAAGCTACTCAACTATTTTGACCTTCGTCGCCTCGACTACATGTAACTCATGGTAGACCAACGAACTTCGTCCCAACGAAACAAATCCTACTACACGTGAGCAATATATATTTGCCCAGTTATGAATAAACTAAATCTCATGTCCAATTAAACTATAGAAGTGCACCATTATTACTTTTATTATGAACTAATATCTCAATTGGATGAGTTTTTTTCTTTCACTTTTATTATTAACTATCAAAACTTGTCTGTCCGTAAAATGATTATTTTATTTTTTTATTTTTATTATATATTGTTTGTACCAAGTACAATTGGAATGGCACAATGGCCCATTATTTAATTGATTGTCTCCATTTGATAACAAGTTATACTACATGTCTTCCAGTTGGACTATAGTTCAAAACATTTAAAATTATAAGCTAATAGTTATGTTCGCAACTGATATAGTACACATAGAATAAATCACACGAGTTTAAACAAAAATAAGTACTATAGCTTCTCAACATATGAAACTAAAAAACACAATATTTGTAATATAGTTTATAGTAACATTTATACTAATCAGAAATCAACTGCTTTAATAATGTGTAATGTTGCTATGGTTGAAAGATAGTAACATCTTAAAATTCCGTCAAACGACGATAATTTAAGTGAAACCTATATTTAGTATTACACTGAGATAGGTAGTAATCTGAGAGGTAGTAATAAAAATGATCCAATTTTATTTTCCAAACGCAGTCTATCCAAGAGACTATCATTATAGTTTGTCTCGGATTGTTGTATAGAATGCATTCAGTTACAATGTGATTTAACGTTCCATATTTGAGTTGATTACAAAGTTAAAGTTACAATTGATTTCTTAGGTTTAAATATATATTAAACATTTTTGAAAAGTTTTTTTTAACATCAGACTTAGAAATTTGTTAACATTCACATTTATTAGTTTTAAAATAGCTTACTATCTCTTATGTTGTTATAGTAGATGCACAAATGAACTGCAATCTATCGTTCGCTGAAGAAACAGGAGGCACCGGGCGAAGCCCTTGCCGACTTTCGAGATCATTTCTGCCGAGCTTCACGAATTCTGACCTTTATAAGACACCTCCGTAACATTTTGATATATTGTTTCATGTTTAAAAATATTTACAAGCAAACAGCTTCCTACCTTCCCCCAATCTAGTGTTTTGAATATACGCCATTATGGTAAAGTGGATTTCGAAGTATCATCCGCAGGTTGATACGAGTATATACGAGTAACCTGAAAAATAATGGCCACTCTTTTCCAGTTCATCCAATTGTATCTAAATTTGTCACTGTCACATTTATAACACACACAAAGTTACAAACACATGCTCTAAAAGGTACAATAACCAATCAAAACATGTGGCTGTCTATAATACTGTACGACCAAAAAATCCATACTGATCGTACGATATTAGTAACCATATTGTTAACCAGGTCTTGAGAAAAAATGGTATGCTCTGGAAGATGATTTGCAATCACAACTTCCAAAACAAGGAGGCAGAGAAACGTCCTAAATATAAGAATTTGGAAACAAAAATCACCCGGTTGTGAGAATAGGTTCAAAAGGTTATACCGATTAGAAAACAAGCTCGGAAATTGTTCCTCGAAAATGTGAGAAATATTTTTTTTCAAACTACCAAGCCTTTCAAATAAACGTTTTTGTGTAAAAACTGCGGTATTGGTAACAATGGGAACCACTCATATTTGGAGCTAAGCATTGTAGAGGAACTGACACTCACGGGATCTGCTCCTTGGGAAGCTGGTTGCAACATAAGTAGACTTTCTTTTAACCAGCTTAAATCTTCTTTCTTAGTATATTTAAGGGAAATCATTAAGTAGCATTAAGATTGTAGCTTGAAATTAACGTGACTACATTGTGACTTCTTATATCTGCTGTAAGCGGTTTTTGTACTGTCTTGTAAATCATGTTTGGCACATGAGTATATTTCCAAGAAGATAGTATTCAATTAGGTGAGTAGTCCTTTGAGTTTGCAGATGAAAGATCGATCGTCACATTGGGCTGTAAAATCACCGGAAAGACCGCCTTACCTGATGTCACTACAGATCTTTTGACCGGGAGATCCTAGAATTCGTTCGTCCGTTCGTTGGTCGGAGTTTCGACACAAGTCGAGTTCAGCCGCTGTCCTGGGGAGAATTCCATCGACTATCTACCCTTATCTGTACTTATCCACAGTTTCTCTCATCGATACAATGCAGAAGTTGGAGCAGTTTCCTAATGACGGGCTACGGACGATATGAAATGTTTCCTTCCTCTTAGCCTGAACCCTAACACACACACACTTGCACTTACTTCACTACACTAGCACATAAGCCGGCAGACCCGTTGGGAGCTTAGAGCTTGTCCGGCTGAGAAAGAGCTCCGCTGTTAGGAGATACCTGGTTGGGAAAACTCCGTAAGCCGATGTGTAGGGCAGCCACGAATCTCGTCCCCGGGGGGAGATAACCGCCACGAGCAGTACCTAATAATGAAAGCTGTTGACGCGCCCGGAAACACGAAATAATCAGAAAAAAGTTGAAACGCATCTCTTTTTGCTTTCGACCTCTACCTTTCGGACGCCATTGATATCACGTTTCAACGACTTACAGCGCGCGCTCGTGAAATTGGAGCGAAATCTCTATAAATGAGAATCTGCGCGTCTGGAGACGAGAGAAGAGCGGGGAGAGAGGAGTCGACATCTTTGGTGTCTGAAGGATGCTAATGTGCGAGGATGTCAATCGAATGTTAAAAGCAGCGTGAAGCTTAGACTCGCGTCCTCATTAAGTCCTCTCGAGGCTTCAAAGTCTTTGCCGAGACGTTTCTGAGATTTCCTCAAGCGTGCCCTCCTGTGTCCCCTGAAGGTAGTTTACGGTGAAGGTACTGAATTGTTAGTTTCTGTGACCCTCCTGCTTGCCTTGTGGAAATATTGTCACTACTCCCAAAAATATTTAGTGTTGCCAACAAAACATGAAAAATATAAAGAAGTACTAGCTTAACCGATAACAAGTCTGAAGCGCAACACTTGTAAAGGAGGATTTTTTCTGTTTTGCATTTTTCTGAAAACTCACATTTACAATGAGTTAAAGTTGATATTCAGTTTTAGTATCCCCAAAACATAAAAAATGACACAAAATAAAGGTTCAATAAAGGTTTTGTGTTCAAAATATTTTATCCTACTGAACTTGCATGCAGTTTACCTACTTGCACTTTCGGAATGTGTTAAAAGTTCCTTTACAGTAAGATAAAATGGTAGATGCTCACACAATGTGCAGCTTTATTCATTAAACGAAGATACACAAATATCAATATTCTCTTTCTTTCTCCTGTTCCTTCTTTTCTTTTTTTCTTTTCAATAAAATATCCTTAAGGCGGGTAATAGCTCATTACGTACAAGTTATTTCTTGTCGGGGGGATTTAGAGCTCAAGATTCGGCGGTAGCTCATTTTTCACAATTAGTGAATAGCTAGGTCGCATATAGCTATTGACTGGAGGATAATTCTAATGACCAGCTGTGTTCTGATCAGTAGATTTCCATAAGTGTCTTTGCAGGACGTGATTTGTAAATCCGTTTGATACACACGTCTCTCATGCTATTTGATTTTAGTTCTCTTCTAGAACCTTCCTCTGCATCCAAACAACACGCAAATGAGACTGAAATGCACCACTAGTTTGGCATGGTTGCCCCAACATGACTGCGAAAATATTATTCACTTTACAAATCTACACTAGCCCTATGCCTGGGCAGTACAATATACTCGTGTTTTTCTCTAGGATGCCAGTAACGCTGCAGCTGCGAGAGAACAAAAAGGATCATACTTTTTAGGAAAGCTACATACTATAATTATTTACCAAAATATGTCATAAATTAATAAAAGTGTTGTAATTCTTTAATTCAAGTTAATAACGTAGGAATCAAAGCCAATTATAAGGTGGATTATATGAAAATAAGAAACATAAAATATAAAGTCATAATTCAATGTGGTAGTGGAAAATAATATCAAACAAGCATAAAGAGAAATACAGATGAATATCCATAGACACTCTCAGTCGATAATTTCTACGTTCTTTGGAGCTCCGGTGCAGAATGGCTAAATGAAGTTCCTCGCATTGCCATCTTTATTGGGGGTCGGCGAGTGTCCTTTCCCGGGCGCTTAATTTCGGAGGCTCCGATGCTAAGCACTGGTTGCACCAGACTAGCTACGCTCTGGACAATTTATGATTATAACAACAAATTAAACTCTGAAGTATAGTGGAAAGACTTCGTAGCGCCTTCAAGGGAGGAGCGCCAGCTCCCCTTCAGAAGTAGAGGGGGATTCATGTAGTGTTTTGTATATATTAACGAAAGTCATTCAGTATGAATTTTTAATAAAGGCGTCAATTTTTTTCGAATATTAAGTCAACAACGAAAAATAAATTTTCAATGCGGCATAGCGCAGAAATGTTTTTAATAAAACATCGAGTGGGCTGAACTAGAATCTTAACCCCCTCTCAAACCCCCGAAAAAACTTCTGACTGCGCGTGTGTTGGTAATTGATACTGGTGTAGTAAGCCACATCGTGTCTCTGGAGACTCGACAGTCGACCCACTGCATCGCCGGAGGATGTGCAACGCTTGGGCGACTAATCGATAGTCGATACGACTCGATAGAGCTGGCGCGCGCGGACGAGAAGGCGATCGGCACGCCCCTGACGGCGCGGGCAGCAGGCGCTGGGCAGTGGGCGGGGGCGACGGGGAATCAATCGCCTGCGACCGCTCCTGGACCTCCGGCAATCACCACGGGCCACCGCCCACCCGCCCCGCACATCGCGTCTGGGCGAGGAAGAGGACATCATTCCGAGCCACGGTGCGTGCCAAACGCCACGGCACACGGCCAGTACAGGCTGCTTCCCAAGTACTCACCGGTAGTCATTAGATAGATTGATTAGTTTTGTTAACGGGTACCTCAACTGCTATGCTCGTTAGTTCCGTTAGTGTAGAGAAGGTTTTGAAGAAGTGGCGATGTCTCTCGAATGTGAGATCCGACGGCGCCTTACACGCCGACTTGCGGAGATTTCCCACTCCAGGTATCCCCGTGGCGCGCGTCCACCCCAGCGGGAACACTCTATAAGCTACCCGACATGTGTGGTAATGTGGTGCTTTTACGCCTTTGTGTGTGTGTGCATAAGGAGAGACGAGAGGTCTAGGAAACCGACTTAGGTGGCAACTGATGTCACTGCAATGCATCTGACAGGAAGGTCCTCAAGGGCGAGTCCCCATTCTGGCAGGAATTTTGACACTTGCTACATACTAGGTCGAATTCAACCACTGACTGGAGGAGAATTCCAGCGGGCGGTGGTTCTGTTAGGTAGTTTTCCCTGGTTACTCCGATCATCTCCAGGCGAATGCCGGTGGAGTAGCCTAACAAAAGAGCCACGAGTCGTCTGGAATCTTTCCTTCTTATTCCTTGATCAGGACCCCATACTTAAACACTCTTACACTTGCATGCACTACTCTATCGCACTTGTCGGAAGAGCAGGGAGGAGCTTAGAGTTAGTTCAGGCTGGGAAGGTCCGTTGCTGGCGGAGATACCCTGGAGAGGTTTTCTTGAAAGACGACGTGGAGGTCGGCATCGGAACTTTCTTTTCAGAGGGGCAACATCGCGGCAACCTTCGCAATGAAACATGCACAACACTCACGGGACTAACGACTTAAGTAGTTGACGCACCCGGAAACAGTAATCAACCGATCAACCAAACAGGTCGAGAAAGAAGAAGCAATGATTACCCTATTTAATGAAATTGAAATATAATTTATTGAAATCGAATATCGAAGAAAATATTAAACGTAGTGAAGAAATCAAATGCTTGAATATCATGAGTAAAAATTGAAGAAATTGAAATTTGGCAATTTTCATAATTCAATAAGTTTTAATGTATATATTAGTACGATCTATGCCACATTATTACGACAATTTGACTTTAATTAACCGAGAACATTCAAGAAAACTAGAGCTAGTAGAACAGCATATACTCTCGTGTTATTAGTAACTGTTACATAATATATTATAATGCACTGTACTCACTTTTCAACCACCATTCATAAAACGCAAAACGATACTATCCCAAATTTCGCAAAAAACTATTAATTTTTTTTATTCACGCGTCTTTTAATAACGCGGTGTTGGCTTCATTATCACGCGAAATTACCATACAATCGCAAAGGGAAAGCTTGGTATACGTTTAGCAACAATGATCTCCTTACTGCTCTGTCCGCAAATAAAAATTAAATGATGGAATAGTACATGCATATTATTAATAAAGGATTGCCATCCATTTTTATAAACTGCATATTTTAGACGTAATTCACTTCACTCTCCGTGTCATAATATTAATAAACGAAACCAGAGAATAAAGAGGGTATAATTGCGTGAGTGGTATGTTAAAGAACACGAGCGACGATAGGAAAAAGTTTTCTTATATACCACGAGTGCAATTATACCTCTTTATACACACGTTACATTCAATATTTTTTCGTTTCCAATTAACAATGATTTAAATTTTGAGATATTCAAACACATCTTTAGCATTTGAGGCATACATTTTATTAAGTATTGGTTCTGAAAAATATCTATTATAGTGGGCCTTGAATTGTGTTTGTTTGCAAGAAATATTTGGATATGCAAGGTAATGAATATATGCGGATAAAATATTTGAAGAAGCTGACAGTCATGAAAACATTACTTCCCACAAAAAGTAAAGAGGTATTAATGTGAATCGAACATGTATAAATATTGCGACGTTAAAATCCCGTGTCTTTTGGCATAGTTTTGCTAGTACTACATACTTTTTATAACGGATAAAAAGAACTCACGTTTACATTTTTTTACATTTGTAATCCAAAGACCAAATGGTTTACAAGTAAAACATTTAATGTGTTTACTTTAAATATTTTATGAAGTTCTACAAGTATTACCTAGCTCAACGTTTACTTCACCAATTTAGTTTAATTTATTCGTTGTGTATGTATGTAGTTGTTGTAGGTTTCGTAATCTATAATGTATATTTTTGTTCGTTTCATGGCCTACTGAAAATACCTTTGCTATGTCTGTATTATTGTTTCTTAATTAAACACTTCGGCTCATTTTCTGAATTCTGATTGTTAGGTGTTGAGTTTTAATTGTACAGTAATTGCATGCATGCTATTAACGTAGCTAATAGTTTTCAACAGTCTATGAATATGTTATTCATATTACAGATTACATGCGGTTTAGCACAAATTTAGTATGCAGTAACATCTAGTTAGAACGCTCAGAGGGTCATTAAGATATGTTACTTACTCTGAAAAGTATCTACAATATATTTTTTTTTTATTTTTGTTCTGGAATTTGATCGATATTTCATTCATAAATGCGGTGTTGCTTCATTGTGAAAATTGAAAATTCTGTGAAAATTTCTTAAGTTCAAATATTTTTTGAATCCCTAGCTGTTTACAAGGGAATACACACTGTCTGACCAAAACGTGAAACAGCCTGGCGGAGTGATTGGACGTGAATGAGACTATATATACTGAAAGACCATATGACTTTATTGAAATGATTGCAATAAGGGATGAAAGAGACAAGGTTGATGGGAGTTAGCGGTTAAAGGGGGAATCAGGTCAGTAGGGTGTCGCACCTCCTCTGGTTACAATGCATGCCCTTATGCGATTCGGAGTGGTGTCAAACAGCCTTGGAATCCACTTTTGAAACAAGTTCGTCGACAACTGTTGCAATTGTTTCTACAGTTTCCGCAGGATGGTATTGCGACCGAGTCACCTTCCAATGTCATCACACTTGATTATTCAATGATTGAGGGGTCCTAGAAACGTGCTGGCTACGGGGAGACCTCAACATGATCCAGGTAGTCCATAACAGTCGTGCTGAGTGTAGACGTGCATTATCTTGTTGGAACACTGCCCCAGGGTGCTGTATGTCATAAGGGATAGGACGTGCGACCGCAGAGTGTCTGACGTATCGCAGTGATTTCAAAATCTGGTGAAACACTATTAGAGGTGATTTGAACGCATATTCGATGGACCCCCACACCGTGATGCCCAGGGTTACGTACGTGTGTCTCTCGACAATATGGGCAGGGTGTGCCCTTTTCCCTTAACACCACCAGATTCAAACACGATGGTCCCCGGAGATTATGGCGAAGCAAAACCCATCACTGAACATGATGCGATGCTAGTCGTCATCTATCCACGCTTCCTAGGCAGGAGGTAGAGGTCTGTATTCCGATGACTATGGCAACCGATGTATGGGGCGGCTCAATTCAGCGCATGCCAGTCGTCGAGCCACGGAATGGGAGTTGAGTCACCAGTACATATGCGCGAAGGGCGGATGCCGACGTCATGGGATTCCGTATTGCTCGACTCAATCCTGCACAACGTGCTTGGACTAAGACAATCTGAATGGTACACATACCCGGCAATTGCACGATACCAGCCTCATGGAGAACCCCAGTGCGGCCTCTGTCAAATGCACTCGATGGTGGATAGGCTGTTGATGAAGTTGAAAGAGTGGTCCAATATTATCCCATTTCGGCATAAATGCATAACATTAATGGGCGATTAGACTCACACTTATTTGTTATGTGTAGAACCCATAACAAATGAATCGGTGGATAGGTTGTCGAAAGCGTCTGCGCATCATTGCAGGTGCTTCGTACTGCACGAAAATGTCGTTATTCACTATCTCGCTTACAGCAATTCTCACTGATAACTATGCAACGACGTGGCGGTGACATCACGAATGTGTTAGGGTGGGCGTTCTATACATTACAGATACATGTGAATGTAATAATTTACTCATATCAATGCATTTATGCCAAAACGGGATAATATTGGACCACCCTCTTTGCGTGCAGCGTGCTTTTTGTCTAACGTTTAGTAGAGTAAAAAATTGGCACCATCAGCACATTTAGTAGTCATTACAATGTATTAATCGAGGATATAATAATATGAGAAGTTGCGATATGTCGTAATTTCTCACTATTTTTTGTCGAACGGCTTGATTGCTGAGAGTTAACAGATTCATATCCGTGCATTGCATAGAACTGATAATAGATACCGGTTTTCAAACCGTAAGACAAACGTGTGGGAGTTGAAATGGCAAGATATTGCTAGAGATGTGGTGGAATATGAATCAGAAAAAAAGATCTCCTAGGATATCTGCCGCTAATTCAGATGCGCAAGCGAGTGCGCGGTGCGGGTGAAATTTTTACACATACGCGTATAGGGCGAATTCTATATCTTTTACCGAGAAATGGAAGATGAGCAGCCAAACCGCTGGGTTTGTGATTAATATATGAAGGTCTAAGACAATGTATCTCTTTACTGTCTCTGGAGTGATTGTGAGAAGATGATCCTAGTGTACCAGTTCGAGCGGTGTCGAATTTTCGACAGTGTTGAATAGCTGGTTTTGAAAAAGCCTGTATTACGCAATAGACTTTTCTTATATGTGATGGCATTATTATTTGTTTAAAATATAAGTTAGATGTATGCAGTGTAAGGAGAGAGAAGGAGCCAAGAATGAGAAAAAAAGGATAGCGCGCGGTTCCTGGCCCCTTTGTTAGAGAACTGCAAATCGCGGATTGATTGATGAACTGGTGTTTCTGGGCACGTCAACTGCTAAGGTTATGAATTCCAATAGCGTCATACCTCAAGAACTGGCAGAGTTTCTCCCCCGTTAGTACGTGAGAACCGCCGCTGATTTTCACATGACTTGCGCAAGATTTCTTCCAGTATCCTGGCGAGATATCTCTAGCTCCCGGCTAGCCTCCCATTATGTGAGATACTGCAATACTGTATCAGGGGAGAGGAAGAATGAGTAATAAAAGATCGCGTCCGGTTCGTAGTCGGTTTCTTAGCGAACTGCATACATTGGATTTATTGATTGATGAAACTCTCCGAGGATGTTAACTGCCATTGTCATTAATACCATTAATGATCTGCATGTTATGCTCCGGGCAGAAACGTGCTTTTCCCTAGCTAGTGCGTGAGATCCTTCACCGATATGCACTCGATCTGAACGTAGGTTTCCTCTTTGAAATATCTTCTCCAGCGGGGCCGCCTAGCCGGGTTGCCTTTAAGCTCTCCGCTGCTCTCCGAACATTTGTGGTAGTGCTCAGTTCGTTGCCTGTTTGTCAGAGAACTGCAAATCTGGGAATTGTGCCGAATGATCAACGTAGCAGTGAGCGCCGAGGATGTAGCAGTGGGTGATTTCCTGCGAGAGGCGGGATGCGCTGAGGTAGGCGATCGGGAGGGGTGGGGTGAGGAAGCCTTTCGTGGCATCGATCAATCACCCTACCCCTCCCTACCCACTCCCTCGCAGCGCCTGTGAATCCCTCTTTCCCCCTGCGTTCTTCCGCCTCGGCGTCCAGTGGAATTGAAACGTCGCTTGAGGAGGTAGCGCGAGAATGCTCTTCTCTCTAAACGCTTCGCATTGAGTTACAACGTTGCTGATGACTTAAGTACGCACTTGCTCTCGTGCACACACACTCACACATACACACACTAACCCATACACACATACATACAAAAAACACACTGTCAGGCACACACACAAACACAAGCCCACAAACACCCGCACACAACACAAGCACACAAACACACGCACACAAACACACGCACACAAACACACGCACACAAACACACGCACACAAACACACGCACACAACACAAGCACACAACACAAGCACACAAACACAGGCACACAAACACGCACACAAACACACACCAACAAACATACAAACACACAAATAAACATACAAACGAATACTTAAACAAACACGCAAAAACACACACAAATGATAGAGTCAAAGCTGAATTCGGTTACGTAGGACCTTGGTTGACTGATTATGTCTTGTATCCGGTGCGCCAGCTATGTCATTAATCCCGTAAGTGAAGTTCACGTGTAATTTTGTATAATGGTGTTGTTCCTCCTTTGCTACAAAGTGAAATACGTCGTCGGAGAATATGTCGACTTGCGGAGTTACTCCTTTCCAGGTATCTACGCCATCGGAGCACCGCCTCAGCCAAAACAAACTCTAAGGGCCTGTCGTTTGTCCCAGCATGTGTGGTAGTGTCGTACATGTAAGTGTGTGTGTTGTGTGTGTGTAAGGAGAGAGGACAGATTAAAAAAAGAGGGGAAGATTACGCGTCGTCTGTGGCCCGTTTCTTAGAGTACTGCTCCGGAATTCACCTGATGAGAAACCACGGAATATTACTGTTCAGTGCAACTAGCTGCTTGAAGACTCTTTCGAATTCCTACAGAATTCGACCTAGCAATTTAGCCGCCACTGCCGGCTCTTGAAAGTCTAGTACCTCCCGATTAGAGTCACTGCAGAGACAGCGGGGAATTCTCGCTCTGATCCAAACTCAGTTTGCCATTTTGCTTAGAAACGTTTTGTTACTGCAGTTACTTTAGAACTTATCTTCTCCTATAACTGCCAGAAGGTTTCTTAAAGCGTTGAAGATATTTGTAAGTATTGCCAATAGTACACTCTACATTTCTCAGGATCCAACGAAGACAAATTACAAATTTGTGATATAAGAAAATTTGAAAGTAATTTCGGCAACTCTCTATAGCGCTCGTAGATGTAAATGCGCTTTATTTAGATCGTTATAACATTAGCCCACTTATGACTGTATTGGCTTCCGTGGCTGGAGTTTGTAAGCTCAGAAGTGTTTGAGACGAGTAGCGTGGTAGCTGACGTTTGACCAACGTATCGTAGCCTTTCTCACATATGTATTGCTGCTCAGTGCTGGGTAATACCATAAAGTGTTGGGCGAAACTTAAGTCACCGGGACATAGATACGGCGCGGACAGCCTAGATTATATTAGCCCACCTTCTACTTGTCAGAATGGAAGTGACTACAGCAGCATATAAAGGCTCAGAAAAGTGCATGAAGTTGCACTGACATTCTGGTTGCGATAAAAATTAAAGTAGTGGTGCTACAGAATATAAAAAACTTTCTCGTATTAGTTTTCTATTTTAGACGCCGAAAAAAATTTCAACGTTTGAAATTTTAGAAAATTCATAGTTAACCGGGAAAATAATAGTTAACTGTATTCTTATCATAAATTGAATGGAAAAATTGAAGCCGTTTATGAGAAAATTGTGAAAGTGTCTGGGGGGGGGGGGGCTTTACGTAAGGTATCCCCAAAAATGTATGAATGTTTTTCAAAATCCCAGAACTTCGACTCAGGTCACGCAGGGTTTTCTGCGGTTTTTTCCACAACATTTCATAACTTTCTCGCTTTGCATGAAATTAAAAATGAATTTTCTGAGATATTTCGATATTTTTGGGATTAAGAAACCCTAATGATTGTAGAGGAATTATGGTCAAAGAAAGTACTGCAAATTCCTCGATTATATCTGTAAGCACATTAAAGCATTGATTATCTCTATGCTCCCGACCCCTCACTCCTGGTTGCAGCCTCGAGGGTTCAGCAGATCTTTCTTCCTTGCCCATTTCCTCTTTCCTCGCGACCTCCTCCTCTCCCTCGAGGTCCCGTATCACGCTCCGGCGACGTCTAATAGAGAGCGCCGTGATGGGATTGGTGGAGGCCGGTGCACCCACGCGACCGCCGTTTCATTGGGTCGTGGCTGTCCTTTTGTTTCCTTGTCTCCGCACTCAAAGAACGCACCCCAATTGCCACAATGCACCGCTCGCTGCGAGACACTTGCCCCTGAAGAACCGCGAAAGCGGGAAGTTTAACATCGAATAATAGAACGGGATGTGCGATATCTTGCGTTATAAATGAGGAATATAAATATGACATATCCACAAATAAAATGACAATTGTAACATTTGAAATTGTTACGAAATGGCAGTGAAATTGATTAGATCGATCTGACCTACTGTTTGCTACATTCAAATATTACTCAAACGTATTTAATGTTTGGAAAAATAATTCATAAAAAAATTAAAATTTTGTAATATTGATTAATAAATTGTACTTCATTGTATTTCAATAAATACTCCGCGCAAAGGCCGAAGGGGGCACTAAATGACCCCTTAAAACACTAACCTCATATAAACAAACCTTACTAACCCCATAAAAAGAGGTTGATAAACCAAATATCTAGATAAAATTAAATTATTAGAAAAATAAATAATCTTTCACCATAAAATGAAACAGATTATTTGATTTTCGGTAATATCTTGTATCAATGTTTTGCAATATTGCAATTGTTACTTCTGCGCAGTATCAGAACTGTAAAGTTATAAAGTACGGTTTAAGGAATCGCTGTTCCAAGTTAGGCTAAACTATTTTAACTTTTAAAATAATGATTTACAAAGTTCGAATGTTTTATACGAGTACACATTGTATGATATAATATAATGGTTTCTGGATTACATAGTGGCTGGAAGAAGCAACCTCATTATCACCTACGTAATATCTGAAATGTTGGAAAATGCCAGAAAAATATAAAAAGCATGTTTTCTAATGAATAATAAATAGTAAATACATATCTTAATTCTTATTTATCCTTTCTTTGCTAATACTCATGTTTATTGAGAAGTAAATCTGATAGTTCCACGTCATTTTAACAACATGAATTGTTAGTTATATTTAACATATACATTCCCAAATAAGAGAGATATTACAGTTATTAAGTGTGGGCAAGAAACAGCAACAACTTGAGCAGTTGAAGGTGTAGAGGCGCAAAGTTCAACAGCGAACGCAGCAACTTCGGCCCGTTCTCTTTCGCAAGCGGGTCGGCGACGGCGGCAACACAGCGAATCGCAAGTTGGCACGAGTAGCACAAGCCCCATTGTCCAGCGCTATCTGGCGGACACGGCGCGGGCTATCGAGGCGGCGCACTCTCGCCGCATCCCCTCCCCTCCGCTCCCCCTTCCCCCACTCACCGCCCCCTCCCCCCGTCTTCATTTCGCTTCTCCACGACCGCTCGCAGCGCTCCCGGTCCCTCGACGCGTCTCTCGTTGAGGGGTGGAAAATAACCAACTGGCTGCACACGGAGGCATTTTTTTACAATCTCGAATACGTAGGAAAAAAATAATAAAATATTGTAAAACTGCAAAACATCAATGCCGAGATTTAGTCACAAAATATACGGTTAATATATCTGTGATACCAAAAGAGGATTTTAAAAAACGAATGTCAATTCATGTTAATTCATCCACTTGTCCGTCCCTACGCACATACGTACACATGTCAGTTTGTAAGCACGGATGAAATCACATACATTTGCGTCAGTCCTTAAGCATGGCACTCCGTGCAAATGACCATCTTGTGTCCGTAAGTCTGACTGTATGTCCGAACGTCTTTCCGTGCGTCCATACTACTGTCCATGCGTTTGTACGCTTCAGCTATGCAAGTCCGTCTCTCCATCCAACTGCCTGTACGCCTGCTCCGTCCGTCAGTGGACATCGCCGCGTCAAAACCGTACAAAAGATATTCTCTAAAATGTATATTCACCAATCAATCTAGCTGCACTCAAAGCACTAAAAACGGCTATTTGAATAACGGGGGTGCTTTATACTAGAAAAATGTAGCGTTGCCGACGCTGAAAAAACTGTTTTAAAAATGTTTCATATGTTGAAAATTTCTTTTATTCATCATTTCTTTCATGCCCATATTTATTCAAATACGTTCTTTCAGTATCTGGCATTGGACTCGCCAATGAATTGTAGTAGTTGATAATATTTTACTGCCGTTGAAAAGTTCCCAAAACCCAATTGCCTTGCTTATTACCCTGTGTACCTCCATACGGGATATGAACTGGTCCTAATGAAATTTCAAAATTGCGATCGCCGTAACAATTACATGCAGGTTGATGCTGATGCTAATAGTTAAATTTTAGTTCAGCTATATTTTTCACGCTATTTTGTTAACATGCACTCAAATGCTCGTAGAACTTTTGAATAAGCACAAATGCTAAAAACACTGATAATTTCCAATTAGTTGAAGAGTCTGTTGCAACATCTTTTACAACTACTTTTGATTCTTCCTCATATTTCCTTAACACTTCCATTTTTTCCTCTAAATTTCGAAGATATTGAAACTTTACACTTTGTCTAAATTGTGGTCACTTCTACTTCTGAAGTGGGTCTATTAATTGTTTTAAATGCAAATCTAGCGTTGCGTGCAAATCTAAAATTAAAAGGCGACTATTTTGTATGATTATGTGAATAAGGTGTTAAGTTTAATAAATATAAGTTGTGGGTCATATTCATTTGAAAATAGGTATTTGTACCCTTATGTAAGAACGTAAAAAATGAGAATTCAAACATAACGTTCATTCATTATCTTGCATTTATCACAATTTTGTTTCGTCCGTATTCACTTGAAATTCATAAAGTTTAATAAGTTCCTAGGCAATACTGTTCGTAGGTTTTCGCAAATTTATTTTCAAAAATACGTTAATTCGAATTTAAATTCAAATCAATCTGAAGCGCGATTTACTTGATAATTCAATTGTTTACTTCAAGATGTCAACATCAGTGTTACCAAAGTCGTGAAATGAAATTATAGCGTATTTTTGCGACAAATATGTTTGAAAACTGGTGTTAAATCAATGCCATCTACGAAGATTGATTAGTAGGCGCTGATTTAATTCCTGGCATTATGACTAAGGCTGCAGCGCCAAAATTTGCACAAAGACACTTTTTGTGAATTTATTAGAATATTTTGGTCGGACCGGAAAACAAATTATCGGTTTCCCACCTGAAGACCAAGATGCGTCGAATGACATGTCAGACGTCCCAATTGGTGCTCGGGAAGTGGTCTAGCTGCGAGTGACGAAATTCCACAGATTTGAACATCTGCATATACGCACAGCCACGAGTTTTACGTGAATACTGTATAGAGATTTCTTTCAAATTTTCTCATAAATGATTCTAAATTTACTTTCTTTTATTTTCTTCATTAGAGCAAAGCGAAACCACAAAGGCGAAAATTGGATCTGAACCAGTTTTTAAAATTTAGTTTTGTTTACATATATGGTCTAGACTTATAATAATAATAATAATAATAATAATAATAATAATAATAATAATGTTAAATTATTTCTAAGATACATTTGCTCCGAGGACGTAAATATATCGCCTCCTATGCAATACTAGCTCTCATTTGCAACTGATCGTAATTAATGGGAACTCTAAAGAAAGGGAATTTCACAGAGACGTGATGAATTGCCCTTGAAAATATGAAGGATTTGTTTAAAAAAAAAACGCATCTAAATGTGTATGTCAAATGCAACCAGCAGTACTCAGATCTCGTTAAATAATGCCTAAACTAGGCGTTTTGGGACTTTGGAGGTCATATACCTCTAAGAGGTCTCACACCGTAACCTACAGGACGAGTTATTCTGGGACATTCTATTGAATGTTTCCTGGTTCGGTACTTATTGATAGTACCAATGCCATCCAGTCTTATAAAGTAATGTGAAAATGACTCAGCAACGCCTGCTTACTTCCGATTATCGTGAATAATATTATAAGTGAAAATTTAAAATTCATAAGAACAAACTACAGCACTACGTAAACTACTAAGAGTAGAGATTTCGTCTCTAGTTCAAGAAACCGCCTATCGTTAAAGCGTTATGCAGAGCTTGTGACACTACTGTACGGCGGGTTGCGTTTAAATATTCGTTCTATGCTCTAAGTACATTAACTTAATTTTTCCCCTTTCGCGCATCAATATCATTACCAACTTTATTGAATACACAGTCAAACATTTACTGACTATTTATCTAACACTAAGTTCAATGTAGATAGTGTTTTTATTACTTAAAATTACTGCATATTCCACAGTTTTCTTTTAGGAATATATTTATTTTATATAAAAAGTTTCTCCTTGCAATATTTAAGTTTGATTGTTGTATTCTTTCAGTAAATATGAAAGTAAACATTTATCTGCATTAATTGTCCCAAATTATGTGTATCCAAAATTATTATATAAACTGCATTAATTGATAAAATATTAAAATATTAGTTTCAAACTCTCAGAGATTTAAATCGGACCCGATCAAAAGGTAACAATCCATCTTGGTAAAAATCTTCATTATGGGTTTAGCGCTATTGTTACTCACAAACGGACTAAGGATTTGGAAACAAATCTTATTTGGTATTAGGGACCTCCAAAACATATATGTTTTTCAAAATCCTTAGATTATTTTTATTTAGTATTACATAGCTTTATTTTCATTACTTAAACAAGAAAGTAAAATGTCAAAGTGCCAGTCAGTTACAATTTCGGGAGGTCAACCGACTCCTTGAGTTTACGTCTCAGAATTTCTGATAGAGGCTTCTCGTCCAATCTTCTTCCTCTTTCTCTTGCTGATTTTACGACCGTCTTGTTTTCCTGGCAATATGGCACGCTTATCGCTGTTCGGATCTTTCGGGCGGCAGAGGGTTTATTTCTGTAAAAGACAGAAAAATCTGGAAGGGTCTTATGTGAACTTGTCGTAGTCTTTGAAAATGTATTTTTGGGATGTGTTTTTTTATCGTTTGCTTCTAAATGCCCTTCTATATAATTAGCAAGTTTCAGCTTCGATCAAGTGATGTAATCTGTGTGTGTGTGTGAATGTTTTGTGTATGTGGTGTGTGTGTAGTTTCTGATTAGTCAATGAAAACATAATTCTAGTCTTTCAAGTTTCGAATAACTTATTACTTGAATGTGATTTTCACTGAAGCACGGAACTAACTAGAGAGTATTAGGTAGTTTAATCTCTCTCTCTTTCTCTCGCTCTGGTTCCCCCTCTCCCACTCTCTTTTTGTCTGCCCTTCTCTCCTTCTTTCTATCTGTCACACCTAGAGCATTTATAAGATCTAAGAATGGGAATGGAAACACGATGAGAAGTAGAACTTATTCTATAATTGGCCGAAAAAAAATCTGCAACCGACCTAAACCTAGTACCACCCTGATTCAGATGTTCTCTCTTCCACAAACAAATAACGAGTACATCATATGATACTCAATGAACTTTAGACCTGGCTATTCACCCTTCAAGCATTTTATCTCAAGTTATATCCAAACTTTAAGAATAAAAAACAGCTTTTGAACACTTTAAAAAATGTCGCACATTGGATAAACAATTTAAAATGGTGAAAGAAACAAGAGATAAGCAGTCCTAAAAATAATAAGATTCTGTCAGAAATTTAAATGAAGCAGATCATCAGAAGAAGTATTTTGGAAAAAATATCGTTTAAGACGAAGGTATTATAATACTAATTATAGATCAAATGTTTCCTCTGTTACTATGAGTCATGTAGTTATCTGGCAGCAATGATGTAGTGGTTAGCGTATCGGACTGTAATACCCTACTGATTCAAACCCGATCGAAGCCGTGTATTCTTAAGGGCGTACGTCTTTCGTACGTCTTCCAGGAAGTAAAGCCCACTGTCCCATGTTAGTAGATTTACTGTATGTAATAGATTCTCTAGCCTAAATGACGCATCTGGGCTAAATTCAAATCACCATTTAGTCGTCCAAGAAATACCTCTTTTCTCCGCTAGTTGGTGAAAGGAGCGAAGCGAAATTTGCGTGGTTAGACGATAGTCCAGGCCTCATGGCCCCAGTGTCCCAATTTAAAATAAGGCATCAATTCAATTCAATTCAATGTAGTACATTGCCCCTTTAATCGCTCAGTCGCTTCCAGCTATTCGTGACCCCTACCTTCGTAGTCTTGCTACATACATATAATGCAATTGTTCTCGGCTTTCTATATATTTACCTGTGGGTCATATTTAATTCGAGACTAAGAACATTTTCTTTTTACCTTCAGTGTCCTAACATAAGATTCTCCAAACATTCGAAACTTTTCCAATATTTGAAAATTCACAGTTAACTGGTAAAATCAGATTTCCGCCACCTTTGTAAGTGTATTTCGCTCTATCAGAGCAAAAAATGCAAAGACAAATTTGGACAAAGTTCAGAAAATTTCGAAACAATTTCAGAGGCTTAATGTGAGATAGCCTTTGGATTTAAACCATTCATTCAAACTCGCAGAGTTTGAGTCTTCTCTGATCGATGAGTACATTCATATTGGAAAAATTCTGGGGATGTAAATGCTTCTGTTGTTCGCAGATGGATGGACGGAGAGATAGAAAGACGAACAGATAGAAGGACGGACGGACGTTTCAAAAAAAAACCTTTTTAGGCTGTTACCAGTAAAAGAAGTTTTTTCAGAGTATGTGCTAAAATTTAATGTTCGGAGCAAGTGCATTACGTTCTAAAAGTCCTCTTAGTCTTCTTAGCACCAGAGTTATAAGTGAGACAATTATTAAGTGTTTACATAAATATGTAAACGCATCAAACAAAGCAAAATACATTCTTCTGACCGCATCAGCTACTACTGACCTTAATGTATAATTAAGATACAATCTAATACTTGAATTAAAATAAAGTGAAAGTCAATTTAGAAAATTTACAAATATAATTATTCAAAATATAGAATTTAATTGGTCTTAATGAACTATCACAACTAAAGTGCAGTTCCATAATAAAATTATTAACTGACTAGACTAGATGAGGGAGGAAATTTCATTTCCTCCCTCATCTTTCCTGCAGTCAGTCACAGCTCTGCACGACATACACGATGGCGTTGAGTTCAGTGTTTAATCTATGATACTTGGATACGTATTCTATTTCTAAAAAGTTTAGGTTTCATTTGTATTCATGTGTTTGTTTATATCAATGCAATCATATGTATATTATATACGTTTACTTATTTCCATCTGTGTAGAGCCAATGAAAACGGAATAAATTAGTTCCGAAACACGTGTATGGCTGTTTATTCTTTATAAAATTTATGTTGTAATATACTTTGTGGTTGATACATCCTCGATCCTTATTTAATAAGTCGTTTAATTGTTTTAATAATTATGAAATAGATATAATAAAACAAATTTGAATGATTAATGGAAATGTCAGTAGCGTTCGGGAAAGAGAACCAGTGATTTTCAGAGTAATTTGATCATATTGTGAAACTTTTTGAAGCAGGATAAAGAGGCGAGTTTTGAAATAAGTTTGTAGATTGTTGAATTACGATGTAATAAAATCTGCTTAGTTCTCTCTGAATTTTCTTATTAGAAATGGAAAATTCTTCTTTTAATATTTTCTTAAAATACTTGTTTTGTCCTGTTTGAAATTTTTGGAGGCAAGTAGTAGGTACATTGAATCATTATTGCACTACCAGAGACTATAGAAGAACTAATTATTAATTTATATAAAAAATCATTCAATCAATTCACAATTTTGAATGTTTGTTCATTATTAAATATATGTTATACATTTTATTGTTATGATCAATAATGTTAGGTATGTGAGATTTCTTTGATTTCGATGTTTTGTGAGTTATTATTTGACTAAAAGTATAATCATAACTATTTAACTGAAATATATGTAATAAATATAATGTAATTTCAAATCGTGGTCAATTTGGACCTTCTATTACATTACTTCTATTCCCGCACATTTGTGAGGAGAGAGAGATTTGTTGCTGCCCCATTGACACAAAATCCCAGAAACGAGCTATTGATAAGTAGTGTGTAACTTGTTCCCGAGAGGATACAGATTCTGTTAGTAAACAAATTTATTCTGATCCTGATTACTATAAATGTCCATTGTGTTCCATGTTATAAGTAGAAGAGAGCATTCTTTTTCTCAAAATTTTGCAAACACCGGGCATGTATATATAGCACCCAGATCCCACGCGCTTCTAAAAGAGTTCACGAATATATATTTAACTTCTAAAATAATGATTTACAAAATGTGGAAAGTTCGATTATTACAGTGTGAGTAATCGTATTTATAGACGTTCAAAATGTTCATCTTCGAATAAGTTAAGATTTGTCTTCATATATTTAAATATTAGTTATTCTATTTTTCACATATAATTTATTAATAATAAAGAGGTATTTTCTTTCACTTGATTTCAAATATAACAACGAGAGAGGAAAACACTGGCCATTTGTAAACTTAAGAAAAAATTGCAACTTTGGTTGTTTACTAAACACCATAAACTCATTTCTCAATTGCTCACTCCCTGGGGTTATCTCATTGCGTAAACGTTGGAATTTAATTGTGTTTTAGAGGTAATTACTAAATGTATCGCTAAAGAACAATCATCCAACCAGACATGTAAACAAACTCCGCTTAATAAATTATTCGTCTACCCAAAGCAATTAATTACAAACATATTTATACAACCTTTGTCCAAACATAATAGTTATATGTGTGGTAAAAAAGACATTTTATTTAGAAAGTAGGAAATATTATGTCCTGAGGCGTGTCTACCTCCTATCAGAAACCTACGAGATAAATAAATTCATTTTTAACACCTTTATCTTAAATTTTTTGACAGCCTTACTGGCTTTCCTTTTATTTTTTCAATAAATAACTTAATTGGATTCCATTTTACATTAATATCAGTTGTAGCTGTTAAGACAAAAGTATTTTGTTTATTGGTTGAATTTATAGTTTTAACTGAACACTTGAGCAACGTCTAACTTTTACCACGCTATGCTTACCAAGAAAGTAACAGCTTTTACTAGTGAATGTCTAAAATAATATATTCAGCAACTACATGCTTTAAAACTTGCTCATGTTTTAAATATGAGCGACGCTAGGAGCGGGTTTTTCAATTCGTACAAATGCAATAAAGCAATATTGCAAACGAGATTCATATATTACTTATTTTGTACAACAACGTTATTCGTTTGTAAAATAATCAAAGTTGATTTTTGGAAACAACTGTAAGGTGTTATCAGGGGTATTTGATACTTGTGCTTTAAAACGGTGGCCGACTGATCGGTTTTCGCTACTTTCCCTCGTTTCTCTTTGTTCGATTGGCTGAATGTGTAACGACACTATTATTCGAGCTGTAGACAGCAAATATGTTCCATAAGACATAAGTGAACGATATCGTGTTACAAAAATGAATGTTTACAGTGGTGAAATACAAAATTATTTACTGTTTTGGTTGTATCCTTTGATAGGTACGTACCTGAAACGTTCTGATACATTCTCAAAATAGGCACTGCTCACCGAAGTTACATTCTTGATGAATTTTCACTCGTAACTCAAAAATACAATATTTCCTGCCCTATGATTTCCAATTTTGAAGAACTTAGATTACTTGTAGAAGACATTAGATTTCTACTTTAGCTAAACAACTGACAATAATGATATCTGGTGGGTGGTGGTAGATATAAGTCGCCTTGATAAATTATTTTCCTATTTCCCCCAATCTAGTACTTCTAAATTCTGGGTCAAAACTTCAACAACAGGGCGAGTTTTACTCAGAAAAAATATTTAATAAATTCCCTTTGTCTTTTGTAGATGTGTCAAATATTTTCAAAGATTCTTTGATCCAAAATTCATTCAGAAATTATTCTAAGAAATGAAATTAACAAATTCGTATATAGCAATGTACAATGTTCGTGATAAATTATACTAATTCAATGTTGGGGCAATTTTCTGACTTATATAATTCATCTTTATTTACAAAAGAATAGTCTGGCCTCACAAACATATTTAAATACTCAATTTACATGAACACAAAACAATATTCCTTGATTATATTTGCAAATATTCAACCAAGCTTTTAACTCAAATATTTACTTCAATTAATGCAGATTGTGCATTGTAGAGAATGTCTTCATATTACGATTAGTTAGGTTTTACTCTAAAGAAAATATTTTGTTGATTTTATTCTAAAACAGCCCCGCGGGTGGCTCGTAGCTAGCTTTCGGTGAGGCGGTCTTGGAATTGATTCCCGACCAGAGAAAAATTTATTAAGCTGAAGCTTTCTAATAGAAATCACATAGAAGCTTTGTGACGAAACAAACTCAGGCAGGCCAAGTACGTTAGGTGCGTTGACGGGTTCACGTCATGCTCGTCACATGTCTCCCGTACCCCCCGGCACGGATAATAAATAAAATCAGGTCCCGGCGTGGGACAGCGCTAACTGGATTAATCCGTTCCTAAAATGACATACACATATCTGCACCCAGACAACACGTCTGAAAACAATGTGAAAAGATTCAGGTTTTGAATAAGAAATTGAGAGTAAATATTTAATACGCATATCATTACTCCATGATATGTAATATTATGTTGCTATGTAAAAATAATTATGTTATCGCTGATTCGTAGTGCAATAGATGAATACCGTTGCCCTAATATTAATAAAAAATAAAAAGTAATTAAATAAAATAAGGCATGTAACATACATTTTTGAACGTGTGTTCAAAGAACAAAATATTCATCCAAGATAACGAACGCGAGGCGAGATTCTTACACAAGAAATTCTACAGTACCGTTGTCTGCTTCACTATTAATGCATAGAGAAAATAGGAACAGTAAATGAAATTCAACAACGAGAAGCTTAGAGTATCGATCTCATAAGACGTCTTATTTCTTCCTCCAATGATGACATTTACGAGGTTGAAACGTCAGCATTAAGTGGTGTTCATTTCCTATCAAAGCAACAAACTATTTTAAATTGTGTACTACAAATACATCAACTCAAAATCCCAAAACCTCATAACTAAAATCATTAACTATACACCATAGTTAAAAATCAACAAATTATGAAAAACATCATGTCAGGTACAAAAATAGTCTTTCTAGTCGTGCAAAGCGCAGTGGATTCGTTGAATAACCAAACGACATCACGTTTGCTTTCACAAATTTTTAGGTTTTTAGGTAGCGGTGGCGATATTATCCATCTCTTTTTTACATTACTTTTCTTCTTAAGAATTCTATTATCTTATAATTCTATTATAAAATTATCATTTCATTCAGCTTTGATTTTATGTTAGTTAATAGTAAAAGAAATTGATGCGTTGATCGTTCAAAGAATTTCTATTTTGAACTATCCTACTTTCACTATAATTAATAATAATGGATAAGTTACAAATAATGCTCATTATAAATGGATACTGCTCATGGAAAATGTTGGTAGGTAATAAAAGTCCCTCATCTAAATAACTATCATTATTTCAGGACAACAATAAGTGTTATGATAAAATTATTTTATCAATTCCATGTACATTGCCAACAAACATTAAGACCAAATAAAGAATTTCTACTTTAATAATTCCCCATATTTCAATTAAAACTAACAGAATTTTATCCAAGTTCGAGACATTTCCAATTCTAAAAGCACGCTGCTCGTATTTCGAGAAGTTGCTCGGCTCTGTATTTCAACTTTAAATTCTCATCGCACCTCCGGCTGTGTTTTTCCCACTACGAGTCATCGCGAAAAGAGCCCTCGGGATTTTTGTGGGAAGACACAAAAACGGAAACTCGTTCCACGGAGAAAGCGAGAGTCACGCGAGGCGGAAATGACGTCACGTCGCGTTGTTGACGGCGTCGCGCATCAATTTTGCGCCGCCATATTTGTTGAGCCTGACTGCCAGTGTGATGTTCATTTGGTCAAAGGCCTCACGCAGGCATATTAGAAAGCACCATTAACATAAATTCTCGAATCTGTATTGTGGCGCTCCTTTATAACTGCCCCTCTCCCCACGGCCTGCCCCTGTGGTTTGTCTATTTCGAAAATTTTATGTCTTGCTTTTGAGGGTGGTTGAAATGTAAATCGGCTGTGATAGTTCCCGGCAACAACTGTAATGTCTGTAACCAGAAGAACCTGCCACTTTGATTCGTAATCCTGTTGGCTCTTAACTTGGTGAATTAATTTTAGAGAAAATATGTAATATTTATATTTACTTATTTAATAACTGATATTAAAATGGAAATAACTACATTGCCATATACACTCATGAGTATTCAGCACTGTTTTTCTCATTAACTCAATTAATATATACATTTCATATATTATCAATAATTGACTTTCCCCCTTTTTAAGATGATACTTTGGGGAATTGATTTACATTTGGGAAAGAAGCTTTTCAAATCCTATTGTGACCCTGTAAATAATTCAACGTTAGAGCAGTATTTGTTTATTGTATCATTAAACTGAAATGTTGTTCTCGTAACAGTATATTTAATTTGTTGTCTAGAAAACACGTAAAGGTAAATAAAATGGTTTAATGAAAAGATGGGCCCGGAGAGTCAAAGAGAAGAAGTTGCTCCATCCTCTTGTTTTATTCTGGGGGCATCTACCCGTCTACGCCACTCGAAAGAAACAGAAATGTTGTCATATCAATGGTGGTAAATGGTGGGTGAAACAGCCCAACATGCCACATAACTCATAGACATCAGAACCAGCCCATCGCGGGAGTCAAACCCGAGACTAGGAGATCAGAGCTTACTAGTTCCCTCGTGTCTTAGCGACCTCGTTTTGCCGGGCCGGCTAAAATACTCATGTAGCTATACATCTAGTACTACACATTTTATATTCATACATCAAATCAGTAATGAATGTTCACAGCATTGTTAAGGTTCAGATTGCCATTAATATTAATGTATTCATTGGTATTCAATATTCATTACTCTTGTTTTTACACATTTCATATATAATTACTAAGTTTCAATCATTTCCGTCGATCTTCAGTGTACCAGGTTTCATAAAAATTAGCATATACATTCACATAACCATAAAGAGCATTAGATTAAAACCGACATGCTTCACTTCTAGTTTCCGTTCACTAAATGTCTCTTGCGTTCTGCTCTATCAAGCCAAAATAATTTTATCATAACCTTGGCTGCATAAAATAAAACCAATTTATTTTTTATTTTATACCGGGCTTCATAAAAAGAGAGTAATTATTTAATGAACTTTAAATATCAGTATCCTAATTTTAGCAGAAATAGCATATTTTGCATTTACTTGGAATCCATTTAACCATGCTCTCCGACATTTGTTTACACAATGTCAAATTATGTAATTGACTTCTACATTATGAATTAATTAATTTTACAACTTTGTAAAAATACATATGTATAATATACACAATACATAGTGCAATAGATAGAAGATATACATAGACACAAGAATATAATACACGCTATATACTAACCCTTTCTAAATAATTATCAATCACACTCATATTTTCGCCATTGTCCTCAATAACCACCTAACCTTACCCTGAATATTCCACCTTGCCCACATTCTTCTTTCCTCAAAACAACAGACATCTCTCTAAAATATGTTCCAAATCTTCTTTTATCTCACAGAACTTAAATTTCCCCCCTAGCTATTAAGGCAATAATTACTCGCTCTCAATTCATTACATGACCTATATCTTGCTATCCTACGTCTGTCATTTTTCTTGCTCTTACCTTTCAAATCGCTGGTACTATCATCCATCTGAATTATTTTATACCATGTATTAGATTTTCAATTTCTTATTTTTTTGTAATCTTTTATCAATAACTAACTCTATATCTCTTTGGATCAATTCTTTACAAAAGTCTAAACTTTCTCCTCTTAACTTTGACACTTCCTCCAACAAAACAGCTTTTTTTCTCCAAAAACTTTCCCTTTCCCAATCCTATTTCTCAATCTATATTATTTTTAATGTTTTCCAATAAACTTTCTTTATTAACTCATTAACCTCTCTTTTCCTAATCCAATTCACAAACGTACATGCCTTTCTCACTTTTTACCTCTTTGTGTCGCATCTTACAATGAAATCAGGTGTGCAATAATATATTCCTTGGATCCATTTTAAAAATCCTTCGTGTATTGCTTCTAATTTCCTCTTTTCCTTCTATCCCGAAATTTCTGCTCCCCACCCAAAAATAGAACCAACAATACTGTCATACATCCTCATAACCTTTACCCAAAATACATGCATCTTCTTTTAACCCTCTAGTGCTCCTTGTTACATATACGCTACAACATTACTGGTCGACTCGTATTTTCTGCTTTTTGCACTAATTCGCAATTTCTTCAATAGACGGAGACATCCTAAAAGAAACATATAAGCAGATTTTTTTCATTCTTGAATGCCAGAGGTCGATTTAGCCTTGATCGCAAAGGCATTGTACATTCCTAATCAGGGTGAACACATGGGACTTGGGTTGGTAGGAATCTAAAATCGTGCTTAGCTGCTATATTCCTGTCGTTAAGTTGGAGGGAGAGGCCGGTGTGCAGCAAACGGTGGTTGGTCCGCACTGAAGTTGACGGGGCAAATACAGCTAAGTTCAAATGATTTTGCTGCTTCTTGCACTTTGGAGCGCTCTAGTAGTAATGAAGAACATGACGCTCACCATAATACTCAACAACGTTTTTCCTGTTCAGATTGTCAAAGGCCGCCTTGAAGTAAATAGTGTCCATACCTTCCATATCAGTTCTGAAACTTGTTTGATTATTTGGTAATAATCAATACTTTCTCCCTTATTTCTCTTTTTTGTCTGAATCTTACGCAATTTTTCCAGTCGCCATTTTACTTGAGAGGGAGCAGTGTCTAAAAATTATATTTTGCGGCTGAAATATTATCTTACGAGAAGTGACAATGCGGGCAAACTACAAATGGCTTGCCTTGTTGCATCAAAACAAGAAATTAAGATATTAGAGACAGTTTTCTGATTTACCATGAGAGATTTCAAATAAAGTCTGCAAGTGTAGACGAATTGAATTGCAGATTAGTGGGAGAAAATGGAAAGAAATTCGTAATTATTGTGAACATTATTGAAACATAACTTTCAACTCCGCCAGTGCGCTTTGCTAAACCAGAAGAAATCAGCGTAACAAATGCTCTTTAGATTCCCAGCAATACTTCAGGAAGAGATAATCACGTGTTCAATCAGGTGAGCATTTTGAAGGAGCTATGTCGCCTTTATTGTATCCCCGAACCAGCCAACATTGCTTTCCCACCTGGTTGTTACTGCCTAACTGAGGAAGCGCGAGACATGGAAGATGACTGTGATGAAGAAGAAGAAGAGGAGGGCGAAGATTATCTGCATCTTGAAATGGTGGAAGAAGAAAATGTATCCAAGAACAAAACTGATGAAATGGATACTGAGCATTTGGCAACGTTGGAAAGACCACCAAAACCAGAGACCAGACTACTTGAAGTCTCTGTTTCTAGATCTGTCCAAGACACTAATCGTCTAATGAAAGAATGAAAAGATATTTATAGATCTGATAGTTTCAAAAAAGACATGTACAGCATTGAACTAGTAAACGATAGCTGATATGAATTGAACATTCACCTCACGAGCGTGGTTTCTGATTCACCATTGCATAATGACCTAGATATGCTCAAAGAGAAGGAAGACAGTCAGCATTCTTCTCAATATAACACTAAGATTCACCAACTGCAGCGTGCAACTTTAGGACCACTGCTAGCAAAGACAACAGAAAGTAGGCATCTAATTTATTTCAGGCTTTACACAACGAATACAAAAATAGGAAATATAACACATGCATTTTTTTATGACAGATTGAAAATTAATTACCGCATTTATAATGCATTAATTAATAACCGCATTTGAATCAATTCAATTAATCATCAAAATGATTTAATCTCGAATGAAGATATAGAACTCAATTCAAAAATACGAACTGAGCCTTTTAGTGCAATTGCTTGCGCTCAGTGTAAAAAGAACCAGTTCTTTCCAATGACTTCACTTATCGCATATTTTTCATTTACTCTCGTATTCATAGAATATATCAAATATAGAATAAACTGAATGACCAAGTATCGAAAAATCAAATTTGTTTTGATTTACACAATATCTATCCTAATGTATGATCTCAGACCGGGAGATGTTAGGGATAGAGTCCCGGCCGTTTTTCGACTTATCTAAGTAACTAGGTTGAATCCAAGGGAAGATCCTAGGGAGAATTCTACTGACTGGTTGCTCTAGTCGTTAGTTTTCCGTGGTTTCTCAGATGAAGGCAAGATGAATTCTGGAGCAGTACCCTAAAAAACGGGCCACAGACCGCGTGCGATCTTTCTTCCTCTTTTTATCTTCATCAACACATTCTTCTTAATCAACGTCATCTTATATCGACATATTCTTACACTTGAATACACTATGCTGCCACACACGATGGAAAACCAGTTAGACGCTTGTCTCAGATGAGACTGTGCTTTGCTGGGGCAAGATACATGAAGGGGAGAAATCCCACCACAGATATGTAGGACTGTCGTTCCAGTGGGAAAGGGACATCATCCTTTGCCTTGTCACAATTAGTTTAACTTGGAAGCAACGGCCATGGCTCTTCAGGCTCCGGGTAGCCCCAATCAATCAATTATGAATTATTTATGTCATTATAAATTAATTAGGAGAATAAATAAGTTACAATCAACAGTTTGTCTTCCCAATGTCCAGAATATTGGAGGTATAAACAATATTTATTGCACTACAGCAATGTCGTTCCGACCGAAATCCGTCGCCCGTTGTAATATGTTGGAGACTCTGCATCAAGTGAAACAGTTCGGCTTGAACGGACAATAACGCGAGGGCTTTAATAGCTAGGAGTTGTGGGAGGATTTCGTATGAATTATCGTAGTGGGAACCGATAACCATTCTAACGACCGCCGGCAGCGCCACCTCCGCAGCTAGAGCGCGTGCCAAGACGGATATCCCATGCGCCATAATGGCGATTGCTGCTTTACATTCATTCAGTACACGAGCAGATGTAGAAGACCAGAGAGAAGAGAGTAAGTTCAGTTTATGGTTTGGATCATGAATGACACTTAAAAGTCAGAGTTTTGCGGCCAAAGTAAAATGTCTTTGACAAGATAAATTCAAAATGAAAGAGTTATTTAAGGGTCTCTATATTACTATTATTATCATAAATTTCACAACATGGTTATACTAGTACTAATTTCAACTATTATGTAGGAATATGTTTTCCATTTTGGAATTGCAACCACCATGTCAGCAGCATTGCTACTTAGCACGATGTAATTGTTATACATGACAAACAGATAAAATGGAAGTAAACGTCTATAAAAGAAAACTATATTTTTCGTTACACGAAGATGTTAACGTCTTAGGGGAAAAAAGGTTCGGGGAATTTTTCCTTTTCTTCAGTGCTCCCTATTAGAAAATATATAAAGAACACATATGATGAACACATACAGAATAATTAATATTTAAGAAGGATAAAATACGAAATAATACAATGAAATAAAAAAATCACATTCAAGTAATCTGTTAATTTACATGGCTCTTTTGAGCATTACATTCACTCTGGTCCTATCTTGAGCTTTGAGAGAATTAAAGAGCTTTCCATATTTTTGAAAGTAGCACAATTTTGACCCAAACCAAAAATTTAAAGGATTGCATATTGAAAGAAAAGACTAATATTAAATATATTTAAAAATATATAAATTATAAAATTAGTAAATCATCCTTGTATCTCCTGTCTCAACCATTAAACTAATGTTCTGCGTAAATGTTTGTTTACAATCCTCAGACACTTTTTCGTCCTCCCCACCTTAGCTAAAGACCATTGAGCTTTACAAACAAAATTTCTTTAATAATGTTTTTCTAGATCTAAGTTCACAAAAGTAGTATACCAGTAAAATCTTTAGAAGAATATGACATTTAGGTTTTTTCATCATCCTCCTTAACTTAATTAAAAAAATTCAAACTATGTAATGAATTTGTTATCCTGTCCTAGCAAAAGTCATACAATTGTTGATACAAATAAACTATAATTTTCTTGTAACACTTCAGACACATTTGGGCGTTCTAGGGTGTAAGGAAAGTCTCCGAGTCTCAGTGTTATTGCTTTTTTATGGGGTTCTTCACACTTTTCGAATATTAACACAACACTGAAAGAGTGCTACTTAAAGTGCTCACTTGTTTTAAGGGATAAGGTAGGAGAACTGTTCTCGAAATTTCATGTATGTAGTAACATTTGTCTTGTTTGGAAGAAGCGTTTTTTAACTCGTCATATTTTAATTTAAACCTCTGAATTTTGGGAAATTGCAAACATTCAACTTTCGTTAACATTGTCAGGTAAGTTGACGACTCATACATCCGTTGTTGTAGATACAGTTATTCCTTGCTGAACTCATCTACCTGTTTTGGAATCCCTGCATGGGGGATAATTTTTGCAGCTTGGAAAACGTTTTGTTGGTTCAAGTAGCCTTATAATATTACATAACCGTTACACATATTGCGAGTCAGTATGTGATATTGTTGACCCTCTTGTTTTATTAACAGCCTCTATCGGTGGCGTACAAGCTTAATGCATCACAATGCTTTGAGTTGATTCTTACCTCTCTTAAGGCTTGGAGTTTTATAAGGGGAGGGGATGACTATTCACAGACCCTCGTAACCCATTTGACACATAGTCATGACACACGTTTCATAATCATTAATAATTTTCTCTTTCTCATCACTCATGATAAAATCTACCACAGAACATATGGTAGAAGGCAAAAGCCAACAATTACTGTGGTCAGCTGCTAAGCCACTGAGGCATTGCCCTCACCTCTGCTGACAAATGAATATGACCCATTTAGACATCAATACTATCCTCAATCTTCTATAATATAAAAATGAATCGCAAAATGTGTTGGTAAGCGCATAACTCAACAACGCCTGGATGGACTAATTTGGGCAAAATATTCAAAACAATTCCATAAAAAAATAAAAAAATCAAAAAATCAATAAATAAAAATACATAGAAATAAAATAAAAAAAAAATAAAAAAATCAAAAACAAAAAAAAATATGGAGATATGTGCTAGAATACAAAAATGAGCGCTTATAATAAAAAACACACAGACTAATAAAGTCAAAAATTAGACTCTACGTTTTACTTAGAAAACGTTTGTAAATGGGAAAAGAAAAAGTGGTTTTTTAGTTTTTTTTACGGCAATTATTATTACGGACTTTTTCTTCGACGATAAAAACCATCCTTGAATTTCAACAACGAACAATTAAAAAAAAAAGAATTGCCAAATGGTCCAGGCGTTGTTGAGTTATGCGCTTACCAACACATTTTGCGATTCATTTTTATATTATAGAAGATTGAGGATAGTTATTGATCGTCTACAATGGGCATATTACATTTGTCAGCAGAGGTGAGGGCAATGCTCAGTGGCTTAGCAGCTGACGCACAGTAATTGTTTGGTCTTTGCCTTCTACGCATATGTTTCTGTGGTAGACCTTTTAATCATGAGTGATGAGAAAGAGAAATTATTAATGATTATGAAACGTGTGTCATGACTAATGTGTCAAATGGTTACGAAGGGTCTGTGAATAGTTGCCATGCCCCTCGCCCTTAGAAAAACTCCAACCTTAAGAGAGTAAGATCACTCAAAGCATTGTGATGCATTAAGCTTGTCGCCACGGATCAGAGGGCTGTTAATACAACAAGAGGTCAACAATATCACATACTGACTCGCAATATGTGTAACGCGTTATGTCACCATATTTTAACGCCTACTTGAACCACAGAAACGTTTTCCAAGCTGCGCCTAAAATAATACCCCATGCAGGGATTCCAAAACAGTAGATGAGTTTCAAGCAAGGAATAACTCGCCCTAATCTAACAACAACGGAATGTGTCTAGTCGCACTACCTGACAATGTTTTACACGAAAGTTGGAATGTTTGCAATTTCCCAAAATTCAGAGGTTTAAATTAAAATATGACGAGCTTAAAAAACGTTTCTTCAAACAAGACAAATGTTACTACATACATGAATTCGACAGAACAGTTTTTCTCCTACTTATCCCTTAAAAAAGTGAGACTTTAAGTAGCACTCTTGTCAGTCGTTGTGTTAATATTGAAAAGTGTGAAAACCTCGTAAGAAAAGCATAATAGCAGCTGAGACTCTGAGCCACTTTCCTTCCCCAGAACGCCAATGTTGTCTAAGTCGGGTACACAGAAAATTATTAGTTTATTTGTAATCAACAATTGTTGACTTTTTGGCTAGGCAGGATAACAATTCATTAACAGTATTTGAACTTTTATTAACTAGTTAAGGAGGATGATGAAAAAACTTAATGTCATATTCTTTAAAGATTTTAACTGGTCATATCTACTTTTTGAACTTAGATCTAGAAAAACATTATTAAAGAAGAATTTGTTTGTAAGCTCAATGTCTTAGCTAAGGTGGGCGCAGGACAAAAGTGTCCTGAGGATTGTAACAAACATTTAGCCAGAACATTAGTTGTATCGGTTGAGACAGGAGATCACAAGGATGATTTACTAATTTTATACATTTATATATTTTTAAATATTTAACTATTAGTCTTTTCTTTTCACTATGCAAATCCTTTAAATTTTTGGTTTGGGTCAAAATTGTTGCTATCTTCAAAAATATGGAAAGCTCTTT
>BOPP01000053.1:5212092-5277061 GCA_017312745.1 Gryllus bimaculatus | reverse complement strand
GTCAACGTTTAACTTAAGGTTTTCTATTTCATCAGAATCGTCTCCTTCTTCTTCATTAGAAAGATAAAAGAGCCAGAACATGAAAATTGGTCTTGCGATTCTCTGTGTTATCCCATCCGTTCTCTTTCGTTTCTAGCATATAACAGAGACAAGCATCTAGCGATTTATGGAGAAACGCATCGGCGCAAACAGTTCAAGAATAACCCCGGAAATGCTATTCGATATCTTCATTATTACGAGATATTTTTCGTATTTCTATCAGAATTTCGTATAAAGGCTGAAATTTAGATATACAATAAAATTTGATAATATTAAATGTACAAAACGAATAATATACAGGTAAGTTTTACATTTACAAATTGTTTTACATATTCTTAACCTAAAAAAATAATTAATTATATTTTATATATGAAATCTGATAGTATACACTATATTATGAGCGAAACAAATTTTCAGAAATTTCCGAAAAGTTGTGTAATTCGTCATAAAAATGAAATTATAATAGGTATGTTAAACACTACATAATAGAAATATATAGATAATGTTAGCAATATTATCTATTGTAATTATTTTTTGGTTTATATTGAATACATAAATAGATAAGATACTTAATTATAAAATTAACACTCCCCACTACACTATTATATCAGCATTAAATATTATTATCCCCGCGAGTGCAAGCGATTTTTCTAAGGATATATTCAAGGATTAGGCAATAGTCATGCACTTTATACCGATGATTAATTTACAGTTAAATTTAACCATATTATCAAAACAGTCGCGTTGTGCACAGCAATATATGGTTATGGGTTTATTGTCGCGATCCAGAAATATTTTAAATATATCGATGCCTCCTATTGACGAAGAATTTTAGGTAGAAGAACCCGAAAGCTACAAACCAGCAGAATTACGCATATAATCATGCTGCACACGACTGTGACGACCGAAATGAAGGTGCAGAATTTGGATATCAACAAACTCCATGAAGCGCAGAGCGCTACCCATTCAAACTAATATCGGCGCAAGTTGAATCGAGCGCTGCATATACGATTGTAGAGTTGACTACAGTAACTACAATTGTTTTTATTGGTCGTATGAACTGGTTTGCTTCATATTGTAAGCATTGTGAAATTTATAAACGAAGGTAATGATTGTGGTTTGCGCAATGGAAAGTGAATGAACCATTGGAACACACCAGAGCATATGTTTCCATTTTTCAGGATAGAACATTTCATACACTTTTTGACAAAATTATCCACGAATTATAACAACTGGCTTTCCAATGACTTCATTTTGGGTCAACAAATGTAGCGCGAAAAATTTTTTGCCAACTTTCAATGTATTATTATAGCAGGTAAAACTATATATTTTTATGTTGTCACCTAATGTTAAGATGTGTTACTAATCTTGAAATTTCTTAATTATATAAGGATCATAATTCATACTTAGTCCCCATATTATTTTGTATCAGTTTTAAGCGACATTTATTATTTGAAACCAAATACATTTGATGATAGATATTATTAGCAACTAATTTGAGCAAGATATAATTTAAAGAACAAACATTATTTAAGTTTGATCACTGGACAACCATAAATTTATACCCACATTGTTATTATTTTATTTTATAAGTTGATATGTTAACAAACAATATTTTTTTTTTAATTTACATATACAAGGCCTATATTATCACAGAGCAGTTCACTCTCAGTCAGATAGACTAAAATTCGCAATTTATTTTTGGCATTCATCACAGAAACTAATCTCGTCGTGCACATACAACTTTATAAAACGAGGTCTAATTGTAGAAATTACAAACTTATTTCATAACACAATCAACTGATCTATATTTTAAAAACTGCGCAGTATCTGATGCCATCAGAAATCACAAATTTAATCAGAGTGATTAAAACACCTGCCGGGTCAACATGCAAGACGTTTAATGCACCAAACTATTGATGAAGTTGTTTCGTTGAAGTGGAGAAGACTTGATCCCGTGATATCGTTTTCAGCAGTGGAATACATCAATTACATCGTATTAAGGAATCGTATGTAAATTATCATCGTATAAAGACAAACACCACCGCTCATATATGACTGCAGTATCATTATATTTTGGCAAGGTGAAGTGCGATATGATTTCAATAAATGATAAATCCCATTACAGGTATTAAATATTAGTTAATATCTCAGTCATATATTAATGTATTTTTAATTTTATATTTCAATGTATTAACAAAATCTATTTACGGTCTGAACCTAACAAAAAAGAGTTCAATGAACTATTATTCAATACGCTAATGATTCGGGATAATGAAGACATCAGGCATATTGAAATGTCGGCGATATATCACAAGTATTTTAAGTATAGTTTAAATTGAAACGGAAATACTAACATTCATCAGTTGAATCAGACTAACTCCGATCTGAAGAGTATTTCACCTTCGGATGCATTAATACTGATGGAAATGGCAGAACAGAATGTTGTCGGATGACTATTCTTGCAGCACAACATAGAGAACCGTTGACATTTAGCCAGAATGCTGCAAGATGCAGTCTAGTGCTGTCTTATGGTACAGCAGATATCTTTAAGCAATTTAATGCCAATCGCACTGGTAGAAATCAAGCAGGAGTTATTCCTGGCAATACCCATTGATCTCATTAGATATACAGCAAGAGAATTTAGAACAAAATTTGAAATCATTAATGATTTATCGTAAAAATTTGTGTTGGTAGAACGTTTTTTATGTATTCTGTGGAGTGGCAGAACGAGGATTGCCACATGCACAGCATTCTTGATTTGGTTGGTATTTATTAATCATATGTATGAAGTGATGCATCATATTCAGCTTGAAATCCCTGATTTGTACAAGTGTATCCTGTGATTCATGAGCATTAAAATTCCATTAAATATGCAAATCAATGAAACTCGACTGAACGTTTCTAGAACTCTGCATGCATATATCTTATTGAGATGTATATATAATTGTGTTTGAGATGATGACCGATGCATCTATAATAATATTTCTTTAGCTTTAGAACCTTAAAAGATCTACGGAGGCAATCATAACATTTAGGTTGCAATTATTTATTAGCAGAGATTTTCGTCAAACATTGCCAGTAGATTGCCACATCAACACCAGCTGAGAACTCAATGCAATGTCTAAGTTCTCAATTTGTGGAAACATGTCAGAGTACTTTATTTAAGTAAGATATGGTGTTCGAGTTGCAAATGACCAATCTGCGGAAACTTATTCTCGTAACAATCATTGACATGGTAATGGCAAATTTCCTATAGACATGGCTGGTATTAACTTCCTCAAGGTTTCTGATATCTTATAAATAGATACTTTTCAGAAGGTGTCAGATGTTTTTCAAAATTACGAAACCCATGATTTGCGTTGACGAACGAGCTATATTGCTGAGAAAATCATAGAGTAAATGAATTAAATTGAAAACATTCTAAGAACAAATATATCGATATGAGGATTATAAATCAGTTGATCTGCTACTATACAGATATGATGTTAACTATCCACAGAATTTTTTAAATCGCTGGATTTACCAGATTGCTACCTCACAGATCTTAAGTTAAAGTTGATCGTCAGTTATTATTTTGCGAAATATCAAGCAACCACGTCTTTGGCAACGGATACCGCGTGAGCTATAAAAAAAGATCTAAACAACGTGAATAGAACAACTATACTGAAGAAAGTATAAGGGAGAAGACGTTCTCATACCGTCATCACAATGATTCCACGAGTGATGTGTCGTTTAACTTTAACGACTACATTTTCCATTCGGCTTGCTTTTGCTATGCTCTATATAATCTATAGTCTCCAGGGGAATCATTAAGTGTTTTGGTATTAACTGGAAAACCCAGTTCTCCTCAGTCAGTTGTTAGTTGGCCTGTTCCCGTGCTGTTGGAAAACCATCAAGATTTGTTGTCTATGGGCCAGGTAATCAAACAAAAAAACTTGTAATCACAAAGCACTACAATGAAAATAAAAAAACTGATTTTTGTTAATAAATATGATTCTCAATGATTAACATAAAGCGATCTTACTTTTAAAATGCTTATATAGTTTATATTTAATTATATTCTTATTCACAACGCCCTATCACCAGGGTGACGGTCGTCCGGAATTTTTGCTGCCAGACATAAAATAGTAGGAACAAAACAACGTCCATTACAATCTTTTGGACGGACGAATCTTCGGTCCGCTAGTCTATAATATAAAAATGAATCGCAAAATGTGTTGTATAGCGCATAACTCAACAAACGCCTGACCAATTTGGCAATTCTTTTTTTTCAATGTTCGTTGAAGTTCAAGGATGGTTTTTACGTCGAGAAAAATCGAATAATTGCCGGAAAAACCTTATAATAGGCCTTTTCTTTTTCTCATACAAACGTTTTCTAACTAAAATGTAAGAGTCAATTGGCCTTATAGCTATTGTAATAACACTTATTGTTGTTTAAACAATGTATATATGTTCTAACGTCAAAGAGTCAATTTGCACTTTATTACCATTATACAAAGTTCAAATCCAATCATATCTATCAAAACAGTGTGCGTGTGTGCGTTGAGCACAGAATACATCGTTGGAGGATTAATGTTGCGTCCGAAAACTATTAACAAAATTAATGATATATATAGATATGCCTCCTATTAGACGAAGCAATTTAGGTAGAAAACCCGAAATGCTACAAACCAGAAATTACCGATCCAATCATGCTGCACAAGAACTGTACAAGAACGTGACCGAAATAAACATGAAAGAATTCCGATATCACAAACGCATGAAGAGCGAGCGCTAAAATTCAACTATAATATCAAGGTGGAATCGAGCTCTTCAGTTTACGATCTATATACTTACTAGTAAACTACCCATATTTATCTATGAACTCGTTTGCTCATTTTGTAAGGCATTGAAAATAAAAACGAAGCTAATCGATTTGTTTAAATGATACAGTGAAACTATACCATTGGAACACCACCAGAGCCATTTACTCATTGTACCAATACACTTCTTGACAAATATCCAAAATATATACATATCTTCAAATGACCTCATTTCGGTCAACAAATGTAGTTCGGGAAAATTTACGCCAACTTTCAAGTATGTATTATAGCAGTTATTATCTTTTTTTTTTTAGTTTAATATGTGATTCTAATTCTGTACCGAATTAAGAGGTTTATAATCTCAATCTTAATCATTAAGATCATAACATCACTTAGTCAAGAAATTTACAACAAGGATTATTTCAATTGAACATTTGCTTGATGATGTCAACAAACTATTAATTCAATTAGTCCTGGCCCTCCAATCGTCCAATGCATGATGCTTTTAACAAGAGTTGAATCTAAAAAAACTTAATAATCACAACACTTTGAAAGAATTAATTCAAACAACTTCACTATTAATATACACATATAGTATGTATTTATATCTTATGAAAGTAAAAAATGATGAAACTGGAGGATTTACTTCTTAGATGCACCTGGTGTACAGGAAAAACGTTTTTGATTCAGTAATATTAGCAAAATTCGCTTTAAAAAAATAAATAATTCACTTGCATCTTCTGTCAGGGAATCGCACAACTTTGCTTAACCGTAGTAGTCGAACAGCCTGTTCCAGCTTAAAATTTCCATTAAATTATGCAAAGCAATGAATACGCACTTACAACATTCGAAGAGCTCTGCAATGGCAAAGTCTTGCAGCAATGTAAATATATTTGGGGATAATGCCACTGGCACATAAAAATCGTTGGATGCTTTAGACAGAACCTTAAAAGATCTACGGAGCAATCAAAACCAATTTGGTCGTGCAATGATTTATTAGCGATTTTCGTCAAACATTGCCCATGATTGCACGATCAACACAGCTGATGAACTCAATGCATGTCTCAAAGTCCCCAATTTGTGGAAACATGTCAAAGTACTACAAAGCAAGAATATGCGTGTCGAGTTGCAAAATGACCACGTTGGTATAGCGAATTTTCCTATAGTACAGGTGACTGCTGCATTAACTTTCCTCAAAGTTTTGTCAGTTAACTCGATCAAAAGATGAACTTATCAGTAGGTGTTCTACAGATGTTTTCTCGAAAATTATAAAACATGGCTGGTGAGCAAACGAGCTATATTGGCTGCAAAAACATAGATGTAAATGACTTAAATTAAAAATTCAAGACAAATTACAGGCGAATCGAGATATATAAATCAGTTGGGTTCGCTTACAACCAAGATGATTAGTGAACTATCACCATAATTTTAAACTCAACTGGATTGCCAGAATGCCACCTCACAATTTTTCAATTAAAGGTGATCGGCAGTTATAATGTTGCGAAATATGAACCCACGTCTTTGTAACCGAACACGGTAGCGATAAAAAAAATTACTAAACAATATAGCACTCTACTGAAAGGAAGGTAAAGAGAAGACGTCCTCATACCGGCATCCAATGATTTCGACTGATGTGCGTTTGACTTTAAACGACTACCAGTTTCCAGTTCGGCTTGCTTTGCTATGACAAAAACAAGTCCCAGGGCAATCATTAAGTGTGGTATTAATCTAGAAACCCATGTTTCTCACATGGTCCAATGTATATTCGCTTCCGGTTGGAAAAACCATCAGATTTGTTTGTCTATGCGCCAGGTAAACAACAAAAAACATCGTATTCACAAAGCACTACAATGAAAAAAAACTTATTTTTGTTAATGATTATGATACAACAGATTAAACAATAAGCGATACTTACTTTAAATGCTTATATATTTTTATTCAATTAATTTCTTATTCACAACCCCTATCACCAGGGTGACATTCTGTTCCGAGAATTTTTTGGCCAGACTATAAAATATTATATGTAGGAACAAAAATTTTCACATTACAAGTATTTTTGACAGGACGAAGTCTGTCGGGTCCGCTAGTAAAATATGTAAATGTCACAACTTTGTTGTATTGCACCTGGCGATGATTGGTTGTTAGTGCTTCCGGACGCGTCAACTACCGAGGACATTAGTCTCGTAAGTGTAGTGCATGTTTTTATCGAAAGGTGGCGGTTGTCTTCCCTCGCTGGATGGCAAGATCCGGCGCCGACCTACCGTAGGTTACCAGGGTTTCCTTCGTCTAGGTATCTCTAACCAACAGGGCACCGCCCCAGCCGGAACAATCTCTAAGCTCCCGAACGGTCTCCCGACAAGTGTAGTAGTGTAGTGCATGTTAGTGTTAGTGTGCTTAAGGGGTGAGGATAGGAAAAAAAAAATAGAAAGGCCCATTTGTTAGGGTACTGCTCCAGCATTCACCTTGGATTGAACGGATAAACCCCGGAAACTACTGACCGGCTCTAGACTTATCCTCCAGACAATGACTAAATTCGACCTAGCTGGCAGGCTAATATCGAAAATCTTGCCACTGCGGGGACTCGAACATAGGACCTCCCGGTCAGAGGCACTGCAGTGATATCACTTGATTAACTGAGTCACCTCTCCTAGTGCGACTGTTGAGATATAAATAAAATTATATCAAAAACACAGGACAATATGCAGAAGTGTAAAAAAAATTGCGGGAACGTGCTCCAGGTATCTCAAAATATATATTATGAAATTAATATTAATATCGTGTACAAAATCCTACTCATCGCAATCCATAATTATAACAACGTTAGAGAGTTCGGAGCCGCAATATTCATTATATGTTCTCAGAATTTTTAAAACGCGTGCCGTAAAGTTTCCTTGCGGAATTTTCACCGCATATTAAGGGAAGTTTCTCTTGTGTATACTACAAGGTATTACAAAATACCTAGGTAATATGAAAAGTTATAAAATGCTGCTTTAATTTCGTTTGTTTGTGGTACTCAACATTTTAATTATTTAAATCCGTAGAACACTCTCAACAATGTAAAACTGAACATACATTATTAATTAATAATTATATAGTAGTTATAAGGATCGGGAGGTAACCAGGTATGAAGGCATATGTTTCAAAATTTGCTCCCTCGCACTTACTACTATTTACAGTTAAAAAAAGTTATAATGAAAGTACTAAAGAGTGAAAGAGTCACCTCCAATAGAGATAAAAAACTACGCGAACGTCCATCGTTGATTTGATCACCTTTGATTTGAGACTGTTATATTGGGTCTTATTTATGACAGTCAATTTAATTGTGATATGTTTATTGACATAATGAGAAATCACAAATGTCAATTTTTTGTAGATAACCTTACTTGAAATGTGTGGTTTCTCATTACCTCATTAAATGTACTAAACAAATTGACTGTCATTTATAAAATTCTGGACAATATCCCAAATTAAAATATACGCAGCCTAGAAAATAAATAGAAGTGTTTTTATACATGCCTTTTAAATGATAACTTATAAATAGTACAAAATGAGAAATAACAATAGTTTATACTGAATTGAATTATTTTGAATGAATACATTTTTTTTGCTGTAGATCAGTGTTCTTTGCTAATGTTGCTCTTTCGTATTGAAGAGTTGTCTTTGCTTGTAGTTTTGCTTCGCGCTTTGTAAAACCAGTGAAGAATGTACAGTACTTATTATGTTGGTATATTACCAGTGACACGAAACATTCTGAATTTGGAGTTGCATTGATGGCGATGATATTGGAGGATATATGTTTACATGTTTTTCTTGCCGTAAACCACACACACGAAATATATTTTTAAACTGTGAAATGTTGCAATAAATTGTACACTACTTTAAAATAGAGAAGTTGCCTCTTGCGTTGCCTAGTTTATGTTTTGCTCTGTTGTCTTATTACCTGACTAGCTATTTTTTTGTTTTGTAACACATAAAAAAACGTTGAAAAGAATTCAGCTAATGAAATATGTAAAATTTCAGATAATGTAGTAAATATTGATATGATATAAAAATAATATGTTAACTCATCCATAGTCATCTCGAAAAAATGAAAATAAATTCGAGGTTAGTGGTTGTAGCAATAAAGACACAAACTTCATAGAATGCATCTACTGCTTCATCTACATAGAATGAATCTGCTGCCATTGACGTTATAATGTTTCGTGAATCAACACATTCTATAAATCCCTTTTGATTAATGTATCTACGTACGTCATGATAGTGTTTTTACACTATCATAACGCAAACATTTACATACTGCTATCTGAAGGGAAAATTGCACACGCTTTCTAGCCTGTGTACAAAAGCTTAGTTAAACTGAATGCTAAATTCTCAAAGACATACTAAACTATTAGTATTACTCGCGCAACTTTTCTTGAACGATGACCTTGCTTTCCCCTCTCTGGCACAATAAACAGATGAACGCAAAAGCTTGCAGCGAGCAATGATGACAACATTCCAAACACATCTTCACTGACCCGAAATAGAAACAATTTTCTTTTGAAGACGAGAACTTCTATCAGTTATTTTCTCCAAAAATCTAAAAAAATGACCAAAGAAGGTAAAGATCTATCACAGGAGATATCTCGAACTCCTGATAAAGTTAGAACGCAAAATACTGAGAACGTTACGAAGGCATGACTGATTCTCCAGAAATTGGCATTGCTTCATAAAATCTAGTGGCTGATTTCTTAACTAACAACCCCCACTCTACCCGCATTTCTTCAATCCATCGTTCAAGATAAGTAGCGCGAGTAACATCAATGTGTGAAACAAAATCTGCTGAATGGAGCATTTCTATTCACATTTTTGATTTAAGCGCATACGGAAATATAATGAGCAGCTGCAATTTTCAGAAACGTTATTTCGTTGCCCTGTCTACCTATTGAACACTGTTCTCAAAATTCATAAATAATTAACTTTACAGAAAATGTAAGATGGAAAGAAATTAAGACAATGTTTTTTTCTCTGTAAAATTTATATCGAAAAAATTATGTATTCTTAAAATTATACATTTTCACATTTTCTGTATTTTTCGTTCCCTTAATAGTCTTACTGAAATAAGATAAGAAATTTAATTATAGAAGATAATATTTTAAGGGAAGATTTCATTAAGAAAAATAACTATTAATAATTGTAAATGAAACTATTAACCAATAATGCCATGTGCAATTTATTGAAACGTTAGTGGTTTTCACAAAATTTTATGGTATATCGTTTCACAGGTAATGGTTAATTCTCAATGACGATGGTTTTTTCTTCTTGTATTGAAATTTATCCTTTTAATTTTGTTATAATTTTCTACAATTCTTTTGACGAAACTAATATAACATGTTTTGGTATATATTATTATTATTATTATTATTATTATTATTATTATTATTATTATTATTTGTATGCACTTGAAATGATGCGTGTAATTACCACGCGAAACGTATCAACATTGTAAAATCTTTTTCTTAAATATTCATTGTTTCTCAGAACATAAAAAGGATACTTGTTTTCCATTATTAATATTAACGTGACAATCATTATATTTAATTGTTTATACACTAAGAATATCGATGCTTCCCTTGCCCCTGGTAAATATATTGTATTGGCAATAGCTGATTGTTTTCCTAATTGTTGAAGACACTTACGCACATCAACTGAACGGGACTGCAACAGTACGTCACCAAAATGGAGGTCTCAAATAGTTCATCGCACAACGGAAGTAATACGCGAAACAGTCCGTGGTCACGTTCAGAACCCCCACTGCGCAACGCCGCGCCCGGAATTTAGAAACTCCCCCCGAAACAAGAGCGGAGTTCTGAATCCTAACTGCTCCAACTGTTGTCGTACGTGAATTATCAGGCAGCGAGGAAACGCATGGGGCCCACTTCATTAACGTACAAGTTTCCTTGTCATGCGAATGTCGTGACAACGGACTGAACGGTTTAAACTGTTTGTAGGAAAATAGAATTGTATAGAGAGCAAACTTCATCACGAGATGTAATGCGCTACAAACACGTGTTTATTTGAGTGTTATATGCGAATAACGTGGACAACGGGTCTCAGAAATAGTAATCTCTAATTCTGTCTTTCGTGTAGTAATAAATTCTTAGTGTTTATTTACATGCCATGAAGAGTAAAATAACTCCACTCTAATATATATATCATTGATATTTTAGGAAAGTTTTGTACTCGTGTTTTAAAAAGATCTGTTCAGCTCCTTTCTAAAACCACATCAGAGAAAAATATAAATTTCTTCATATTTCATATTTAACTATACATATTTATCATTTCAGTGTTAACTGCACCGAACTTCCGTCGCCTTGCACTGAGAATTCTTGAATGGCGGCTGGGGAATAAATGGTCGGGTTTGCTCGGGTATCCGAACGAGATTAGACATGTCTTCCATAGCGACATCCACCAGGAGTCGCCTCAATTGAGTTTCTCATTCGACTGCACGCCATGAGTCAATCTGCAGTCAGTCTGCCAACTAGAAAACGAGAAACCCAAGTACATGAGGTCAGCGCCTCGGCGAGGCAGATCGCGATGTGACTTGGCAGACTCCATATGGAAACTTTTCTCCATATGGAAAAGCAGCGCACGCATTGTCTGGGATTCTACCTTCCTCTCTGAAAACAGTCTTAGAGTTAAAGACTGCTTTCGTTGATATATATTTGGACATCGATTACACGAACTAATTGGGACCAGGTAGAGTTTGGATATTCAATCATTCGGATAGCAGAACATAAAAATGGCATGTATACAATAAAATGCTGTATCTATAAAATTTCATTAAGAGTGCGTACCATTAAAATACTACGAAGCACATACAAAATCCTGTAGATAGAAAACACTGACATACTACAGCACATAAAGTTAGTTAAAAGCTGCTTTCTGCTAGTAATAATAAACATTCCAAGTTCTTTAGCATATATTGCACGGTTTGTCAAATTTCACTGATGTCAGATGACTTACTATAGTACAGTACGTCGTTCATATTATCACTGTCAATCATATCTGGGATTCTTTTCAATATTCAGTAATACCTAAGAAAATGAATACGTATAATATACGGTGCCTAATTTACAAAATAATTATTCAAAGAAAATGAAAGAAATCGACGTCCCGCTGTATTAATACAGTACATTTTACGTATTACGGTGAAACCTTTCTGAAACAACCACTAATGATACTACCAAAAATTGAACGTTTGCAGATGTGTCCGCTTAATCAAAGTTATGTGGGGGAGAAAAGCGGGTGGCAAAGTTATGGGGGTGTAATTGTGGTTATTGCAATGAAATACATTTTACAGCCATTTTAATTAGATTGAATAACAACATAGGACTTGCACCATGAGGTACACTTGAATCATATATTACAAGTAAATATGTTCATGCATTGCTTTTACTCACTTCTTTACAAAAATACCTTGTTGATTAGTTTGTGTAATAAGTTTAGTTTTTTATCTGTATTTGAAACTTTCTACACGTAGACCATTTTTTATAATCTTATTAATTTGTGTCCTGCTTTTAAAATGCCGCCAAGTCTCCCTGAGAGACCCGTTTCCCGCTTTTAGGTTTACTTGTCTCCTTTCGGCTAGTGTCAAACGCCCTTTACCTACCAATTATTCTCTTACTCGTAAACCTCCTTTCCGTCCTCACAGAACCGAACTCTCAAGCAAAATACGATTAAAAGAAGTTGATGATTGATAGTTGCCTTTCAAAAGGAGCGACGTTGACGGTTTACGTATCACTGAGCACGTGTTCGCAGGATGTGGAAATAACACTTTAAATATTTATAAAAGTAACCAAATCATACTCATATTGTATGAAGCAACAGTGTCAGAAGCACTACTGTCAATCACCAACTTATTTTAATCGGACCATAGACTTCAAAGTGGACGTGACATAAACATGCTGCATGTTCTGCCTACCGATCACAAGTTATAACAAAAGGGGTGCAAACGCCGGCAAAGAGAGTGTTGTGGTACAGGTGAAAAAAACTCATTTTTATTTCATAGAGAAATTTATAAAAAACATCTTTGATTTCTTTTGACTCATTCAGTATTTAGGGCAGATCAACTGATAATCTACTCGTTGTAACAGGAAGTTAACGCTACTCCTTGTATGAACATGTAATTATAAACGTTCAACACGTTTTGACACCTAAGAAAATTCCCCCAAATTCTTATTACAAATTGAAAATGAAAAGGTCCTTTCCATCTGTATTACGAGTTCAACACGTTTATAGGTTAAGGTGGTGATACCAAAAATTAAGAAAACCTTCACAGAATACATTTCTCCCCATAGTACATCACAAACAGTTTTTAACTGATTTTGACATTAAATAAAATAAATAAAACAAAGCTTCGTAATGGTCCTCAGGCCGTCCAACAAGGAGAAGAATTTCAAAGAATTTAAACTGATGGCTCATCAAACAAAACGCGGTGAATTCAAAAATTCAATTTAAAAATAAACAATACGCAATAATATTCACATTTTAAAACAACTGCACAGTTAAAAAACTTATTTTTGAACATATTTCATGTTAGAGAATAATCGCTGTCATAAATATTCTACTTTTGCAATGTTAATTTTTTGGTTTGCAACTTTCAAAAATACAGAGAGTGCACTGAAAATGGGTGCAGTATCATCTTATTTATCGAACTTTTCTATTCCAACCACCTTTGAGTTTTCACTGCCCCGCTCGGATGGGGTGTGACGCATCAAGTGCTGAACTTCCCTGACAAATCACAAGTAATTGTTAATGAATAAAGGGAAAGTAACAGACAACTTTTTATCTTGAAACTTCTCCACTCCTACAACCTTAAAAACTATAGGAATCTTTCAGGGACTCAGGGTGTTAGGAACCATCACTCGTTTGCGAAACTTGAACATCAACGCACACACACAAAAGAAACACATACAGAAATAAAGTACAACAATTCAAAAATTACTCAGTTAAATAGTTAGCACTACCTTCGTGCTCTGTAATCTTCAATGTCTCAACAAGTTATAGAAAAAATATGTCTTCCTTTGTAGGATGCACTTTTCTACCCAGAAAATCTTCTCGTTGACATGAGCTGACTTTAAGTTTAATTCCTATATACAAATTTCCGTTTAAATAGGAACTGACTTGAACTAAGTTTAAGCTCACACTGATCCTGCTATATGAAGAACAAGAAAATTACTACTAGCTCGTCTGGTCTTGATAGCCGACCACAACAAAATGATCGTTCAAATTATTGTTACTGATCATACAAAATACTTTTACATCAATTCAACTTTCCGCTTAATTATAATACTAAACTTTCTAAAAGTTCATTACCTCTTAATATAACTTTTCCCACATTTTTACGTCTTGTAATACTTCCGATTCACCATTTTCAATGCATACTCATTGCACGTACAGTCAAGAGACCTTTCTCACGCAGCAGTCAGAAGCATCTGACGGCGAATGTACCATGGTGAAAATTTGGGTGGATACTTCGGCGCACCGATTTTTCCTCGTTCTGCACAATACCAGTTTACGTCACGAACCACGTGATCACAACACGGGTACTTCGTTTGAAACGCTAGATCATTCGGAGGCCGCCATGTTGCAATGGCCAGCAAGAAGTGTTGAGAAACATTTTGAAGTATCGTGGTAGGCCTGTGTCGTGATAGTGCCACACAATACAACGAAGGAAGCCCTCCATGAAACACACGACCACACAATAACACCATTTTGGACGTTCCAGATATTTTTGATCGCATAGTGTACCTACTCTCTTCACTTATGTTTGCCCCTGTCTGTTATGTTTGCGGATGCTGTTATAAATAATTAATACTTTAAGGAAATAATATTAATTAGAAATAAACAAAACAATAATATCGAAAAATGAAAAAGAACTAAGAACTTACGGAAAATACAACTAACTAAAATTTTATCAATTAACAAACAACTCCAATGACTTTAACGAAACACATAAAAAAATATTTTTTGTTGGAAAGCTTAATACAGTGCCGTAACGATCTCGGACCGAAGGTCCACGGTTTCGAGTCCCACCTCGGGCATGGTTGTATTCTTGTTCGTTGTTTCACCCCTCTAATATCACCATATCATGTCATCTTCACAGTTACCATACCGTTAAGTGCAATAGGGTGACCCAAAATTCAATAGTGGTAATGACCTAGATGTTGATGCAACCTTAAATAGCAACAAAAATCACTGTAATTACTAAAAAGAAACAAAAACAGTGATAAACAACTCAACAATAAATAAACAACTCAGGAATGATTAAAAAACCCGCCTTAAACCCTTACCTCGCAACGCTTTAACCACGATATCGCACCGCAGTCAATTCCGCTCCAGACTAGTGTGACGCGCTCGATCAGCTGGAAAACTTGGCCGCCATGTGCTATACTTTCATTTGTTGAGATGCTTCTCGTTCCCGGATAAATATTGACCATCATTTCCGTTCCCGTCGTGTTGTGAACGCAGCCTGAGATGTCCGTCTTCCAACTTCCTTTACGTTCCTGTTCGCGATGCCATTCCCGTTCACCGGATATTGTGGAGCGACCTTAAGCAGTGGAAAGAAGTAAAATTCAATCTGCTCCGTGAACAAACGGCCCTTCATGAAGATGACCACGTAGTCGAGGTAGCAGTTGGTTCATCTTTCACTGTAATACTTTCGTAGAGTACACAGCGTGTACCAGTGTGCCCCCTTACCTACATCACTACCAAAGACTCACTTAAACCAATTGAGAAGCAAAACAGGTGAATCTATTCTCCAGATTATGGATATATCAAAAGCCTGGATACATTAAAAAGCAGTGAAATTCATTGAATTACTGATTCACAATGTTTTTGTGCGGACACGACGGTTAACGGTTAAACGGTTTTATTTCAGTTTCTTAAGTGCTGAATAACATTCACTGGCGACGAACTTTCACTCTGCTATTAGAACTCGTCGTTTGTAGCTACGCACTAGAGAATAGAAACCTTGATTATACGTAGTATAATTGTAGAATAAGTAGTTATATTGAAACACATACAATTATTTAATCTCATGAAGATATCTATCTTGCTGTAATGAGTAATGGATTAAAAAGGACAATGCATTGAAATTTACATTGAAGATTGTTGATAGAAAAGAAACATTTTCTAAGCAATACAGCCAATTCAGTTAAAATATGGAAATAATCAGTCGTTTCCTATGAATCAGTAGGCAAACGTTTGACGCAGATATTCAATCATACAACAGTGAAGTACAAGAGAAAAAATCTACGTAATTATTTTCTAAGCTCCTCTTAGTCGTAAGAATGTTGTTTTTCAAAAACGTCACAAGATATGATTAGATATCTTGCTTAGTATAGCTGTTGGTGACACGTGTTAAAAAGGCACATTGAGTTGCTAATCGTGTGGCTGACGGTAAGCGAAACGTTTGCTAATTCACATCGTTTGCCATGCAATACAAAAATGTGAGTGTATGTGTGTGTGTTGTAGGCGTTAGTGCGTAATTTGTATGAGTGCGTGTGTATGTCTTTTCAATACTAGTGTGTCGTGTCACAAGCTTCCTTTGAGACCTTGACATATAAAAGTAGAGACTAGTTTGACCGAGCAGTATTGAGTGAGTCGATAGGTTTGAAAGAAACCAGAGAAACGATTGCTCTAAATGTTGATGTAAATTAACACGACAGCATTATTAACAGGCTATAAGTAAAACTCGTTCTATATCAGTAGAAACTACTCATCTACTGAGCTAAATTTAACGATCGTTGCTACAATAGCAAATACTTTATCGAATCGCTTGTGACTGTTATGTAATATTATAATATTGAAAATTATAACCTACAAATACCTCAGCCATCTCTTGCAAAACTCTTTATCACTATAAGACCAATTCTCGAAGTTCTAAGAAATTTAATCTCTTTAATTTTTGAAAATTCAACACGTTTTACGAAATTGGCATATCTGATGTGGATTCCAATGTTCGTCCTCTATTCTTTAATATAAAATGTAATGAAATTTATTGTTTAAATATTCCTAGCTGGAGTTTAAACTTATTCTTCTTGGTTTTATAAAGAAGATCAATACTTTTATGCTACAATCCACTGTTATTACACATTTCAGCTCTTACAGTTAATTCTTATTGTTCTCGAAATTCTAACTCGTAATCTGTAAAATTGTTCTGTTAAAACTTCAAATTACGACACATCTTCTAAATTGTAAAAGAACAAGAAATTATATAACACTAATGGTGTTACAACTCCACATACTTTCTCGTGTTATCGGAAACAGCTAAGTAACATTGCATTTTCGGCGCTACCAATACCGCATCTATTGTTCTATTATTCAACAAAGAAGCGAGAAACGTACTGTTGACAGCGCAGTGTTCTTAAAATTATGTGCATTCAATTGACTAACAATATCAATATAGTAATTAGAATATATTTAATTCACTTGAAAATAATTACAAATATTCTAGATGCTCACTCCCATGAGTTCCCTTATGTCGTAGAATAACAGTTCCGAAAGCGTTTCATCGTTTTTCTTCTATATTTTGCCACAGAAAACTGTTGAGAATTCCAGGAACTTTATTGAAAATCATTTAAAGCCATTATACTCACATCTACATTGTATTAAGATTCTAAACTTACTGGAAGTGTGTGTATGTCATTTTTGTATTTTGAAATTTTAAACAAGTTTACAATTTTGAACAGTTTACTCTTGCCCTATTTGTAACACGTATGTCACACCAAATCAATTGTTTAATGTAATATTCAAATCAATATAATACTGCGGATCGTTCAGAAACATTGGGAGAAAGTATGTACTTTTGAGCACTACTAGTTTTAAAGGAACTTTCCAAGTTAGGACGAGGTTTTACTGTTCTTTAATATTTTTAACGTAATATTTTCGTTCTCTTAGAAAACCAAAAAATGAAGAATATGACAAAACATGTACGTTTCGGCGGCGATAGATGGCAGCTGGCAAGAGTGGTGGCTAGCCGAGACCCAAAGATGTAGTAAACTAATACGAGAAATTCTGTACCATAAGTACTAGTTATTTAAATTTCTTAAAGTAATATAGTAAAATACACCTATCAAGGTCCCATAGGTCCCCTTTTCACTGTTAACTGTGAATTTTTGAAAATATTTTCAATTTTTTTCGGTGTCCTCCTATTGAAATTTGTTGTCCATAATAATGTAATGTGGCGTGAAATACAGCCTCTTTTTATCTTTTTTAAACTTTTTTCTCAAAAGCTACTTTATCATTTTTTATTAAATTTTGTTGTTGGTAGTCCGAAGGACGTAGCTCTCATGTTCGTTGAAAACCCTGAATGTTTCGCATATTGAAATATTTCAACATTTTTAGGTGCCTTCCTACAACTACAACTATGAAGATATTATTTTTTTCTTAACGAAATATGAGAAACAAAAACAGATATAAAATAATGTCATATTCAATTTTTCAAAAACACGAGAGTTGTTTGCGAGATTTTAGTCAAACATAGGCCATTTTCATTTTTTCTTTAAACCATTTTTTTTTATAAACGACACAAAATGTTCTTAATAAATTTAAACCTTAGCGTGTAGGACTCTTAAGAGAATAGTGCAGGTTGGTTGAAATGCCTGGTTTTCCGAAAATTCTCCGGCATTATTCTTTAACTATAATTGTGAAATTTAATTTTTTTAAATGAAATGTGTTCATCAAAAACAGAATAAAGTAATGTTAAGTTTTTTGAGTATTTATTGTGCATTTGGCGACAAGCATAGTCGCCCGTTCCGTATTTGCTGCTCTTTGTGAACGTAATTCCAGGCATTTGGATGCTTTGTAAGTTAGATTACGTTTATTATTTAGTATTTCTGTGTTCGTTTCATACATTCGAGCATTTGTGACAAATTAACCTTTTGAAGTTATTTAAAACCTATTTGAAATATATGAAATAAAAATTGCTAGTCTTCAGAGAATAACAGATTGGAATGCAACAATGGCTTGGCGACAATGATTCGGGATCTATTTTTTGTAGTTTAGACTAATTGTTGAGATCAGTATGAAAAACAGTAATAATTGTCAAATTTGTGTTGATAATTGCTTGAAATATTTAGATTTTGCACCATATGTCGTGCAAACCTATTCGTACTCCCTTTCTCACTCTGTCACTTTTCACTCTGTCATTTTTCACTTTTCTCTGTCACTCTGTCATTTTTCTCTCTTCGCCACTTTCTCTCTCCATCACTCTCCTTCCCTCTCTTTCTCTCCCCATCTCTCTTTCTCTCTCCGTTTCTCTCTTTTGCCCTTCAACTCTCTCTTTCTTTCTGAGCCTATCTCTTTCTCTCTCCGTCTCTCTCTGTCTGTCTCTGCTTCTCTCTCTTCGTCTGCCTCTGTCTTTCTATCTGTCCCTGACTCTGTCTGCTTGTATTTGTCTATGCCTCTCTCTCTCTCTCTCTCTCTCTCTCTCTCTCTCTCTCTCTCTCTCTCTCTCTCTGTCTGTCTGTCTCTGTCTGCCTGTCACTTTCTGTTCTGGGTCTCTCTGGTCTCTGTGTCTTTCTCCCTCTCTCTCGTGCTGCCTGTCTTGTCCTCTTCGCTCCCACCCGGCGTCACAAGGCAATGTCTAGAAACAATGAAACCCAGGTGGAGCTACGTTTAAATGGAAATTGAATTAAAATTAACTGCAATCTTGTGCTATAATGCCATTTAGCAGAACAAAATTAAAAACACAAAGACCTTCTGCATGAAGAAACACGTAGATGTGTCGACTTTCATGGAAATCGGGCACACGGTTCTACTGTACCGTTGCAGGCCTGTGGCGGAATACATCAGTAAGAGGCAAAAAATAATATTCGTGGTGCATCTACCAGCATAATTTTTTGCATTGTATTGTATTAATATTTACCAAACTTAACAGTTCCTGAATAAAGAGACTGTAAATATTCCACATCTATTCATTCCTTCTTTTTTGTGGAATCGATGTCGACTAGTCGTCGTTGAAATCACTTTTATTAGTATAGATGAGTTAGTTTCTCTCTTGACAGCTACCGAAGTGAACGGTGCAAATTTTGCTGACCCATAGGTAACACTTTGATGTTAGAAAACGGGAAACGTACGTTAATTGGGTGATTTGTTTATGTGTGGGATATAATTTGGAATTTGACGGTATCATTTTTAGCTGGTCTTGTAATTTGTGATTTTGGGGATTCATGCAAAGTAAACTTTGTACGATTAGGGATTAGTGTAGAATAGATCCGCAACTGGACATAATATATTATTTTAATTTAAGTAAAATGAGAGGCAGTCGCGAGTAGGCGCTTCATCAGAGGTGCAGGAAGGGAAAGTCGCCTTCGCGGACTGCATTAATTGAATAGGTTGCGTTATAAAACAGGATTTTTGGGGAACATTACAAAACTTCTTGCGCTGCTAGAATATACGACGAGCCTCGCAGAAACATCACGAGGTATTCCCATCGACGGCATCCGAAAGGAAGACATCTTGAAGGCCGTGGAAGATATTTCCGTAAGCTTACGAACATTTTTACAATATGTGAATAAACCAATTAAAGATTACGTAAATCAGAGAGAATCCGAAAAAATACTATATTCAAACAAAGTAAAAAGGCTGATAATTTGTAGAAGTTGCCATCAAATTTTAATAGCAGGATAATACAGCAGAACTTCGAGGAATTGCAACCCTGTACGGAGTCGCACGTCCACATACTATAGTAAAATAAGAAGGTAGTCAAAGCTGGGTTTGTAAAGTCACTCTAATACTTGAAAAAGCAAAATTATTTAATATTGTAATAAATATAATATTAACCGGGCAACATAGATTAAATTTGTAAAATCGTAAACCATTACAAATGGCTGCCCAACCTGGAGCAAAATAAAGTATAATAAATAATCAGTGGAAGTTAGTTACATACAAAAAAACATTTCATTACGATCTTCATTTTCATCGTTACAAGATGGCGATTGTGCAGGAACATTCTGAACGTGACTTCAATTGTCGGATGAACTCGTGAGAGGTTCTTCTCGAAGTAGTTGCTGATGACGCTATTGCTTGTTAATGATGAAGCCAAGTTTCATTTGTCTGGATCCGTCAACAATAAAACATGCGTTACTGGGCAGATACCAATCCTCGAGAACAGCATCAAAGGCCTTTGCATTCATGTAAAGTCATAGTGTGGTGTACACTTTTCTCAGCTGGAATTATTGGTCCCTGATTCTTTCACGAAAATGAAGTCACAATTGCAGTGCATTCAGACCGATATGTAACAATGTTATAGGATTTTTTTCCCACGGCTAGATGAGTTCAACTTAGGGGAAATTTGGTTCCAACAAGACCGTGCAACGGCACACACTTCAAGAGCATCGATAGCTTTATTGAGGGAACACTTCTCGGAGCTCCTCATCTCAGTTAGGGGCATTTTGGAGTGGCCGATCCTCACCAGGGGATTTTTGAAATCCTGTGTTTATGTGAACCGTGCAAGGACCCTACAAGATTTGAAGACCATCATCCAGGAAGAAATTGTCAACACAACTCTGGCAAGAGTCAAGAAGAACGCCATAAATTGGTTTAATCAATATATGGAGAATGGAGGACGTCACTTACTTGACTTGATCTTCAAAACCATGTAAATCAAAACTTTAAGCATGAGCCTACACTATAAAAAACAAATAATATTTTTCTGATTCATACAATGGGTTTAATTACGTTTTGAAGAAAGGAAATTATGCTGCCACATCCTGTACAAGCGAAACGCGACTAAAAGTGCACAATTTTTATTTTTATTATCATTTGCAACTTTTTTCTGTAAAGCCGATATTTCTCGAAATGAAACTCTTAAAATTCGAATTCTGCACCAATAAACGCATAGAACTGATGAGAAAAAATACCAGTATTTTTCCCTTAGCCGAATTCCATTTGACTAGACTGCAGTTGCGGGAAAACAATATTTGCGCCCAGTGTCTCGTCCCCGCCGGGCGAGGAGCGCCGAAGCGACGCTGGGGCGGCGGTAGGGGTCGTGGGGAAGGGGTGGTGTGCGTTTCCCCTCCCCCTTCACCTCTCCTCTCGGCCTCACGAGGCGAGGGCTGCTTATATTTGGGCGTGCGCTTGCGAACTGCAGAGCGTGTTAAGGTGGCCCCACGCATTCGGCATTCGCCGGGCAGCAAGCTACTGCTCGCCGAATCCCGAAATGCTGATGTGTTCGGCAAATGTTCGCATTCTTTTATGTTTGCAAAAGACCGACACGCGAACACCGAATGCTCGTCACTCGCCAAATAGCAAGCAACCCATCCACACTTCTAGGAATTCGTCGAGTGTTGCTTGCTATTCGCCGAATAACGAATGTGTGGAGACGCCTTTAGGATGTGTTAGTTATTGACCATTGCGTTTTAAACTAGTTAATTCTTCTGTTATTCAGTTATAACTCTCGCCACGTATAGGTACATTTTGTGTAACATCGCTATTAAACGGTACATCTCCTAGAATTGTTGTTGAACCTGGCAGACCTGGAACGATTTTGGTTTTTGATGTTATAAACTTGTTTTATGGGAATACTGATTTTTTGTCTTTTCTCAGTCATATCATAGACTATGTTCATTATGAACAAAACGAGTGGACTTCCGTAAATTCGGGACCATTAGCTAGTGTGTTACTAACAAGTTCAAGTGGCGAACTTAAAAAAAGAAGTTATAAAAATGTAAGTAAAACCTCTCTGATTGCTCGGTACGGATGGAATTAAACTACATTAGTAGTTAATTCCTGACTAAAGTAATCTGTTTAACAAAGTACGTATTACAACAACCCCAGTCTGGTTTATTTTACTGGACCACTCCAGAGACAGGCAAAGAAAATAAAGGCCTGCACCGCTCTCTAACAAGAATGCGACTTCTATCCTCTGCTTCTCCATTACTCAAATCAAAGCCAAAGAGCTTCAAGGTCTTAAACCCGACAACGTCGAATGTGTATGGTCGTTTGTTGATCTTCAGCGAGAAAGAAAAGAATTCCCTGAAAGGAGGGTTGATTGAAAATAGTTTCCTCCAGGGAGCTCCGGCCCAGGAATTCAATTATGTTAGATTTAACATTTCAAATCGTTCGGTTTGGGGCAGCCATGGATTGGGAGTGACCCACAGAAGTAGAAGAATGTTTCATTTCACTAAGCAGGGACAGTAGCTTCTTAGGATGGTTTCTACTAAAACTCTAGAAGTTTGCTTCATGAAACTGTCGTTTAGTATTGCTCTATTCCTTGCAGTCTTATGGTGTCGTAATTATATTTAGATCACTTACAATGCACTGTTTATCATTTTTTACAATGCCGAAATAACTATTTAGTCAGTCGACGGTAGGAAAGTAGTTTTAATTCCTTCCGAAGTGTGTAACAAATTAAACAAAAGTTACTTGATACCAAACTGAACGGTATAATTTTTATAACTATCACTATTTTTAATATTTCAGTGTGCAAATTTGCACAAATTTAGGTCGGAAATTTCCCACACTACATTCGCAATTTAGAATTGATACATCCTATCAAAACCCCAATGTAATCGTCGATCAGCAGGCGAAGACACGTAATGACAAAGATCGTAGTCAAGAGTCAAACTCATATACAATAGTGCAATGTGTATTAAAAACAATAAAAAATGTAAAAATAATCGGAATAATATACGCCATAATTGAAAATTTAAATAATTGAACAATAATTGACAATCTACCAATGAACTAATGGAACTGCAAGCCACGCAAATAAAATTAATTACACAACAATGGTATTTCTACATTAAATGTTGCATAAAACACAGAATTAGAACATAATACACATAGTCCAGTCACACTAATGTGACCACCGCATATGTTCGAAGTAAACGTACAAAAACACCTCACAGACGGCAGGTCTCAGCACTAATAGTGGAGGGTATATAAAGCTCGTCAAGTGGAAGCGGAAATATGGACAGTAGTTGTCGCAATTAAGAAAAAGGCGATTTATCGGAAGTGCAAAGGGCAGGATGAACGGCCTTTTGGGCTAAGGGCGGAAGCATTTCCGAAACGGCTAAGTTATGTCTCACGGATCACATTTTAGGCTTCTCTTTGAGAGCATGCTTTCTTAGCATGCTTAATGCTCAAACTTTGCACAATTTTATTCACTTGGTTGTAATTTCGTAAGGGATCTTTTTTCCATTTGATATTTTTTATTTATTTCCATGAACTGTAGGCTGTTACATTTTCCGTTTTCTTTTAGGTCGGAGCTCCATTCCAATTTTGCCCGACCCCCATCCCCGCTGTCATTTAAAGTCTCCTGATTGATTTGCAACGGTCTCTCGCAGTTACTTCCGCATCTCTGGGAACTATTGTGAACGACCTCGTCGTGCTTTGCGAAAGTCACATCGCCGTTAGATCCTTCTCGGTCCCGTACCTTTGCAATTATTCGCAGGGTACTCGTGGGAACCTCTCGTTTCTTGTACTATTATTGTGATTTTATGCATTCAGCATTATGCATCGTCATGCACAGAGACTACACACATTGTTCTGGCCGGTAGCTATGTGCGCGGTCCGTGTGTGTAATCTGTGTGTGTGACAGCTGTCGCATGCATGTATGTGGCTAACCTGCGCCCACCTCGCACATGCTTTTTACGAGGGAGAACTCGCCCCGGGGTAGGCGCGTGTGCGGTAGGTTCTATCCGCACCTCCGTCTCCCGCCGCCGGCGACGCACAAGTACGCCGACAAGCTGTATCTGGGTTCCGACAGATCGCAGTTTTCCCTCTTGATAATCTCCCCATTCAATGCCTGGGTGGGGCCGCCCTGCCAGCTCAGAGCTACCGGCTTCGAGGCCGGCGCCGGAATCGAATCAATGCACTACTCACAACGAGCCGGGAATAAGTCCCTCCTTTGTACCGGGAACGCTTCCCAGAGTACCGAGCCACAGTCACGGCAAACCCAAGAGCCCAATAGGGGACACTTAAACTAAGGTTTGAACGGCTAGGGGCCCCTTCCCGTTTCTTAGTGAAATATCTTTATGCTATGGACATGAGTACCGCCAGAATCTAGGCAAATTGTCAGGTTGGTTCGTTTTCTCCATCTGGGCTTTTATATGTAGGATCCGGGTCATTCCGAAGTAGCCCTTCGCTCAACCCCGCCCAAAGGTCGACGCGTCAGGGACCCAACTGGTAAGTTACAGGGCGAACCCGGCAACACAGAATTTAGCGTTCACTGCGTTGAAGCGAACGACGTGAGTGGTCCCGTGAAACTCAGGGATGCCATCTGAATCTCTCCACCAAACGCCCCTCCCGCCCTCCAACACTCACGCCCTCCGCGCTCATGATTCCCCCTGCGGTGGCCAGTCAGAAAAAGGAAAGAAGGTAAGATTAAGATGTTTAAGTGGTTCTTGAACAGAGGGTGTATCCCATGCTGCAACAAAGGAATCTAGGAGGTTGGGCGAGACACTTGTAACGAGATGTTTCACGTGCAAGCTCACCTGGCACCCGAGTCAGCCAAAAATGACAAGCTGTGACTGACTATTTCGTTTTAGCCGCGTCAACTGCTTTGGAAATTAGTTGTGCAGGTGTAGTTCATGTTTTTATCACATGAGGAGACCTAAGGGCTCGAACTTATGACACCCCGTACCGCTCTCACTTCAATATTACAGTCCGCGCGGCTGCGGCCGTTTGCATCGGGTGGTGTGGGCCATTGGGCCAACCATTGCACGACATCGCGTTTATTATCTAGTAATGGAAACGTCCATTCACGAGAAAATATGGGACGCCAAATTTAAAGCAGAGTAATTTGTGAAGTGCTGTAAAATTTAACCGGCGTTACGATTGTCCAAAAGTAATTTTATATCCCGCTCCATTTTAGATAATGAAATTTTTATTATTACGCATTTGTGAAAGCTAAAAGTGTAGTATATGTAAACAATTCCATCTGCTTAAATGCAATATTCCGATTTTAAAAACAGATCATCATTGAAGATTTACCACTTTCAATTGATTCGCTTACGCAAAAATGAAGATACTAATCTGTCATTTTTCTAAACTTATTCACTTGTAAACAAATGACATTTAGATGACATCCGTTCTCTCTATAAGTTCCAGTTTTTAATTCTTTTTGGAAATTTTCTCTCATTCTAGTGAACAAATTCAATTCGTGTTCATTTCATTTTCAATTCACATTCAATTCAAGTTGAATTGATTGTCAACTTTTTCTTGTCGAATTGGGCCTCTCCCTGTATTCATTTTAATTAAGTTATGTTTGAGTATAAGCGCGACATTTCAGTTTTCAAATTGGAATTTAATCAGACGATAATGAGTAATTACTACGAATAAGAAAATAACCAGAAAAAAACAGTTTCTGGTTATAGAAAACTGTTTTTCAGTAGAACCAAAAAAGGTTTTCTCTTAAATCATAAAAGCATCAGAGTGCAGCAAAAGTTGCAGAATGTGTACACACAAAAGGGTCGACTCGTAACTGTTTGCACGTAGTTCCAATGCACGCTGTTCGAATGTAGACCCCCACAGCGCCATCATGCAGCTGCGGCACAACCGCGTACTAATGCATACTGCGTCACAACTGCGTCTAAAAGGCGCGGCCGCAGCTAACGTATGGTCTACGAAAACCAAGCAGTCGCAGGACGGCGCAGCCCGGACTTAAAAGTGGCAAAGAGCCACCAGGCGGTGTGTGTAGATGCGGCTGTCTGCGTTGCCTACCAAACATGGAGCAAAACTACAATGACAAAGCCGATAACTATCACGAGATCCGCCCCGTGCTCCTCGGCAGGAATTACCGGACGGTCGAGTTCCTGCCTCTCGTGATGAGTGGTGTGAGAGCAGTTCTGCGACGCTTAGCAAATTCTTACCGCAGCAAGCTATTAAATCCACAAGAGATAAAATAATTTCAGATGCAATAAATTGAAGCGCTGCCTGCTATAGAGCTATTTTTATAAGAATGGACCGTTTTGACAGCTAGTGGTGGCAACACAACAGAATGTTCTGCGGTCATTGTGTCCTTGAACCTATTAGACACTCCATTCGTTCGTTTGCAGTTAGCTATCTTGTAAATTGCTTCGACGCTTCCTTTTGTGATGTTCTCATCCGACGAAAATATAGTGCGCCAAAAGACATTTTTCCACATACGTAATTATATTTCAATATTTCCCAAAATCACGTTCGTGCATATACCTGAGCGAAACTCTCAGACGTCTGTATATCTTCACGGGGTCCGCAAACAAACACTTCATAAAGAGGCATGGATGAACAGCAGCCACGGCGGAGGGGAACTCTGAATTACACGTGCTGTTCACTAGTTTAGCAAACTGTCACTTTGGCTCATTCTTATAAAAATCGCTCTATATTATAATCACACCGCTCAGAAAGACCTGGCTCCGCTGAGTACCACCGCGCATGCAAGTAAATGCGTGGTGGTTTTTCACAGGGACCGCGTCGGCCAACTCCCAATCGTCTAGGGGAAGGGGAGACCACACCGCTTGCACCCGGACCACACCAAGAACTGACTAGTGCGAGCCACCCCAAGAAAGCAAGTGCAGTGTTACTGGTAGTGCGAAACAAGGTCGTGATAGTGACATGTGCTTAGGATTAGAGTAGGTTAGAAATAGAATAATAGGTGTAGTGTTAGATTAGACGCAACAAGGAAGCGATATTGACGCATGCGAGCTAAGTAATAATTATTTTAGTGTTAGGTAGTGGTAGAATAGTAAGGAAGTGAATTGCACATACGTGATAAAAGAAGTAAAACAAGAGAGAGCAACCTTGAACTATAAACAATACAAACAACAAAGGCCTTTATCACCTTGAACATTATGTCACATGTAAAGCAAGAAAGAAACAGGTGAAATGTAATCATGGCAAAAACAGGTGGCGAGAAACCACCATGTTCTGTATAAAATTATATCGATACAAGATATAGATAAAATAAAATGTTGTCTCTGCACTGCACTTAAAAGCTCCATTTTTCCGTTGCGTCAAAACGAAAAATTTGCAGTTAATGGCTAAATTCGAGATAACGAACGAATTAAAGCCAGTGACATTCGTTATGTTGTTTACATCTGAATTTTTTTCAAGTATTTTATTATTTTCATATTTAAAGAATACTAAGTTAGATCCTACGTTTTTGCGAAACGTAAAGTGGTTATCATTAACATTATATTTAAAAGTGAATTGTTTGAAGTGATGTGAAATTAAAACATTTGTATAAGGTAATGAACTCGTTGTTTCGAATGCATTCGTAATGGGATATATTGGTTGGCATTTATATGCTCCATTTGGATGTTCCGTTTAATTGTGAAATTATCCTTGCTTATCTGTATAATGTGCTGGAAATAAAAAAAATGGTTAATTCTCGTTCGTTTACTACTTCATTTAAAAAAACTAACGTACGAACTTGGCAGCAAAGATGAAACGTTGAAATAATTTTATGTATTCGAAACAAGCAATAGAGTTCCATAAAGAACGCCTTGGTAAAACCACAAATGTCTATCTTGATAAAACCACAACAATGCAAACGGAAAAACAGTTCTATTTATGGCAAACATGCCCAACGCTGCATGAGCGCTTTGTTGCCAACACTCATTATCTGAGATGTCATGATATAGAAAGAAATGCGTTAACCGTTACTAGGGGGGAAGAAGTATGTGCTGTTTTAGCTCTAGTATTCTTCTATTTCTGAATGAGAACAAACTCTCCATACAGGAAACGAAATGGTTAATAAAGCGCCCTGTGTTCTTTACCGCCACTCCTATTATTGGCTAGATGACATTAACTAGGATTCTACAACGAAGCATAGAATTGCCGAATACTTTGCCACGGTGAAGTAAAGTTTTAATAATTATTGTATAAATTTTACACTTAATATTTCACCTACCCTGTGCAAATCTCTTGTCACCAAACTGCCTAAAACCCAGGACACCATGTGTGTTCTAGAATCTTCAAAAACACTTCATAACTGAAATTGATTTATTGTAGCATACATGACCTGTAGTATATTTTGAAACGCTTTTTTTCATTTTATTTTCTTCTTGTTATAACATAGTGCCTTTCAAAAGATTGAACAATTTTTTAATTTGACATCTATAACATTTTGATATCTCCGACGTCTCTCTTCAAAAACATATTTTTAATATTATATTTTCTTCAATATATAATTATAAATAAGGTAATGCTTGTGGTGTTGTGCAGTCAATTTTGTATTTATTGTTTATGTTTATTTAGAGGAATGGAACTTATCTTTTTGAAATTTATCCTGCAGAAAGTAGCATTGCGACCTAAATTAAAAGTTTTGATTAAAGAAGAAGACGGAGTGCAAAAAAAATTGTTCTCATTTACGTACAAATAATTTTAATTGAGTTAGTTGTTTTCTGTCAATTTGTAAGTTTGGTATAAACCATTGTTCTTGAACCGCTTATATCAATTACATGGCACTACTATTTATTTAATTACTATTTATCTCAATTACATGGAACAGCACTCATTTCCATAGCAAAAATGCTAAAATGTTAAAATTTTGTGAACATAACAATTCGTAAATGAGTGCAAAAGAAACAAATGTTGACCAGAAATGTGATTCGACAAATGTCTGCAATGAGCAAAAACGAGTTAAATTGCCGTTGTTACCGAAATCGTTTCAGCACTCGTGTGTGCCTCAAAATCACCTTTCAATACAACACCCAATTGACGTAAACATAAAATGCAATTAAAAACTGCATCCTACAAAATACAAGAGTTAAAAGCAAAAATAAATGAAATATTACGTTGAAATGTAAAATGAATATAACGTCAAGAAATCCAAATAAGATGTATTTTCTTGCAACACAAAATAAAAACCGCTTGCTTTGAAGAAAACTTTTACCCCACATCAAATTTTCAATGCCAGGCTCCCGTATTCATCGTAAACTTCATTCTCATCTGCTGCCAGGGGCATTGATATTTTAGTAAACAGAGCTTTTAAACACATGCGCATATGCTGTACCTCTAATTCAAAACTAGAGGCAATAGCAATCATAACGAAAATTAATAACATGGTCATAAAGCATCTACCAAAACACACAAATATCGAAATATTCTGGTTGTGCTCCCGTATCATATTAGTCAGTGATCACTATAGCGAACACATTGCATGGCGTTGTACCGTCTTAGGTGGCTAAAAGAATCAATGGCACTGAAATGCCTCTTACCAAGAGTCAGAGGTTCGAGTCCCGACGAAGGTGATTTTTCGATACTATGTAGGTAGGTCGAATTCAGCCACCTTTCGGCCGCATTCTCATATCGATAGTCTGCCGTGGTAGCCCCAATCAACACCAAACAAATGCCGGAGTAGTACTCGAGCCACGTATCGCGTGCAATAGGGAGTTTTAGCGCCACGCATAAGGTAGCGTTATGCACTAACAGTCACGTGATGGACCTTGAAGTCATAACGTCTTACCTTAGACCTAAGGTACGACCTTATACCTTCATAAATAGTGCACGCCTGTAAGAGCATCTACGGTCACCTTACAAGCGGCAAAATGGCCGCCTAAAAACAGGAAAAGTTGAATTTTTCCAACTCTGGTAAACCGATTCTCGTATGTGAGGCAGTTACAATTATTTCTTACCAACTCCACAACCCTGGCAAGAATTAACAGGATATGTTGGAGAGGTGACAGGAAAGAAGTTCTCGAAAAAAAAGTTCACATCATATCTTCGCGATAGGTTATGTCTAAAGCTCATGACGAATGCTGTTTTAATGTATTTCCTATACTTTCAAAAAAAAGCACTCTGCACACTCATCCCGGAGGGCCACAATATCTAAAACTCCATGCACAATGTATATTTGTTTTTCTGTTGACTCGTAACATGTTTTCAATGTCTCACCACTAGCCTACACTCTTTGATATATTATGCCATTTCTCTGTTCAATGCTGGAAATGCTTCTTCTGCAAGTTGTTCATTACGACCGTATAAAGGCGTTAGTCCCGTGATCAATAGAGTTTAAGGATATCTCCTTACGCCTAGCACTAAAACTCCCTATTATTTCCTTTCTCTTCCATGTCCTATCCTCATCCCTTACTTACATAAACTACACTTGCATGCTCTACACTAATACTTATTACACGTGCCGGAAGACCAGTCGGCAGCTTAGTTTGCCGCGGCAAGGCCGGTGTACCGTGGACCGGTGTACGATATACTTGTTTATTGAAAAAAAACTTGCAAGCCGACGTGTTGGTCAGCACCGGATCTCGACACATTACGGCGAAGATCACCGCCTCCTCCCGCGATAAAAACTTGTGGTGCTAGACTTTTCCTTATTAATTTTCTATTTCCTTTGGTCTCGGCTAGCTATCACTACTTATCACATATTATTAGCTTCAATTTATTCCCCCTCAGGTGCATTTAAATAAAATACAATGTACAATTTTCTTAATTTTTTTTTTGATATCCTAATAGCAGAACGGAAATGTTTTTTAAGAATATAAAAACAGTTCAACCTCGAACTAAATGACTATTTTCTTTCAAAAAGTTTTTAAGTTTTAAGAAAATGACGCTATAACGCTACTGCAAAGTCAAAATTTAAGCTCTTTTTCGCACGAAATTTTTGAGTTTTCGAGAAACTTCACTTTAAGCCATTTGAAGTACATTTACTCACAAGTACAATAGTGTTTACAAATTGCTGGAAATGTGCATATCAACGGTATGAGAGATCTTTCAAAAAAATTACATTTGTGTAATTTTTTAAAAACAAAATAATACTATGGAGTGAACTTTACTTCGTACTAAAGAGTGCAATTAGCACTATCCGTTCGAAAAGTTTGAAGAAGACAATTAGAGCCATTTTTGAGAAAATTTGCTTGTTTTCACAGAAAACAGTAGAGTTTTTGAGAAACTTTATATGACATTATTTCAAGCACATGTACTCATAAATATGTTAATGTAAAGAAATTACCGGTAATGTAAATATTAACTTGAGAGATAAGTAAAAAATTACATATTTGTAATTTTTGAAAACACAAAAATACTGCACATATTGCACATATTGCTCGCAATATTTCGCGAAAATTACTAAAATTTTCAAAAAAATGTACATGACCTTAACGAAAGAACCTTATGGAGATCAAATTTTATTTGAAGCAAAATCTCTATCTTCAATACTGTGATTATAGGAAGACGCCGAAAAAAAAATCATACTTTTGCAATTTATGAAAATTTAGTTATTAGTGAAAAGCAGACCTATGCCGCCTCGATAAAAGTATTTTATTCTTAATTTGTAAGTCGATTTTCCGCAGCGTTATATAATGTTCCTTGTGCTAAGTACATTACTCCGTATATACGTACTATACAGGAAAGTAAAAATGCTTTGAACGTACGGGACTAGTAACCTTAGCAGTTGACCGGAGCAAATATCAATATATCATGGATTTGCAACTCAAACAGTGCAAGTCAAAAATGAGAACTATGTTAGTCTTTGTGGATGGCTCACGAATTAGAATGAAAATACTTTATTCCATTTTCTACAGTAGGGCTATATAAGCAGTATACAGTAGAGTTATATGAGCTATATGAACAGTAGAGCAATATGCTATACTCCAAGCTCCAAACCGGTAAAGATGGCTCATGGCATAAACTGATGTCACTGCAGTGCCTCTGACCAGGAGGTGCAAAGTTTCGAGTCCCGAAGGTGGCATCATTTTCGACAGTAGCTAGATAGCTAGGTCGAAGACAGTTGCTGTCAAAAGTAAAATTCTAGCGGCCGGCTGCCCTGATCGGTAGATTTACGTTGTTTCTTAGAACACCTGGCGAATGTCGGAGGTAACCCTACCAAATGGGCCAAGGATTGCGCGCTATCTTTCCTTCCTCTTCCTTGTCATTCCCCTCTCTCTTACACACACGCACTCCCGTGTACTACACTACCACACATGATGGGAGACCAGGCGGGTCCTTACAGCTTCTTCCGGCTGGGTAGGTGCCACGCTGATAATAGATACCTAGTTGGGGAAAACCCTACAAGCCGACGTAGGTCGGCGAGGATCACTCCAACCAGGGGGGAGATTACCTCCTCATGCGATAAAAACATTCACAAAACTTATGGGAATAATTCTTCACTATTACGGGAGTTATCCGGAGCTTCAAACGACGAGTCCCTGATACGTGCATTACTGTTTTATACTATGCTCGCAATTGTGCACGAGTGTACATTTTAATATTCCCCGACATTAAGTTAAAATTTCATAGAAACTTAAATAGCAGATCAATTTTAATGAGGGTACACTATTTCTGTATCTATTCCTTCAACTTATTTTTTTATGTGTTACTACTTATATATATGACTACACATGCAACAAATTAGGGGTTCCCAAATGCGCTAAATCTTAAAAAAAAAAAAAATATGAAAAACGATCTGATTTAAAATACTGTTCAAGAAACATTAGTCGAGCGTCACCTCTCCCCCAAGTAACGTAATGGGTTCATAAAGTATTTTTTAAATTTTGTTATTTGTTGGTAACAATGGGATAGAAGATCTTCTGGAAAATGAAGGAAAAATGAAAGGAGTAAACAAATATAGATATTTGGTTGTACTTTTTAACAAAAAGAGAAATAGCCAAGAAGAAATTGAGAGACGAATAAGCTTGGGGAGATACGTGGCACGAAGTATAAACTCTGTCTTATGGAACAAAACCATCACAAGTTTGAGAGGTTGATAAAAGAACAAGACGGAAGCTGCTGGCGCATGAAATGGACTTCTGGTGTAGAAGTTGCTGTTATAGCAGACGTGACTGAATCAGGAACGACGACATAAGAAAGAAAATGGATGAAAGAAATATATCCTTGACGAAATAGAGAAAAAACATATCTTCTGGTACGGTCATGTTATGCGAATGACAGATGCTAGGTCTTTGTGGAGGTTTAACCCAAGGGGCGTTAACGGCAGTCCTGAGGACCTTATTCTGGAATACTCGTATTCGAATTTTGTTCAGTGTTGTAGAGGCGTCATTACACCAGTCTGGACAAGCATGCGTGAGTAATGAACATAAAATGGCATTATCTATAAAGGAGGGTAGATAGCTTTAATGTGAGCTTTAATGTGGTTATTTATCTGTCAAAAATTCCATATTGCAAGGAATATCATGTCAAAGGTCGCGAGATATCATGTCCATCGCCATTCCTTATCAAGATGGTGTTATGATAAAACTCTAAATAAACAAAATGCTTTGCGAGATCATGGAGACAAGTTGTAATGCTTCTGATTTCCTAGGAAATATTGGTTTATGCAAATGTATGCATATTATGCTGGTAATATTACCAGTAATATTTTATACGTTTTAAATTGTAAATTGTGAACTGTAAAACAGAAATCCTGAAATTGTATTTTTGTTATTGAGAAACACCATCCTTTTTCCTTTCGAGCTTCGGAATAGAGAGAAATTTATGGAATGCTAAGCGGACAAAAGGACAAATTTACAGCAGAAAAACTCTTACTACAGGGCCTTGGTAACAAAAACGTGGTTAATTTCAGTTGATAAAATTAAGGGAGAAAATTCTCTATTACGTAGTGTAGTCCTTGATAACGAAAAATCGAATGACGGAAAACAGCCGGTCTGTCCATCTGTCGGCCTGTCCGTCTGTGAACAACGCTAAACCGTTCAGCCGATTTTCTCCAAAATTGATATTGATATATTTCTCAATCCATCTGGCTGATGTCGCAGCCTCTTGAATTTGAAACCGATATTTTAATTCTGGGTAATAATTTACATGAAGCTCTTGGGACATTTTCCAATTTTTTTTTTAAAAAAAAGCTCCATAATTTTTTCTTAAATTTTGTTGTTGATAGTGGAAGGACGTTTGAGAATGGCGCAGCCCTCATGTTCGTTGAAAGAAGTCTCATGTTCGTTGAAAGAAGTCTCATGTTCGTTGAAAGAAGTCTCATGTTCGTTGAAAGAAGTCTAATGTTCGTTGAAAGAAGTCTCATGTTCGTTGAAAGAAGTCTCATGTTCGCTGTTTTAAAAATGATGCATTTCTCATGTTCGTTGGACGTTCGCCAGACTTTTGAAAAATTGCATTAGTCCAAATTTGTTCAGTCTTCTTACAACTAAAATATTAAAGATAGAGATTTTCTTCCTTTGAGAAATCTGTTCCTTAAAGATAGATTTTGAAATAAGGTCACATATAACTTTTTGAAAACCTGAGTACTTTTCACGTAATTATGCGTGAAAACGCGGGCAAGAAAGTGCGTGCTGTTTAAGTACTATTAGTTCAAAGAAGAAGCGAACGATTAGAAGTCGATGATAACGAAGATGAGTCGCTTCTCCCCTATTGCACCCGCTATTCCCTCACCTGCTCTACAGGTGACATCGTTTCGCATCGGCCAGCAACACGAAAATCTGGTTTCAGAGGTCTAGAAGGGGCTTCGTTTCCTCGCAGTGTGTCATTTTAATGTGTATTTCTATAATCTATTCCCAACATAATAATCTGTGAACGTCTATTTTTTAGTCTTAAATCTGTTTAATGCAGGGCTGGGATGTAATTCTCCATCCAGCAATAGCACACTTGCAGGAATGTATGGTGATGGTTTCTTAAAAATTAATAAAACCGTCAACATTCCTTACCGTATTATATGTAGCTTCGATTGCGTAATAATAAACTATAATTATACATGTTCGAAAAGTGTAATAGTAAGTTGAAAAGTACTGATTGACAAGAACCTATAATTAATAGATAGAAAGTGTTAACTATGATTTAATAAAAAAAGAGAACAAAGTAATTATCATTTCTTAGTTTCCTTCTCAAAAAGACATCAGAGAAAATTCATTGGTTAAAGAATTGCTGCTAATAATCACTGTTAAGAACCTATGAACTTACCTTGCCTAGAACAGTCCCTCCTACTGCACTGGCTTTAAAAAAGAACTTCACAGAAAAATAAAGAATTTTGGAATACATATGGGTTGCATCGCCTCTAAATAACGTATTCCTAAATTAGTTATTGACATTCCCCTTACTTTTGAAAGACATATCTATAACAAAACAATCTATTCTCAGTCACCAAGAAATTGATCATTCAAAATGAACTCACCAACGTCTATTAATGAATATCCAAAGTTATGTGATTTGTGAAAAATAACTTTATAACTCTTACCCTAAGTTATACAGTACCCTAAATTTAACAATTTAAAAAGCTAATACCGACTATCTAATACCTTTAATATACGTATTGTTGAGCGCCAAAACGAAATACCTGAAGGGTATGAATTTTTAGATAAAAAATATTTAAAAAATTGTGGAATGTGGAATGTGTAATGAAATACCTTGGCCGCAAATAATCTAGATATTTATGGAAACTTTGTAAATAAGACATTTTTACTTTCTCGCCGTTACTCTCTAAGAAGAGAAAGTATTGTAATTGTGCCCACCGGACAACGGCATCTTTTTGGCAAAAAACTCTCATTGCAAGGCCCTGGTACCAAAAATATGAATTGTCTTGTCCCAGTGTATATAATAAAATACTTCTACTTTGGCTCGTCAGAATCTGCTTTGTACATCTTTGATACCGAAAAATAGATTGACCGCAAAACAGCTGTCTGTGGTGAACGCGAGAGCCAAAACGAGGATATTTTCTATAAATTTAGCAACTGGATTAATGCACTATTTGTTACCAAGGTACTATAATGAGAGCTTTTCTGCCGAAAATTCACCGTTTTTTGCGTAGCATTACATAACTTTCTCTCTACGGCGCAAGCGGTAGAGAGAAAGTAAAAAGACAACTTTCCGATATTTGGATAAAAAAAGAATGATTTACTTCATCCATTGAACTATGGGATTATTTATCTCAACCATTCAACGATTACCCTTAAAATTTTCTATAAATTGAGGGTAAGCACAATTTAAGAACATTCTGGCGAGTAACTACACCAGGCATCAAACAAAAGTGAACAAGCTACAAAACAAGAACAAACTATCATAACTAAAACAGATTAGCCACAACTAAATTGGGCGTCAACAAATTCGATATCAAAAAGTTTACGAAGAAATAGCTCTTCTCTTACTTCACATATGGACGACAAAAATATTATGACAAATGATCGTATGGATCAAAAATAACTAATTTAGGCGTAGGAAGAGACACTAATTACAAAACTTCTCAAATCTACTATTTTCACGACCCAATAGTAAGCATCAGTCAGTTAAAATATGTAAAATTATATCTAATTTCATTTGGTACCAAACATTATGTAATTCATTTTTTCATACTAGTATAACACTACGTTCAGATACTAAAAGTAAGAAAGCATCAGAACATTGGCTGCAATGATTTCTACAAGAAGGAAGCATAAGAAATACGAAATTTATTCTTTATAAAGTTTAAGGGGTTTAAAATAATATTGAATACAATAAGTAAATAAATATTATCCTTAAGTTTTAATGAATAAATAATTAAAATTGTTAACATGACAATTAATTTCTTCTTACAACGAAATTATCATTCGTATGAAATCGATAAAAAAACATTTTATTTTCATAAAATAACTGAATCATGTACATGAAGAAAAATAAACCAAACGTTTTTCACAATATTACATTTTACAATTAACGTTTTTTTTAAATAGTGTAGCAAATTTTAAACCTATCATTTTCTGAAAAGATTGTCATCACGATTTCAGTCTAATATTCCTCCTGCTTTGATAATCACGTATCCTGCGTACACTCATTAAGTATAATCTATCGAGTCATTCTGTCCCATTTGTTCTTAATCACGCCTCTAACTCTACGAAATTAGATGAAGAATCGTCTGACATTGCAAGCGGCGAATGGTAGACCAAAACAAGTGTGGCCTTGAAACTAATTTTAGAGAAGTTAATTTCATAAAAAATTGTAATGCATACTTTATAGCGTACTTGTTTGAAATAGTTTACGTATGAGTACAAAGATTTAAGGGGCGTTTCATTTGCCCTTTCTTACGCCAATGATGACATCATTTAATATCCCACTAAATGATCACAGAATAGAAAGAAAATAACGCACTTTAAGAAAAAAACAGTAGTATTTTACGCGTGTCGTTCTTTGGGCTTCGTTAACGCTTCGCCAGTACTGATCACCTGTATCAATACTTTCCTTCTGTAAGCAGATAGGAAATTGCTAACATCTCTCAAGCTATTTTCCTACTAGTTTGTTAGTCAAATAATGTACACTTTTCGACAAATTAGTTCTAAAAAGATTATCAAAGTTCCTAGAAGACGTTCGCACAATTCTGCCCATACAACTTACGTAAAAACAAAACCATTCATTAACTCATCAATTATTTGAAGTAGTCGAACATCTCAAAGACATAGCAGTAGACTGAAGCACAATAATTTCATTGCAAGGAACACTATTCTTAGATTTCACTCAAGCGTTCGAAAAATGATTGCACACTGGCTCACTTTAATTCAGAATGGTAGGAACCTCATATTATATATTCACTATCAAAATATTTTTATTAAATAGAGAATGCATTATAAGAAATAACTCCAGTTTTTCTACCATACCAGATGATAACGGAAATGTGAAATTGATAACTACTGTCTCCAAAGTCTTTGTACATGTTTCTTGTTGATCGCCCAGAAGTGGCATAAATATAGAGTTTTTGACAGACGACAAATTCTTTCCTACTTCACACGCGCACATAAACACTGCCAATACGAACTTCCATGACTATCTGGGCATGTACATAATACGATTGAAGAATAAAAACAATACTGATGACCGAAGGTAAATATTTTCTTCACAAGTCGCCTCCCACAGCCATCTCCACTATGAACAATCAATATTATAATATTGGATCTTGGTAATTGAACAGTACCCCAGCCAGGAATTGTGACCGAAACAAAACTTACTAACAAAGCCCGTATTGAATAGATTGCTGATGAAATCTAAGCAAAAATCGTTCAATTATATTTATTAATTAATAATAAGTCATCCCCCAATATTGAAAGTAGTTTTCTGCAACACAAATTTTTAATAAGACATTGAATGACAAATACATGCCCTATTTATGCATATGCTTCAAAATCAAATTTATATCATTTGTAAGTAACACAAAATTAGATTCTGAGAAAGTAGACTATCCTGGTATATTCTTGATATTGAAATACATATAGGAGTCGAAATACCTAAAGTAACACATTAAAGTATCCAAATTTACGTATCTCCACTCCCTTTATCCTCTTTGCAAATTTTTAGTTTATGAAAAACAAGAGATAAACATTTATGTCTTCCATCCCACTTCCCCAAAGAAAAAGATCACTTTAAAATAATAAAAATATTATTTTTATTCTCTAATTTACTATTATCACTGATAAAAAATCTCATATTACCTACATTCGCAGTCTTCCTCTATTTTGTATTATTTCCTATTTGTTCTGTTATTGAGAGTTAACGAAAAAATCAATAGATAATTTTGTTTGTTTTTCAACTTTGATTTTACAAAGCTTGACATTATTGTAATTTTAAATTATTATATTCGTAAGTATTCAATTTCCACGAGGCTCAAAATATAAACTTATAAACAGATTAATATTAGGGAAACAATAATTTGTAATTGCCAGCTTTCGCCAGTTTCGCGAATTATAATTCAACGAAAAATGTTTATTTTGGAAGTAGTCTTAGGTACATTTGTATTGTCTTATTCTTCAAGTTACATTAAATAACAAAAAGCTAACAGGGAGAAAAACAACAGTGAAGTATAGTTCCATGCACTTCTCTCATTACAAATAGGATTGGAATCAGTGTCAACCTCTTCTCTTGCAAATTTATAAACCTCGAAAACAAATATACCTCTAAGTCGTATTTCCTTACTTGGTTTCCTCTTTGTTGTATATTGTATACTACTGAAAGAGTATTTTCTTAGAATGCTCTATTGTTCTACCTTTCCAATATTTTTTAAGACTATACCTTGTAATAGCGACTGCTTAAAAATAAAATCTAAAATACTCTAATTTGATAAAGGAACGTCTTAACTCGTCACTAGATTGTAAATGATGCTTATTGTACTTCATTAGATGTTTATATAGTTTTGTAATATTTTATAACCATTTTTTGCCTGCATATATGATAATTTTGAACTTTATTGAATTCATATTAAGTTTACTTTTATTCATTTTCACTCCTCTCGCAGCCTGTAGGTATTCACGCTTTGTCCGTGACCACTAAATACTGTCTTGCACGTATTCAAGGTGATGTAAATTTGCATTCACTTTTGAGTTCACTCATTGTTTACTACGAGCGCCAGTCTTTGTACCTTTACGACATTCAAAACTCACTTCTGAATTCACTTTCTTCTTTTATTTCATGTTATTTTGTAAGCACTGGTGAAAACATTGAGCTCGTCATCAATTAACCAATCAATGAATATACACATTATAAAAATAAAGAACAGAAGAGCTTTGATACCAAATGAACTCACTGTGATTCTTGTACTTCATTTTATTTAGCAAACACTCATGGAAAAATTGCACTTCTTTTATCAATCAAAAAGCAAAGAGAGAAAAAATATGTGAGCTTCTTTGAAAGAAGAAATTCACTAAGCTTCTTGCACTTAATGTTATTTTGTAAACACACAAAAACAATCTGAACATGTCATTGATTAAATTAATCAATTGATAAGTAAATAAATATATGAAGAAAAGAGGAAGTCAATAGTTTTTATTGTGAGTTGACTTCACATCGCCTCTTGTACTTCTTATTATTTAGTATCAGCACACGAACAAAAATGCACATGCCATTACATCAATCACCAAATCAAAATTTAAATGGTTAAATAAATAACAAACTGACGACAGAAAGTAAGTAAGGAGGAAGTGGAAAGCTTAAGTCGACTTCACTTAGATTCTGGTAATTCACATTATTTAGTAAGCACGCACAGAAAAAAATGCGCATGCCATTCATTCAATCAACCAACCAATATATAAATAAATAAATACATAACTAGAAAAAGAAAGACATAAATGACCAGCTTTTATAGGAGTTGAATTTACTTTGATCATTGCACTTCATTCTATTTTTTAAACACGCACGGAAAAAACTTCACATGCCATTAAACCAATAAATGTGAGAATAACTAAACAGCCAGAAAAAGAAGGAAAGAAGTGGGGAGGTTTTATCCGCGGCGGGGTGCACCTACCGCCGCCGCCGCCGCCTGCGCGTAGCTGAGCCGGAGCGCCGCCAGTTTCCCGCTCCGTCGTCCCAAGCGTTGCGCGCGCGCCGCCCAGTCGACGGCAACTGGCAGCGACGCGCCGCCGCCGCCCCCGCCCCCGGCCCCGCCCCCGCGAACGCCTCGCGCACGCGCCGCCGCCCCGCCGACGCCTCAGCCCAAGGACGGAAATTCGGGTGTGAATGAGGGGATCATACGCGGGCGCATAGTTGGAGGGCCGTAGACCCTGTGATTGATTGGTTATGAGTCCGGGCGCGTCACGTACGAAGGTACGTGGGTGTAGTGCATTTTGTTTCACGGAGGGGGCGGTGACATCTCCTGCAGGATGGCGTGATACGGCGCCGACCTACCGTCGGCTAGCAGAGTTTTCCTCAACCAGGTATCTGTCACAAGCGCGGTACCTACGTACCTTCGTAACTCTTTGGGGAAAACCCTGCTAGCCCCAGCCCAGACAAGCTCTAAGCTCCCAACCGGCCTCCTAGCTGGTGTGGTAGTGTAATGCATGTAAGTGCAAGTGTGTATAAGTAAAGGGCGAGGATATGACAAAAAAGGAAGGAAGGAAGGAAAGAACGCACGCGGTCAGTGGCCCGTTTGTTTGGGTACTGCTCCGGCATTCGTCTGGTGTTGAGCGCAGAAACCACGGAAAACTACCGATCAGAGCAGCCGGTCGCTATAATTATACTCCAGGCAGTGACTGAATTCGACCTGCCCGGGAAGATGGTGTCGAAAATCCTATCACCGTCGGACCGTCCGGTCGGAGGCACTGCAGATACATCCGTTAAGCCACCACTCTACTGAGAAAATTTTGAAAGGGGCCCCGTAGCCTTATGGAATAAAACATGATTTTTATGTAAGTATGTTAAGTTCCTCTTACAAATAATGAAGAGAATACACGCATACAGTTTTAACTTTACAGTGAAAATAAACACATGAGGACATTATGCTATCAGTATTTTCTTACCGTCCCTATGAGTAAGTAGTATTGCTTAAAGATACATAATTTGAACAGTTACAACCTTTCACTTAGTTCTAAAAGTCAACATTGTTGTTCTGAAGCCATGAACTTGTTGACTGCTCTTTTTCAAGTGGCTACATCTGGCTATCCACTACATCTTCCACTGTCAAATTTCTTGTTGCCATCTCAGTTAGTTTCCATGCTTCCATGGGGTCGATGGTCTGCCCCGTCGTCTGTTTGGAGGTATCCCTTTATATACTTGTTTCCACCTTAATTCTGGTATTCTTAGCAGATTTTCACTGAAGCAGTTTTCGTTCTACAGTATCTATTATATCCTTTGGAATTACCATTTTCTCTTTTATTTCTTCATTGCGGAAGAGGTGTAAACGATATATTCTGCAACTACGTCACAAAAAGTATATTTCAATCGTCAACAATCTCTTTTTCTCCGTTAGTTCCGGTACTTCCAAGGCATATGTAACAATACTTTATATAATGGTACTGTTTATAATTTTCTTTGTTTTCTTTGATAACCGGGAAGTCCACAGAATGGGATGCAGCAGATTTATGACTCATTTTCCTTCATTTATCTTCATATTAATATCCTTATTACTTGTGCCCTCTTTTCAAACTTGAAGCCTAAATATTTAAAATTATTACATAATTGTTTTTATCATTTCCAATGTGCATATGATTTCCATATTCTCCTGTAACCATATACTTCGTTTTGGATACATTTCTTTGCAATCCCTTATTTCCAATTCTTGTTCAACTTTTCTAAACATATAGCTAATATCCTGCTCATCCACTGCCATGATGACTAGACCATCTGCGAAAAGTAAAATATCGAATGTTGATTCTCCAGTTTGCATTCCTTTTACACTGCATTTCCTCCTCCATTCTCTTAGAGGTTCGGCAATGAACATGTTAAAACATCTGTTAATGAGAATGCAATCCTATGCGTTTTAGATATCAACAAAAATTAATGTGAATTTCTTCTACGGTTTTTCTTTTTTTCTAGAATTTGTTGGATGCAGAAAAGGGAACATATGAACGGCCAACCATAAAACTGCTTTGTTCTTCCAGATTTTGTATCTGTGACTCAATTTGTCCATTATTTGCCCATAGTCTACTAATTGATCTCGTGACACTAATGCCTTCATAGTTTTCACATTTTTATTTATTTTTTATAAATCAGCATAATTTCTGCTTTTTTCCATTCTTGAGGAATTTCTCCTCGATCAATAAGACATTTATTAAATAGTTTGACAATAATTTCTTTCATTTGATCTAGATAATGTATTAGCAGTTTAACTAGGGTCTAGGGATCTATTATTTTGCATTCCTCTGCAAGTGTTATTTATTCTTTTAGAGTTATTTTTGGGATGTATTCATGAATTTGTACATTATTTGAATTATAACTGACGTACTTGAATTTTGCTCTATCGTCTCTCAAAAGTTCTTGAAAAGATATCTCCCTCTGTTTAATATTAATAGGTGACATTCTGGATTTACTCGACACATCAGGTTTGTCCTATCCTCACCCCTTACACACACTGACTCTAACTGCAATACACTACCGTACATGCCCGGAGACTGCTCGGGAGCGTAGAGCTTGTCCCGGATGGGGCGGTGCTTCGCTTGTGGGAAACATCTGATTGGAGGAAACCCCACTAGGTGACTGTAGGTCGGCGCCGGATCACGCCACCCAGCGGGGGATGACCATCGACACCTCCCGAGGAAAGAACATGCACTACACTTACGAAACGAATGACCTCTGTAGTTGCCGCCCCCGGAACCACTAACAACCAACCTTCACCGACACTGTCGCTTTGCCGTACTCATGCGCTGACGCTTCAAAATCATATTGTCTCTTCCATTATTTAAAAAATATATTTGTAATAACATCCTTACAATTTTCGAAACTTCAGAGCGTTGAACGAAGCGGTGACCTGCGCCATTCTTTTGAGCGTCCCTTGTCTCATCTCTGAAAATTTGTGTGGAGTTGTGTGGAAAGCGAGCTGTGGGAAGCTAGCGCGCTAACCAGCAACCCTCCGAGGGACGAGAAAACAAAAAGATTGGACCAAATGCTGGCGATGCACATTATTGAAATATTTCATTTTAAAGTGTGCTGTAATGATGTAAAGTGTATTGAATACGTAGTTAAAGTGCAGTTTACCTAGTTAAAGTATAATTGATACGTAGTTAATCTTCATTGAATTAATCAACTTCAAACTTCAATTGTATTTATTTAATACACTGTAATAGTAAAGCATTTGCTGTGTTCGCTAGTTTACTATAAAGGAACAAGTTTGATACAAATTTTCGTAACCAGGGCTTCGCAATACGTTTTTTTGTCGTAAATACGCTTTAGCCTTGCGAACGATTACAATACTTTCTCTTCTTAGGAAGTAAAACACTGCCTAAAACACTTTAAAAAATTAAAACCAGTGGTGCTACTAAGCACGTACTTTCTCGCATTGTTTCTAAATCATTCGCAGGATTGTGCTACCATTCACATAGACCAGCAAAAGAGTTTTCAAGCAGTGAAACTGGATTCCGCTCAGAATCCCGTTTTCATATTCTCAAAGTTAACTTGCCAGCACTCGTACCACTATGAATTAAACTCGCCCTATAGATCAAACTCGAACAGAGGCTTAAATAGGTACACTGAAAAAAGGAATCCATAATTCGCAACAAGGTTTCAATAGTTACACGAAACCTAGCTGCGCTAAACGGAAACATTGTTGCGTTATTTTTTTCCTGGATGCGACACCGTCTAAGATAAAAGTCAACCTTGCTGGACTAACCTGCCTGTGATTGCTGAAAGGGTGATGTTGCCTCATAAATGGACCTCTTCCCCTCCCCAAGGCTATACACTTTGCAGAGCAGTTGCAGGTCGCAGCAGCAAGGTACCTTGCCAGATGACCCCGAGAAGCTCTGTGCTGATGGCGGGGGTGGGGCAGGAAGTGGAAAGAGCTCTGTGTTTATGGCAGGGGGGAGGGCCCGGCCGCTCGCCCGGCCCCCGGCTGCCAGCAGAGAGAATGACTCAAGGGTTATGCATTGCATGTCTACTCGGCGAGCAGCAGCGAGCAGTGCTCGCTCAGTTTCTGCAGGTACTTGTCAGTCTTTTCACAGCGATTTGGTGTGAATTGGAATCTGTTGGTAATTTCTTTAAGAGTCTTAGTTAGGTAATCGAAGTGAAAGTCTTAATTCATTGGGAGTGAAAGGGATATTCGAATTAGTTGACGATTAATTTCGTATTTACTGTTGTGAACAAGACTCTGCTAGTGATTTCAAAAGAACTTGAATTAAATGATACCTAGTAGCATTGCAGGAAGAATGAATGAATGCACTGACAACATAGTTAGTCGATTATATTCAGTCAGAAATGTTAGGTACGTATATATTTCTATCATGCGTTGAAATATATATATATATATATATAATATATATACTCACACTATATATATATATATATATATATATACAAGCCTCCAGTCCGTTCAGCACGATCTGGCAATACCAATTTTGAAGAAAATCGGCAGAACGGTTTAGGCGATAGCGTTGAGCACTGATGGACAAACAGACGGACAGACGCTCACACAGACAGACAGACGAACAGACAGAAATACCAAGGGACGTTTTGCCGTGAATGGATTTTTCGGCATCAAGAAGCAACCAAACATGTCAAATGTAACCCGCAGAACTCAGTAAGATATTTCGTTAAATAACTTTTACACGAAGTGTTCTAGGGCCTTAAGAAATAAAATTTTGAGACCAAAGTCTCAAAGAAACGTTTCGCGTACCGTAATCTACAGAATGAGATATTCTTGGATATCCAATTAAATTTTTACTGCTTAAGCACTTATCGGTACTACTAATGCTACCCTTATATTACTCTTATATTACACTTAGTTGGTGATGGTAGCCATCTTTGTGACGTCACGCTTAGAAGGTTTAAATTCCTCATCTTATACTATTAACACACTATACTATTCTGTGTACACCGTGGTTTGTGTAACGAGGTTCATTTGCATTATTCAAGATTCGCTCTCGCAGCACCAACTGAAGTACTATTAATAGCTCCTTGATTTCATGAAGATTGTTTCTTGGGCTGTGAGAACATTCATTTAACGTTTTGCTGAAGTCTACCTAACTATGGAGGAAGTTGGTGTACAGAGACGAGCGAAGACGTGTCTTGTTAGGTTTGGTTTAAGTTTTACCTGTACCAGTATTTTCGTTATCAGTAGTGATACAACAAATTAAAAATTAACCATTTTTAGGCAAGCAATGTCAGAGACATGTCATTCACTCATTTAGATTTATATAATGAATTTACCCAAAAATGTTGAGAAAAATAAATGTTGCAACTGTCGCCAGTACTGTTGCTTTGCACTGTAAGTCCATTTTTTACTTTCCCGCACGTACGTCGTAAGAAGAGAAAGTTATGTAATCGTGTTCCGGAAAAAAGGAAATTTTCGGCATAAAAACTCCTATTGCCGGACCTTGGTGACGAAGATATGGATAAATTCTGTTCCTGTATGTAGTTAATTACTTCTTCTAACACGTGGGGTAGAAGGAATCAATGTTTGGTGGTTCCTTGACACCACTAACAAATAAATGAACAATACAACAAATTAAAAATCGATTAAAGGCAAAACGAGTATGTTCTTCCGTTAGTCCGTCTGTGGTTAACAAATTGATCATCCCTGATCGATATAAATTAACTCAAGGCTTTAAAGTCTTCAAGGGTATTTTGTTTTTTGAGGGCACTTTACATAAAGCCTCAAAACATTTTTAAAATTTTCTTAAAAATGGCTTAATTTTTTAATACAATTCTCTCCTGTAGTCGTGTAAAATACGCTTATGAGAATAGTGCAGATTCCATGTTTGATAAAATTCTAGATTTTTCAAAAATTGTAAAAGTACAATTTTAGGGAGTCATGCTACAACTACAATATTAAAGATTTTCTCAATGAAATCTGTTCTTTAAAGAGAAATCTTGAAATAATTTCGTGTTCAATTTTTCGAAAACATGAGTAGTGTTGATGTAATTTTGCGCGAAATATAGGTTTTTAAAAAGATGTTAAATAATGTTGTCCTCAAAACTCGCTCCAGATTGTTTCTTGAAACTTTTTTTCACAGATCGGAGAAAGGACACATAAAAAAACATACGGGTATCATTTTCGTTGAACTCTCCGGATTTTGAAAATTGGAAATTTAGAATTAATGGAGAAAGTGTGTACTGTTGTAGTAACACTAGTTACTCTCTCGCCCTTGTAAGAAGAGAAGATACTGCAATCGTGGGCAGAAAATGGCTATTTTAGACCGAACATTTTTATTACCTAGTCTTGCTAAGAAAAAGTGGATATATCTTGTTCTTATATAGAATAAATTACTTCCCCTTGAACATTTTGTAGCCACTTTCCATATTTTGTGCGTTCTTGATACCGAAAAATCGATTAACAACAAGACTATCTGTCCGTCCATCTTTGTCAGTGGTCAACGTTAGCGCCAAAACTGTTAAGCCGATTTTCTCCAAAAATTATATTTCTCAATCGATTTGATGAAGCTACAATTATTACGAGTTTGAAACGGATATTTTAGTTTTGAGGGTAATTTACTCCAAAGTAAAGTGTCAACATTTTCTAAAAATTGTTCCAAAATGGCTTGGTTTTTTCGATTAAACTTTTATCTCGGACAGTGTAAGGGCATTTAAACGATTAGCGCAGATTTCAGTTTCATTGAAATCCTTGATTTTTCGAAAACTGTTAAAGTTCAATTTTTTCGGCCTCTTCCTACAACTACAACATTCAAGACACTGACTTTCCCGTATTAGGTTTCTATTTCCTTTGGTCTTCACTAGCTATAAGAACTTGCCACAAACTCTTACCAGCTGCAATCTATCCCCATCCAAAATTAATTTTTTATTGAAACTTTCTTAATTTTTCGGTTTTCTAATAGAAGAAAGAAAATATTACACTGAAGAGCCAAAACAACTGTTACAGCCTTGCGTATTGAAATAAAGAAATCTAAAACCAAACGCTCCTGTTGGCAACGACTGTATAGGAAAACCAGTCTGGCACAGATGTGAGATCGGTTACTGCAGCTACAATGGCAGGTTATCACGATTGAAGTGAGTTTGAACGTGGTGTTTTGTCATTACACGTGACAGAAGTGCAACCCTTCCGCAAATTGCTGCAGATTTAAATGCTGAGACATCAATAACTATCAGCGTGCCAACCATTCAACGAAATATTATCGATAAGGGATTTAGGAGTCGAAGGCTCACTTGTGTATGCGTTAGACTACCCGACACAAACTTGTACACCTCGCCTGGACCTGTCAACACCGACACTGTACTGCTGATGACTGGAAACACGTTGTCTAGTCTGACGAATCTCGTTTCGCATTCTTTCGAGCGGATGGACGTGTACGACTATGGCATCAATCTCATGAATTCGTGAACCCTCCATGTCAACAGGGGACTGCTCAAGTCAATGGAGGCTCTGTGATGGTATGGTGTAATATGGTATCCCTGATAGTGATATGGTATCCCTAGAAACGATTCTTACAGGTGACACGTACGTAAGCATCCTGTCTGATCACCTGCACCTGCGCTTCATGTCCATTGGGCATCCCGTCGGACATGGGCAAATGCAGCAGAACAATGCGACACCCCACACGCCAAAATTGCTTCAGAGTGGCTGCAGGAACACACTTCTGAATTTAAACACTTCCACTGGCCACCAAATTCCCCAGTTATTAACATTATTGAGCATATCTGGGAAGCCTTGCAACGTGCTGTTCAGAGGAGATATCCAACCCTTGTACTCTTACGAGTTCATGGACAGCCCTCCAGGATTCATGATGTCAATTACCTCCAGAACTACTTCAGACATTAGTTTAGTCCATACCGCGTCGTGAGCGGTACTTGTACGTGCTCGCGGGGGCTCTATATGATATTAGGGAGATGTACCAGGGTTTTGAGGGGCCCTTTAGTGAATTCGTATGTTCTATTGTATCAACTATTTAGTATCTTGCGCTATTGTATTATTTTGTCATTGTGTTTCTGCATTATTTGTGTTTCTTGTGTATTTCTGTAAAATTTGTATTTGTGAGAGTTACTGTAACTTTTCTCAAAACCGGCCCCAAATTTTTTCTTTAAACTTGTATTCGTAATAGAACACTCCTGTAAACAAATTACTAGTAAATATGAATTGAATTATAAACATAATTGAATTTTGGGCCCACTAATTTTTTTTGTATTATAATCTTTGTTTTTATTTGGGGAATACGTACAGTACATACGTACAGAACTTTTAACTCTTTTTACTTTCCTGCATACATACGTTAATACGGAGTAATATACGTAGTATATAGGGAAGGTTATGTAATACTGCAGAAAATAGATTTCGAGATTTCAACGGAAATGCATGTTTCGGGGTCCCCTTATAACGAATAAGTGTTGTTTCTTTTTTTAAAATGTCAGTCCTTTCGTCCGTCTGTCCGACTATGAACACCACTAGAGCATAAACCATTTGTACTATTTTTTCCAAAATGGCTATGGCTGGGTCGATCTGGCTCCATTCGAGGCGCTGCGATTTTGAAAACCGTTCTTCAAAATTTGTGAGTACTTTACACGAAGTCCCTCAGACATTTAAATTATTTTTTTCAAAAACGGCTCCAAATTTTGTCTTTAAATTTCTTGCAAGAATAGAGCAAAATACACTTACAAAGGTGGCATAGGTCCGATTTTACCGGTTAACTGTGCATTTTCAAAAATTGCAAGGTTTTGATTTTTTTCGTGTCTTCGTACAAAAACAAAATTGGAGATGCAGATTTTCCTTTATATAAAAATTGTTGTTCATTTATAAGGATCACGCTTTTTTTTAACTTTTAGTAGTTTTCGAAAATATTGCGTGTAATTTTTGCAATAAAAATTACAAAAACATGATTTTCTCAAAACCGGCCCCAAATTTTTTCTTTAAACTTGGGGAATGGATAGTACTAAATGCACTCAATAACATGTCAAAAACATCAGTGTGCTTTTTTTCTTGTTTTTTTTTTTTCTTCAAAAAATACAAACATTTAATTTGTTTAACTTGTCTCTCATTTGGTTAACATATACATTAGCGGCAATTTGTTTACATTAATATATTGATTAGTACATGTGCTTTAAATAATGTCAGATAAAGTTTCCCGCAAACGCAAGTTTTTTGTTAAAATGTGCTCAAAATTCCGCATTTTCAGAAACACGCAAACACAAAATCTCAGAAACGGTTGCAAATCTTTTCTTTAAACTTTTGCAAAGGTAGTGCTAGTTCCACTGTTTAAGATGACATGGAAATAAATTTACTGTATTCACTTTTTTCACAAAAATTACACAACTGTATTGTTTTAAAAATATTTCTCACAGCTTTAATATGTACATTTCCAGCTATTTGTGAACACTATTGCATTTGACAGAAAGTGCTTGAAATAACATAATATGAAGTTTTACAGTAGCGCTTAAAAGCTATTTTCTTAATAACGGCTCCAAATTTTTCAAAAAAATTATCATTTAGGGTGAGATTTTCCTGTTCTTTAATGTTTTTAAAATAATATTTCCGTTCTACAATTAGGAAACCGAAAAATTAAAAGAAGTTTAAAAAAATGTATTTTGGGCGGCGATTAATGGCAGCTGACAAGAGTATGTGGAAGTCCGAATAGCTCGCTGGGAACAAAGGAAATAGAAAACGAATGCGGGAAAGTCTGTGCCATTCTGTAGCACCACTAGTTACTTTCTCGTATACTGAGTAATATGTGTAGTCTATTTACTTCCTCGTATAAGTATATACGGAGTAATATACGTAGAATAGAGAAACTTATGAAATGCAGAGGGAAAATGGAAAGTGAAGTAAAAAAGGATTTTTTTCCGGTTCCCGAATGATAAATACGAAAAAATATGAAGAATATGTCCACCAGCTAAGGGCTGGCCTCTGACTAGGAATCAACCCGCAACAAGGTCATTAATGTTTTGCAAGCACATTTCAAATCGCAATGTATATGGCCCAATGACCAAGGCTTCATATTGGAGGGAAAATACTACAGATCTTCACTTGAAGGGTATGGGTCAATAATTGTAATGAAGTTAATAAAAGAATCTTGCATTTGGACCAAATCAAGATAATTAATACAAAGAGGGAGAATCTCTATTTTTGCCTCAAGTTATTTCAAGAACGAATGGCAGAGAAAAATACGCTAGTATGTAATGACTTCTGCTTCTTTCGGTTCAAGTAGTGGTATCACATTGCATTTCTTAGTGAAATATGGAATATGAGGCACTATTTTTTCAGCAAAAGATTTTCTAAATAAATGAAACTACTGAAATAAGATTTGTCCTAGATGTGTTCAATGTGAATCACTTCTTCACTATCATATAATAATTAATTATAATAAATATATGTGATGATATATTATAATTTTCTAAACTACAAATTAAATTTAAAACGAGTATTTATGACAATTCAATGGAGTGTAGCGTAGAACAGGAGCGGAATCTATTTATCCCATCATGTCCTTTTGTTAGTCATCTAAAGGTAGCAGATCATAAGAATAAATGTTCACTGCTTCTCTTTGTACATGTACTGATACTGTACTGATACTTTGTACTGATTTTTGGAAAATGTATGATTGAATATATATTCCCTAGAGCCTAAAACTATTCTTTAATTTTTGGTAGGGTTTCATGAGGGTTTTTTGAGTTAGCCAATATGATAATTCAGATAACGTATGACAACTCTGGCTTTTTGTACAGATCTGATTTTTTTTTAAACGGGATGGAACCATTTTCTTCCTAGATTCTAAAATTAGCCTTTAATTTTGAATGAATTTTCGTTGTCATGCAATAAAAGGAAGTTGTATTTTCTAGGTCGGTGCTGCTAGCTTTAGACTATAGCTAGCGATGCCCATCATTTTGTGAATCCAAAAGAATTTCAAGCCTAAAATTTGTGAATACATTCATTAGCTTTTAATTTTGGTTATTGGTTGGTTGAGTAGTTTGGGGGCTGTTAGGTATAAACGGCTTCTTTTCTTGCCTCTCTGGTACGGCCACACGAAATCAGATCATCTGCAGGTGAGACAGATGGGTTAAAAGCCAGAACTCCTCAAATAGCTCGATAAGTGAACAAAAGAAGATTGAAAAGCATTTTCGTTTCCAACTGGTTTAACTGATACATGCCATTATTACAGCATAAACATATAAGGTTGTGTCATTACTAATTCCGGGCACGGAACTAATTAGTCGGGTAATTGTAGTGCGTGTTTTTATCTCGGGATGTGACGGTGCCCACTGGATGCTGAGATCCGGCGACGACCTACCCGACTGCTTGTGGTTTCCTCACCAGGTATCTTCCACCAGCTGGACACCGCCTCAGCTGCAAGACGTTCTAAGCTTCCGAATGGACTACTGGCATAAGTGGTAGTGTAGTGCATGTAAGTGTGTGTAAGAAAGGAGTGAGGATAACACATGGTAGGGGAAGGAAAAGTCGCACACTGCCCGTGGACAGTTTGTTAGGGTTCTATTCAGAATTGTTCCTGTTGTTGATTGGAAGAAACTATCGATTAGAGCAGCCGACTGCTAGGATTCTCCCCTAGACGGCGGCTGAATTCGACCTAGTTATCTAGTCGGTATCAAAAATCCTGCCGCCGTCGGAACTCGAGCCCTAGGCCTCCTTGTCAGACGCGCTTCAGTGGCATCAGTTGATGCTCTGAGCCACAATGAGTGGTATAAACATGTAAGAAAACACCCAGATTTTAAGAGTCACTTACCAACGTGAAGAACGAAGGCTTCAGAGCAGTACTTTCTTCTATCTTGGTTTAGGCCAGGATCTATTGTTTCATCTTTAAGGACTTTAATTTTTGTAACCTTTATCAAGGAGGCCCTAGAGAGTCAATCATTTTGATCAAACCCTAGAGTCAGTCACTTGAAACAAGCATGATTACCCGTCTAGGAACCTATTTGACGCTTGAGCCAAGCTATAACGAAGATTGATAGAAAGTTTGAATGGCTGAAGCGGTTGAAGATGGTCCTGGACCAATTTTGATCAAGCGTTGCGTCAGTCTCTCTTTTCACGCATATTTGTATCCTTCTCTATTTTGGGCCAAATTAACTTCAGTAAAAAAGCTTAACATTCTTAGTCCATTCTAATGACGCTCCTGTAGTCTTCTGATTGTCTATTACGTTGAATGTTGAGTAAAAACTCTTCAGTAAAACTTTTTATAATTTTACTCTACTCTTCGGACCGTCGTTTCCTCTTAACTTTTTTTTGCTTGAAGACAATCAATGCAAGAAAGGGCAAATCTATATTAGACATTCTACAACTCCTCTCGACACGCACTCGTTCCCAGTCGGGAACTCAATTGAGAATAAGTTTAGATCCAAAGATTGAAGAGTTAATTGCAGCGTACGTCAATAGTTTGACTGAACTATTTGACCAAGAAGCTTAAACGTCTAGCGCCTACTTCAACTTGAACAGATAGTTTGATCTCCCAATGATTATTGAATGTTTACAAAACAATTTTACATCACCGCGATCCGTTATCACTTTATGGAAACTTAGCACCCTCTTAAGGTTGTAGTAGACGGTCAATCTTTTTGAACAAAAGCTAGAGTCAACCAATTGAATCAACCATGATTCTAGGACCTCATTAGACGCTTGACCGAAGCATTGACGAAGATTGATACAATATTTGAATAGCTCAAACGGTTGACGAGGGTGCTGCACGTTCTAGGACAATTTTGATCACGCGTTTCGTCAAGTCTCTCTCTGGCAGCCGTAGAGGACTCATTGCTCCATAAAAAAGTGCAAACTGAACATTTTCTTTCTCCTTTATTGCATTTTTTCGTTTTCTATTTTGAGCTGTACTAACTTCAGTAAAATATCAAAACTCTCTTGAACCATTTTAATGAAGTTCCTGTACTCCTCTGGTTCCGTATTGCACAGAACTTTGAGTAAATGTTCATGAGTGAAGATGTTTTTCATTTTTTTACTATCCTTGGACCAACGCCGTTTCCAACTTGTTGTTCCCTCTTGAGGACATCCAATGTCAAAAGATAAGAAAAGTCAAATCTATATTAAATATTTAATGGCACTTCACGGCAGATACTCTTTCCAAGTCGTGAAGTCAATTGAAAATGAGTTTTGATCAAAATACTGAAGGTTTGAAGGCTGACTGAAGCTTGCGTTAAGCGATTGACTAAACCTTTGGACCAAGCAGCTTTCTTACTTACGATAAAATAATTAAAGATGTTGTCATTGCCAACAATGTTTTTTAATTCAATAGCAGCTTTCGATGGCTTAGCCATCATCATCAGTTGCCTGCTAGATGGAAGCCACAAAACGACTAGGTAGTCGCTTCCATCTAGCAGGCAACTGATGATGATGGCTAGGCCATCGAAAGCTGCTATTGAATTAAAAAACATTGTTGGCAATGACAACATCTTTAATTATTTTAAAAATGCCAAAGATATCTTACCACAACACCTATATTTCTTACTTACGACCTGAAGTGTCAATAAACCAATTGCAATCTTGTCTTAGTATCTGTTTATGTATCGTAGATAACAGTTACGCAATCGGAGTTAAATTTCTAATATGAACCAGTTCTTCAAAAAGAGGCAATGACCATCTGTGTCCTTGCGGAAATAATCGCAAGAATAGCAAATTTTCGTAATATTTCTCTCGCCAAGTTCCTAACGTCAGAATATTTTAACAAAACGTGCAGAAAAAATTCTAACATTTGTTAAATACGTTAAGCACTACAAAAAATCGGTGACAGCTGGGAAGCCGGGTGACCGTTCGCTCTGCGCAGAAAAAAACAGATAGAGTTTGCGATGTTGGCTAGCGGTTGCTGTGTTTATGTTGGTGCGGTGTTTATTAGCTGCTGTAGAACCACGAGATTAAATGTGGAGAACTAACGAAAACTCGGCCACCTTTCGAGCTGTCGCGCAGCATAATTTTAAATATATAACATTTTTGATCAATTTTTTTGCTATTATTCTCGGGTTTGAAGTTGATCTACTCACTTGAACCGGAATGGTGTGGGAATGCGTCTGTTACATGGGCTTGTTAAAATGAATTTGTGGAGAACCAGTCTAAGCATCCAGTCTAAGCAGTGGACTCTGGGGCAGTGTCCTGAGGCCTCATATCCACCTCCTTGACAATTCAGAAATTTATTAATTTATTTTCTCGAAAAACCACTACAAATTTATTACAGTTTTCTATATACCCGTTTAAATCTTTTGAAATAAAAATCTATAGCTACCGTGAAAATAAATTAATAACACAGCACACTCACGTTTTTATTTAAATATAATTAAATGAGTGACTAAGTGTGATACATAATCAAAGTAGCGATTGAACCTTCTGAATATTCTGATATTAATTTTAAAGGAAACAAATAATACAGATTCATTTAGCCAAACAACCCGCTGCTTATATAGGAGTATAAACCTATACATTATGTATGTATATATATATATATATATATATATATATATATATATATATATATATATATATATAATGGAACTGCGGATTGACGGTTGTGTCAAATATACAAAGACATTATTACTTTCTTTCACTTATTAACGTAAAAAGTATTGTAATCGTGCGACGAAAAATGGTGAATTTTCGACACAAAAACTCCTATTGCCGAACCCTGGAAACGAAAAAGTAGATAAATCCAGTTACTAAATTTAAAAAAAAATCTCTAACACATAGTGCAGCCAGAATCCATGTTTTGTGGGTCCTTCATACCGAAAAATCGATTGACGGCAAAATGTCTGTCAGTCTTATAACCTGGCGGGTGGTCATTTGATGTGGGATGCGTGTTCAATAAAACACATACAGAATTAATTTCACAACACATTTAATTAAAATTTAAAATGATGAGCATGCAAATGAATTAATTTACAAAATTATTACAATTTATGATTTTAGTTATTGCGGCTTATTAGCTTAATTGGAATAATTACAACACAAAACAATTAATTTTGTCGCAATAATTAGCTGTCGTATTGGTGACATCTAGCTTCCTTGGTTTAGCAGTCTGTCCGCTTTTCAGCGGGAAAGTTGAGATGAAACGGACCCGATTAGCCTGCGGTGGCCCGATTAGCCCGCAGAGCCTGCGGTGCAGTGGGGGCGGAGGGAGGCGGGCGCGCCCCACTCGATTACTGCACGCAGGTCCTACATTGATTTTAGCGGACACACGACTCACTTATTGGATCACTTCTTTGACAAAACTCATTAGAGACGTGATTCAAAGTTATATTCCATGTTTGAAGCAGAATCCTAAGATTTTGCAGCAAATAATGGAAAATTTTCCTGCAGAATTTCACAAACATTTCCGTTCACCAATGTTGGAATTGATTATACGGTATTTTTTAATATTAAACAAGGTGGGTCTAGATCTAAGGCTCTACTCAAAGTGCATCTGATCTTGTTTATTTGTATGGCAGTTAAGGCAATACATAATGAAATTGTTACTTCTCTAACTACCGCTACATTTGTTGCAGCCTTTAATCGCTTCGTAAGTCGAAGAGGTTTGCCAGTGAAGATTTTTTTGAGATAATGTAACAACATTTAAACGTGCAAATCATAACACTAATGTATTATTTAATATATTGTCATCTCCAGTTTCTCAAGATGAAATCCGAAATGAATTTCAATCGCGAAACTTTGAATGGGTGTGGATGCCTCCCAGGGCGTCTCATTGTGGCGGTACTTGGGAAGCTAAAATAAAATCTTTAAATATAATTTAAGACGTGTAAATGGGTTCTCATATCCACTCACATGAAGAATTACTAACGGTAAACGCTCAAATTGTATCTGCTTTGAATTCTAGTAAATAATAAATAACTTAGTAAATTATCTGACGATCCGTCGGATTCTGAAGTTTTAGCTCTTGGACGTTTCTTGATTAGTGGAATTACCCAATCCTTCATTTATAAATGTACCTACTAGCAGATTAACAAAATGGCAGGAATTGCAAAGGCGCATTTCTAGTGCTTGGAAATATTGGTCTACAGATTATTTTACACACATTGCAGCAATGGCGTCAAGAATATGTCAATATAAAACTTAACACATTATACTATTGGTTGATGATAACATTCCAACAGGACAATGGAAAATAGGAATTGTGACCGAAATCCATCCTGGTAAAGAGCGAGTGGTAACTATTTGAACATCGGAAGGATCAATCAAAAGACATATTCAGAAGATCTGTCCCCTTCTCATTGAAAATAAAGAAAATTAGCAGTTGAATGATTGTATTTCAAAAATTGGTTTTAACACCATAAAAGGATTTATCTCTTATGTTGTTTATTATTAATCCAGTGTTAGAGTGACAATTTGTTAGTCACTTCAATTTCATTATTCACAATTTCACAGTGGACATACTCCCTTATTGAATGTAGGCTTATTAGAATTATCCGCGGTAACTGTACATATGTAAAATTGTTTTATTAGCATAATATACTGTAATTTTTAATAAAAATGCTACCGAATGTTTGGGAGACTATAGCATTACTACATACCTAAGAGAATACCTCAAAGATGTTCACATTAATATATTTTAAGAATTTGTTTTAATGTATTGTGTATTAGGTATGAATGCCACAATGCTTGTTTTGAAAGTCAAAAATACCCCAAAGTTTTGTGTAGATCTATTTAAGGCATCTCAGTTCTGATATTATCACTTTCATATTATTATCAAATTGATATTGTGCGTTCGGTATGGACGTCACAATTATTGCTGTTCGAGAGGCACATAATCTCGGGGTTATGTGAGCCTGACATATTGGAGGCAGCTCATTTCTGGTTATTTTGGCATTTGTTGTCAAATTTATGTTGTACATTCGGCGAGAATAGCACAGTACTTGCTTGAGAGACTAAAATGTCCCAAAGCTATATGTTGGTTCATTTGTGGTGAACCATTCTTTTTATTACGTCTGATATTATTCTCATTAATATACTGTGCATTTAGTGTAAATGTCGCATAAATTACTGACCAAGAAGCAAATAGTCTCCGAGTTGTATGTGAACTAGATATTATTTAAAGCAACTCTTTCTTTTGTCATCTGAATATCTTGACACGATAATTGATAAACGAAAATACCTATAAATGTGGTATATAATAGGTTATAATATTGTTATATATTGTTAAACATAGGTTTATAATATTGTTATTTTTTATGATGTATAGAATTATAATACATTCATTGCTGATTATTCCGTTTCGTATTCAATATTGCATATTGATTAGTTATTTCGAAAATCAAATAAGGCACAATGCAAACGCAAGCATAACTCATACACGTAAACATTAACATAAGTGATAGACTGAAGTATTCACAATTTCTAACATAAATGTAAGCAAAATAAGAGTTTCTATTGGCTGTGAGGCATTCTCGTTATATTGGTTGGATGTCAGAATCGATTTTGAGGTATCGACTGTGACCATGGCCAATATGGTGTTAGTTCGTCTATCGACTTCGCTCCTTTTTCGATTTTGAGTTAACTTACTGTGATTAGTTCATTTCTTATGTCTCACTTAAGCATAAGCACAGAAGCTTGCAAGCTTTTATGTTAAAGTCCTACGTGTTATGCTTATGCGAACGCATTGTGAATGATTCCGCTTATGGACGTAGTAATAACTTTTATGTCAACGCCATGCTTATGTTTATGTTTGTTTGCTTTGTGAATGGGCATTTAGTATTTAAGCTCTGTCAGAATATTAGTAAAATACCTTGGCCAAGGTATTAGTTTGTAAATTACGTTCGTTCATAATAATTTCGTTGTCTATGTTTTTTTTTTTACTGATACAAACTTTGTTGTATAAAAATATATGTACATTTTTAGTCGCTACTTCCGAAAATTTAGATGGAGTTATGTTGGAAACCGATTGTAACACATATAATTTCCATTTCTATATAAAAGCTAAGCAACTTCATCACGCCCTTAATGTATGTATAATCCGTTCAATTTAGAATGAATAGAACACACTCTTCTTAGTATCCATTTTGATTTATCGTATACTGCTGATAACATTATTAAATATCTAGTCAAGTAAATGTCAAAATTACATAATATTAGAAAAAAACAAGATTTCGTATCAGTTTAGGAAGCGAGCATTACCTATTTTCATTTCCATTTCATCCACCTATCTAATGAGAAATTACTAACATTTGTTGTATATTGATTTGGCATTTTATAGCCCATATATATTATTGCTTTGAAATTCATTACATGGAGAACGATTTTAATAAGGTACTGTTAAATATCACTTATTTATGTATTGGAACATTGTATTTTATGAATGCTTGAATTCAGATGCAAATTCTAGCATTTAATTCTCTTCACGTGTGCGTATACAATTGATTGAAATAAATCATGAAGAATCAGAATTGCAAACAGGATTTATTATGTAATATACTTGTAATTTATGTTAATTTATACATTGAGCATCATAGATTTTGAAACTAATTACTGGTACATGTAGTTTAACATCTATTTGATTTATAAAAAAATTACCGTACTTCCTGAAGTCAAAAATACATACCTCCCTTACTACCGAAAAAGTAACAATCACTGTTTTCTTATGGAAAAAATGTATTTACTTCCTTCATTTTTGCCTTTGGTTGCATTAGTAAGCACATCTTCTCTATGCTAAGGTTAGAAAGTTTTAAAAATCATGTTTCATATATTATGAAATGTAAATGGTAAATTGTTAAATTACTTCATTTGAAAATGCATTTGGCATTTATAATATGTCTTCAATCTGCTTTATTTAAAGTAATTCTGATGCTTGATATATGTAACATTCAATTCAGATTGAAATTATTGTTAACTTTCATTTTTAAATAATCATGATAAATGTATGATTCAGAAAATTAAATAGCTGGTCAACGGAAACCTAATTGTTGGGTAAAGATAATATTATGTGATTTCCTTTTCTTTAATCTTTTGACTTTGCAATTGAAAATATAAAACTATAAAAAATGACATTATTTGTTTTTTATAATTTGAAATTAATGTTTACATTCTTAATTCAAATAATTTTTGAATTGGCAATACAATCAAATTAAAATTCAAAATAATTATTAACATTATTTATCGTTTTTTTAATTTAAAAGTTTTATTTTCATTTAATATCCAAATTAAATGATTACATTAACTTTTAGAGAGGAAGAAAATTGCAGCTGGTAAACATTTAGTCCACTCTCTAATACAAAGTAATTTGTCTTTCGGTTTATCCTGTAAGTTCTAGCTGGGATTTCTCTATACGCTGTTAGATTAGATGCTGTCGACATCTAGTAGCCGTTTTGTCAACTATTACACACGGAATAAATGCTAGGAACAGAGATGATACAATATCAGGTACAAATCAAGGTATTTACACAATGTTTACATAAAGATAGTCACACAATGAAACAAAAAAAGGTTTTGAAGTATTGCAACTTATAGTTCAGCCAAGCATCATTAATTGGCGTTTTTAAAGAAATCAAAGGAAAGTATTTAAGCAAATGTTGACATGAATACCCTAAATGAAAGTCAACTTATTTAAATTAATTCATGATTCTTGATGGATCTTACAAAATTCTACCATAGTTGCAGCCATAACTTTCACTTGTTCGAAACAATAGCAACTATTATTCATGGTTGTTCATTTAAATTGATGTAGAAAGTAAAACAATTCAAAATAACACAGAGGGTCCACAACAGTGAAATATATTTACCGCAGTGTAGGTAAGATAGCACCAGCAATATACATACAATATACAATGCTCATTTATTGAGCACACAGAACAGTTTTAGAATACTAGTTCCCATAATGGTGAAGTATTTATATCCATTGTACATAAACCATTACTTTTTCATTGTGACAACATAAATGACAACTTTTTTTTCTCTAAAGACATAACAGTACGCAAATTCTCCTGACATGTATCTTCGAAAAGAAAGGACTAAAATTAGAAGTAAAACTTGTTTTCTTTCTTTAAAATGTAAATGCTATTTTTTCCACTAGCACAATATTTTGTGAACAAGATACTCTGCTTTAAAAATAACAAACATTAGGATAATAACATTTCTTATTTAATACTACAGTAATTCAAAAATCATATAAGAAAACTGGTTTCTATAAAATTGAAAAATTGGCATACAGATAAGTAGTGGCTACATGAAACTATAGTCCGGTCATCTTGTTAGCATATATTAAAAAATTTTAAGGAATATAAATATTCCATGATAAAGGCGCAATATTTAATGGTAAAAACAAACCTTGTAGTAAACAAAAACACTGACAGAAGCAAAAATTATGATACTTTTAGCATTCATTAAAATAAATTTTAAAGGCTATGAACAAATTTTTTAAAACTGGGGACAATTGATGCTTGTACAAGATCAGAAGAAAATGAATTAACAAAGGTTAATTTATATTATTGAAACACAATCTCTCTGCTCTCCTCACCTTACTCATCTCTGCAACTCCTCCTTCCATGAAACAAACTTACAAATCTGCCATTTCCATCACTTTCAACCTTTCACACACATCCCAACTCAACCTCATTCCCTCTTTTAGCCACTTCTCAAGCACCTCGGCAACCTTCCCAAACCCTTCCTTTTATTGTGGCTTACAACTACATATTACTTCTTATAACTTCAGACACCCATGTAAGAAGAAGACACTTCTGGTCTTTTAGCAATGGAGACAACACACCTGTGATATACATTTTACAGTTGATAAGTGTCTTCAGTGTACTTTAAAAAAACATTCATAACAAAATTGAGCTGCTTGAGGCAATACTACAAGAAACTTTTGTACATATAGGAATCTTTACTGAACACAGTTTTATGAATAATGAAGTTAATTAAAATTAACTTTTCTTTCTATAAACGTCATGCATATTTCTGTAAAGAATTCAATAAAAGTTGTGGTGCTACAATATTAGTGCAGAATAATTTAATTCTCCTCCTTTGTCCTCCTTCAGTGTCTTACAGTAGCACTGACTGTTGGGGTGAGGAGGTTTGTGTGCTCTTATGAAGCTGAGGGCATATAGGGATTGCATTGATGATGGCTTTGAGAATCAATCAATATGCTACCGGTAGGGGCACCAATGCTGTACAGGTCTGTGGAGGACACAGACACAGGGCTGTCACACGACTCAACAGTAAAGGTGAACCCATCACTAGTGTGGCATGACTATACTTGCTTTGTGCCGTACTCTTTAATTCTTTCCTATTAGACAGATCTTGGTTTCTAATGTTTTCAATCCCGATGGTATTAAGTTGTGAGGGCTTGGGAGTCATTATTTTCTCCTATCGTCTTCTCTCATTCTATTCTTTCTTCCTCCCTCTCTCTTTCTTTGCATGGGCAGAGAGGAATTTAGAAATGTGTGGAGCCAACCCCTCTAGGGGAGAAAAATCGCAAAACATCCTGGCCTGCCAGATTGGAGGTTCGGCTACGGGCCAACACCCAATTCCCATAAACATCATAAACATGTTAAAAATTCTAAGCAGCCTTTCCATGGACCCTTTCAAAGATGACATAAGCAATGAAATTGGACAATGTAAATTGCAATGTGAAATGAACAGAGTATTACAATAAGTATGAAGAAGCTTTCAGTCAGCGAGAAAAATTAAATATATACATTTATTCGCTAACAGAAAATAAGAAGAAATGAAGAGTAATTGAAGATTGCAGCAAATATATTCATATTTATAGTGGTTTAAACAAAGACACTACGGTTAAATTTGGAGTATCAGTAGTAAAACACAAAATATACAGAAAAAACATTAAAACCTAGAAAGAAATCAATGAGAGGCTGCTAACAGTAGAGTTAGATATACTTGGTCATACTACGGTAATTGTATCAGTATATGCTCAGCAGGATGGGAAAAAACAAAAAACAAATGGAAATCTAAAATTATTAGCTACACTTATGTAAATGACAAAATAATATCAGTTAGATTCAAAATAGATCAGGGACATTTAACCGTCATTGGAGTCCATGCTTCAGAAGAAGGTCGAAAAGATGATACAATACAATTTTATGATGAACTACAAAAAGAGTTAAATAAATATAATAAGAGTGATTACACCCTCATTTGTGGAGATCTGAATGCAAGAGCTGGGAATACACCAATACCAGGATCAGTGGGTACATTTGGAGAATCAACTATGAATGAAAATGGAGCAGAACTGAGACAAATTGCTACATTTAATAATCTCAAAATTACGAACATGTTTTTTAAGAAAAAAAGATATATATATATATATATATATATATATATAAGTTCACCTGGAGCGCACAAGGTTGTAAATCTATTATAGATTATATAATAGCAAATGACAGGTTAAAATGCCTAGTACAAGACGTTAGAGTATAGAGAGGCAGAGACGTTTACTCCAATCACTATTTAGTAGTGTCGAATATAACTCTACTGGCTAAATGAAAAAAAACAAACAATAATCCCAAAATAAATAGCATCAGCAATACGCAAGAAGTTTTTAAAGCATATTTACTGCAAGTAAACGGCATCAGAAATATCTATCAGAAAAGGTTAACTGAATATTGAAGGTTAACTGAAAAGTAACAACTAGTGAAGAAGATATTGATGAAGAATGGGAAAATATACAAATTTGTATAGAGAAATCTGCAATGGAAACACTAGGTAAAAAGAAAAAAAATTGTAAAAGGAAGGGGCTACGTTATTGGACAACCATCTACAAAAGAATATGACTAAATCCAAAGAACATTATAAACATAAACGGAACTATGCCAAAATGATTGCTAGACAAGCTCATAAAGATATGTGGGACAAGTTCATTAGCGACATTGAATAAGACATACACGGTCATCAAATGATGGCTTATATGATCCTAAAACAATTAAACCAACAAGAAAAGGATACAGTGTGGTTAAACATTATACAAGAAGAACAATGAATTCAATATTACAAGGAATTGTGGTGAGAAAGAATAGGGGTGCAGAAGAAAGGTTTGATGAAACAAACATAGAAGAGAATAATAAGGGAGTAGAAGATATATAATTCTCAATGGTAGATGATATATCGCTTGAAGAAATAAAATATGCATTAAAAACATTAAAAAAATCTCAAGGCGACGGGCCCAGATGGGATTAATGTGGAATATGCTGGAATTTTTTTTGAATTGAGGCTATTACATTTGATAAATAAATGCTGGCAAGAAAGCAGAATTCCTCAAGCATGGAACACAGCAGAAGTTATATCACTTTTTAAGAAGGGGAATCGCAATGAATGCAAAATGGCAATAAAAAAGACAATAGTTATGGCATTTTATGGGAAACACCTTGGGAGAACAAAAATTGTAATAAAAAAGAAATTATAGAACAATTTTCACACTTAAATTACCTCGGTTGTGATGTTAGTTACAAACAAGATAAAGATATAGAAAATAAGATCCAAAAATTTCAATATATATGCGGCACAATAACTAGAACTTTAGGCCAAAAAACTAGAGAAGATACAAAAATAAAACTTTATAAGATAATGGCCATGCCAATGCTTCTATATGGAAGTAAAAGTTGGGTAACAACTCAAAAGGATGATAGCAGAACACAGGATGCAGAAATGAGATTTTTAAGAAGAGTGAAAGGATGTACTCGATCTGACAGGATAAAAAACAATGACATTAGACAGGAATTGAAAATAGAAGCTATAAATAGGAAAATAGAGGAATACAGAGAGAGATGGAAAGAACACAAAGGAAGAATGGAAAATACAAGAACACCCAAAAAAGTTTACAACTATCATCCTCGTGGTACAAGAAATATAGGCAAACCGAGGAAAAGATGGAAATGAATGGTTTGTGAAAACGGAACAGGTCATGAGCCTAATCCGTGAAGTGAAGTGAAGTGAAGAAGAAGAAAAGAGAAGAAGAAGAAGAAAAGAGAAGAAGAAGAAGAAG
>BOPP01000053.1:5184551-5211712 GCA_017312745.1 Gryllus bimaculatus | reverse complement strand
AAGAGAGAAGAAGAAGAAGAAGAAGAGAGAAGAAGAAGAAGAAGAAGAAGAGAGAAGAAGAAGAAGAAGAGAGAAGAAGAAGAAGAGAGAAGAAGAAGAAGAAGAAGAAGAAGTAGTGGCAATATTAGAAGGCATTCCTTCAAGTAAGAAAGTTCTAATAATGAGAGACTTAAATGCCCAAACAGGAAATAAACATAATAATAACATGGTGGATAATTATGGAGAACAAGTATGTAATAAAAATGGAGAGAGATTAATAAATTTATGTAGTCAGATGGATCTTATAATCATGAATGGATTCTATAGACTCAAAGATATCCATAATTATATGTGGACACAACCTACTAGGAATATTTCGTCAATAATTGATTATGTTATATTAAAGCAGAGAACTAATCTGAAATGCCAAGATGAAAGAGTATTAAGAGGAGCAGAATGTGGAAACAACCTCTATTTAATTAAAGCATCCCCCCCCCCAACTAAACTTCCAAATCGATAAAAATACCAGAAATAGTTTGCAAAACGGCTCAACTAGTTTCCTATGTAAATTTAGATTGGCAAATGAATTGCAAGTAAATGTACATCAGCCAGCCAGTGAATAACATGAACAATTGAAGAAAGTAACCCATAAAGCAGCGTTTGAAGCATTAGATGAGAGGTCCAAAATAAAGGAATGAAAAACATACTGGTGGAATAAAAATTTGAAACAAATTATTGAAAAGAAGAAAATGGAATATAAAATATGACTAAGCTCAGGACACCCCAAAGATAGAACAGCATATAGGTGTATCAATAGTCAAGTTAAAAGAGCGGTAAAAAAAGCTAAGACACAGGCTTGAGAAACAAAATTCACTGAAGTAAATAGGTTAATGGGAAACAAGAGATCCAGAGAAGCATAGAAAACAATAAAAGAACTAAAAACTGATTTGTCAGGTAAATCCAGAATATCACCAATCAATATTAAACTGAGAGGTATCTTTTGAAGAACTTCTTAGAGATGATAAAGCAGATCATCAGTTCTAATGCAGATAATGTACAAATTCATAAAGACATCCCATAAAATAACCTTAAAATAATTAAATAGCGCTCTGAGAGGGATGAAAAATAATAGATCCTTAGACTCAGGAGGGATACTGGATAAACTGTTAAAACACTCTCCAGATCAAATGAAAGAAATTATTGTAAAAATATTTAATAAAGGTTTCATTGATTGAGAAGAAATTCCTCAAGAATAATAAAAAGCATAAATTATATTGATTTATAAAAAAAGGCAATAAAGAAAAATGTGAAAAGTATAGAGGAATTAGTGTCATAAGTTCAATTAGTAGACTGTATGGACAAATAATTACAGGTAATATTGAGTCAGAAATAGAAAATCTGGAAGAAAGCAGATTTATGGCTGGCTGTTCATGTGTAGATAATATTTGCTGCATCCAATACATTTTAGAAAAAAGGAAAACCTGTGGAAGAGATTCTATCTATTGTTTGTTAACCACCAAAAATGAATATGATAGCATACCCATTAGCAGACTTTTACAAATGTTAGAATAAAAATGTAATTTTAAATTTGTTAACACCATTAAGAAAATGTACAAAAACAATAAAGTTGTTGGTGGAAGTTAACTTACAAGTATCAGCTGATATAATAATTTCTAAAGGATTAAAACAGGGATGCTGTATGTCCCCCAACTCTTTTTATCATGTTCATTGCCAAACCTCTGAGAGAATGGAGGAAGAAAAGCAGTGTATCTGAGAGAATGGAGGAGGAAAGGCAGTGTAACAGGAATGAAAATTGGAGAATCAACATCGGATGTTCTTCTTTTTGCAGATGATCTAGTCATCATGGCTGAGGATGAACAGAATATTAACTACATATGTATATAGGAAATGATAAAATACATTTATGTGATGATTTTAAATATTTGTGCTTCATAGTTTCAAAACACGGCACAAATTATAAGGATATTATAACAAGATAAATCAAGCCAAACGAGACATAAACATGCTAAATCACATATGGGAACTAACTCAAAAAACAAAACAAAAAGAGATTATTGATGAAATGGCCTTTTTGAGGTAAAGATGCAGAATATCTCATTTACACCACTACATTATGAAGAAATAAAGGAGAAAATGGAAATTCAAAAGGTCATAATTGATACTGTACAACAAAAACAGCTTCAATGGTATGGACATCTGCTGACAATGCCAGAAGAGTGGTGGCTCAAACAAGTATATAAATGGATACCACTTTATAGAAGATGAGGGGACAGACCATCAACCCCAATGGAATCAAAGAATATTGACTGTGATGATGACAATAAATTTGACAGAGGAAGATGCAGTAGATAGAGAAGGCTGCAAAAGAGGAACCGAGAAACATTGCCAGATGTAAAATACTTGAATATATTGCAAACCAGTAGACTTCGTTAGAAATATAAGTATCAAAATGACAATTCAAGTATCAGGTATGAATACAATCACAATGAATAAAACTATAAAAATCACTGGCGTCTACAGATTCCCAAATTCTAGTGTAAATGACTTCCTAATCGGTTTTAACTAAACTTTTAGGAAAATAAGACAATTGTAATTAAATTATTTTGGGAAATCTTAACATTAATATTGAACATAATGATTTACTAAAATTTCAGTTTCCTCGATGTGGAGTTAGGGCCAATACATGTTATAACTCATTCCTGCTGTACTATAAACAACATCATTTCAAACACTGAAATGTATAAATACTCTTCTTTTAATGTTGTATATTCATATCACACTGCACGAATAATTGAAATAATCAATTGCCCCATCAGCCTTAAACAACCTAAACGCACATTCATCCGTGATACAAATGTACCAAACAACAATTGCTAAATAAACGTCTCCTTAAAGAGGAATGGATTGAAGTTCGGAATGGTAATGATATCAACCAGAAATGGAATGTGGTCTTGAGAACATTAAATAAGCATTTGAGTATTGCGTGTCCTAATATTAAAAGGCAAATTAATGTAGAGAAGAAAGCCAGATTTAGGATTCCTAATAAAATTAGTTCTTGGAATGAAAAGATGAAAAACATGGATGATCTGTTCAAAGATACTAAGAATCCCTTTTATAATGAGAAGTACAAATAATATAAAAAACAGATTAAAACTGATGAATGAGAAAGCTTATCAATGAAATCATAAAGTTAATTACTCCACAAACAAATTAAAACATTACAGAATATAACTAATAATGGGAAAATTCATGACTCACAAAACATTCACCTGCATCATAAAGGCATGTACTTTGATCATCTTTCTAGGACTATCATTTCTTAATGCCAAATCAGAACACTAAGCAGTAATACTAGCAATCCTTTATCGCCTGGAACTTAAAAATCTATTTCTCCAATACATGAATGCTTGTTAAAATTATTTTTTGTAAAGATTGCAAAACATCAGCACGTCTGAACCGAATCACCAATAGGGAATATTATTTGCTGGAACACATAGTAAGACGTAGATACCTCATTTGTGGATCAAAATGAAGCAAGAAATAATTAGAGGCCCTGGGATGTCAGATTACAAATTGGAAAATATCTTCGCATCCTCATAATAAAATACATAATTAAAACTATATACGTATTTAAACTATGTGATTTATGGGAATAAACAAATCACATTCAGAAGGGTTCATTAAAGTCGGAAAGAAGGATTCTTCAGTTAGGCCAAATAAATTTGCTTTTGAGGACCCCTTTGTCCGAGACCCCCAGGTAATTGTTCCTGCTGGGCCAGCGGTAGTTACGCCACTGGTGGAAGTTAATAGAGGCCAGCATACGAGATCAATTAAGAATAGTGATTATTTGTGATTTCAGAAATCTACCATGTTTTTATAAAACCAAAGAGCAATAAACCACTAAAACACATGTGAAAAATGTTTTTACTTTTCCACATACATACCTACTAGCAAATGTGGTACCACAGACGCTGTAAATCGTTTTAAAAATATTTTCACGTGTTGAAAATTTCTTTCGTATTTCATTTCTTTCATGCCCAGCTTTGTCAAATATGTTCTTTCAGTATGAAAACATGAGTGTGTATATCACACTCTTCTTAAGTTTTTATTTGGCCACAATGTGGTTGAATTTCACATTATCTAAAAGTATAAATTTAATCAAATTTATGTTAATTGCACTGCTGAGATTCCAAAGGACCAAACCACTACTTTGTAAAAATCATTACAATTCTGGTTTAAAAACAGATAATTTTTCAGCTTCATGTTTGGAAAAAGTTATCAACTTTCATACCTCATTGATTAGCTATGAGTGTGCTTTGAAACTTATTGAAAGCTGAATTATTTAGGAGGGAAATATAACCACCCCACAATAACATTTGCTTTGGTGGGACACAGCTATTCATTGTGTTATCAAGAATTTTGCAATTATGAAGAAAATAATGATTCAATCCCAATACCTTCATTGGAGAAGGTGAAGAAAAAGAAATGTTGTCACTTTTTGTAGTTGTGGTACTGTTTTTATTTATATATATATATATATATATATATATATATATATATATATATATATATATAAATATATATCATATGATATTTGTGTTAAACAGAGCAAAGAACATGTGAAAAAAAATATAGATGCAATGCATTCTGTGCCACATTGCGCTCTTGGCAAAAATTCAAAATTTCCTTTATTTTTTTTTTTTCACTTTAAATTTATTGGCTGACTTGTTGCTATATATTATCAACAGGAACACAACCAGTGACATAACATAAAGGTGTCTGGCTTAAATTGGATCTGGAGAAAGTGAACCCAAGACCGAAAAAAGAAAGAAAAAAAAATTCACATTCAGAAGACATTAACATTTCATCAATGTTGATGTGATGAAAGCATTGAAGAATACAGAAAGTATTTGATATTATTGAGTTAAGCCCAAACTGTACCCCACCGGAAGGAAATTTTCAATGAAAAAGATTAATGTTCTCATAAATTGTTTCGAAATATTTCTCCAGTTAACTACACTTTCTACCAAACCAAAATGAAGAGAATCATAATTTCACATCAGATTCTGAAGAAGAGAACAGAAATAAAAAAAATATGTGCATCCACAATAAAGATTTTTTGCTTTACTGTGGTAAATCTTTGTTATAGTATTTTTCAGATCAAATACCTAGATATAAGTTTATATGGACAAACATGAATGAGTTGATGTTTAAGCAGTATTTTGAAGTATTTACTATCAGCTGATGGGGGTTTATTAAAAAGCTGTGCCATAATGCAGAATGGATTTTTGTTAGTTGAAGGCTTCCTAGCATATATCCTGATTTACTCTCTATGTCCTCTAATATGATAGTTATGTATCTCTGTATTACTAACAAGACATTGATTCTGATAAAGAAATCTTTACAGGGCTTCTCAAATTCAGTTTGAAAATGTTTGATTGATTTCTTTTGTAGAACCATCAATCAATTAATATTTGTTTGTGTTGAACCTCCCCGTATATCACTACAATGTTGAAGTTGTGAAAATTATATGTCATAATAGATTGAAAGAACTGCATCTGTTTCCAGGTATCTGGTAAAATATCTCAAAAGGAATATACTGGAGCTTATTTTATAACGAAGTGAGTCAATATGATGTCAAAGGTATCCATGGCCTAAGTCATGATCTGTGCAGTCTCGGTAACACCATGTCAAAGGCTGAAATGCTGCTGTTTTGACCATCAAAGTCTTCTTCTGGGCTGTAATGCCAGAATATTATTGCCCGAATAAACTCTCTGTTATAGCCTAAAGAAGACCATGGTGTGATGGTCGAAACATCAGGATCCCAGCCCACAACAAGTGTCGACATGTTTGTAAAAGTTAGATTTTGATCTTTATATTCCTGAAAATTTATGACTGTTTGATTCATTGCCTACTTCCACTTTAAAGGTTTTGTGTTGGTACCTGTAATGAAACTTGAAACTGACATTTTATCATTTAGTTTCTGTATGACAGATTTTGCCAACTACTTATTAATGTTGTATCATCGGCATTAGATATTACAGAGAAATTAGAGAATAGAATATCAGTAAAAAATATTAGAAATACTAGCAAAGGTCCAGGTATTGATTATTGTGGAACACCTGTGGTAATTGCATCAAAATTTGATTTGAATTTGATTTAAGAATTTTCAGAGTGCCAGAAAATCTCTGTACATTGCTACTGTCTTGTGAGGTTTGATCTAATAAGGCCATTAACTCCTCCCCCAATTCTATAATAATCTAGTTTTGTCAATAGTTTTTCATTTGATACAGTGCTGGATTTCCCAACAGGCATGACTAGCATTGGCCAGGGTTCCCTTAAAAAATAATCTAGTTTTTTCATTAATAAAAAAATAATTAAGAAAATAATAAAATCACTCAAAATAAAATAAAATAACAGTAAAAGCATGAAAAATAAATTATTTTCTATTATTGTAGTGTATAAAATATTGAAAAGTAAATTTCACAGTATCATAAATTGTAAAATTCAAGTTTATATTTTTGAAACCAAATTTTAAAAATTATTAAAATTTAAATTAACATGTGAAAAAATATAGATTAAATACATTCTGAGTTTATCTTGTTAGTGTAATATTCATTTGCCTCCATTCCAGAATGGAGCTTTGCAACATTGTGGTCTTGGCAGGAAAATTCAAAATTTCTTTTGATTTTTTTTTTACTTGGAATTTATTGGCTGACTTGCCACTTATTGCATACACCCACTTTTGATATGTTGCAATGAAACACAATGATAGCAATGATAGGAGGTAGATTTATATAGAAATAGAAAGCCAATACAGCATAGCCAAAGAGTGGCGGATTTCCCTTGAAGCAAAGTTTAATCACATGCTTATGGTGACATCAAATTGAGCAAATGAAAATAACTTTTACAAAAGAAAAAAGAAGTAAACAAATGAAAAAGAAAATTAAAAAGTAACAATTTAAAAAGGATACTTCAAATTTAATTAGTTTTCATTCTGAAGTTATGCTGGACATTTATTCCGAATTAAAACTTTTTCATAATTATGTTCAATCAAAGTAAAAAAACTCAATTCACACATGCTGAAATTAAATAGTGCAATAGTACATGATCAACTGATGAACATTTTTCCGAATTTGGAAATCATTCTAGGCACTTTTTAACATTAATAATAACAAATTGTTCGGCTGAGTGATTGTTTCGAAAATTAAAATGAATGAAAGTTGAACAGAGGGCTACACTGCATCAAGATCAGCTAAATATGTTGTCTGATATGCATTGAATCAAATATTCTTCGAAAAATTGATTTCAACAATGCTGATACAAAAAATTGCTTAAAAATGCTAAGTCGCATTAGTTATAGTTATTCCTACCATTATAAAGAATAATGTAATTATGGACAGCTCGTACCCTAGTCTGGCGACAGATCTTTTCCTAATTACGGGCGGATTCTGGCGGATTACAACTCGTGACGCACAACTCACTTCTAGCACACACCAAGCCACACGCGTTCTCCTCGATGGTCACAGACACAGTACTGCTCAAGACAAAGAGCACACAGGACCATCAGTCGATTGCTCGGCATATCGATAGGCGATCTCCTGATGGGATTTTATGGCCCTGTCGATAACCCCAACACTTTCCTTCGAGACAATACCCTCCACTTCCCTTGACATTCACCAGTTCTAGCAGCTCCACGCACTTCTCATGCTTCGACCTTGTCAAGGCCTTGGTGAAGATGTCGGCTGGCATGTCCACCGATGCCAGATGCTCCAACTTGAGTAGCCCTGACTCCACGACTTCCCGAAACCAAGTGATGGCGAACATCTGTATGCTTTGTTCAAGAATGAAAGACCGGATTTGTCGCCAGTCTCTGAGCGTATTCTCTTTGTGACTCCGAGGTGAACGGACGTGTTTCTGTTTCATCCCGCGAGTGCCGAAACGTAAACAGTGCTAAAACAGTTTTTATAGCTTAGTTATCGAAAAATATATTCTAGTATCTGAATAAAATGAGTAACTTTCAGTCCAATAGTGGTGTTACTAAAGAAAATAAGTGATAACGAATTAGTAAGTGATGGCCTCGGCCCAGTGCCATTGCCGAAGCCATAGTGACCGTCGCCACATGGATCAATATAAATGAAGCTTCCGCAAATCAACAAATAATGTTCCAGCAACAGTTAATCGAACAGCAAAACATAATACAACGTCAGCATCAGCAAATACAACTAACTTGAACAAAAAATTTTCGCAAACCAGCATTTAAAACGATGCCAGCCCAATGAGCAATGCAACACCTGTAAGTCAAACTCTTTCAATATAATACAAGTGAATCTCATTAAATACTGCAAGTGGTGTCACTAATTCTAAAGATAAGAACAAACTCTTGGCAAAAGTTCGTATAGAAATACAAAACGTAAAATTATAGATGATCAGGACAGACGAGTCGCCGCGGCGGGAAGATAATTCTTCTTTCATGTCGTGACTTACGAACATATATTGAACTGCTAAGTAGACAAGAAAATGTTGAAGTAATCATCACAACCCAACAGATCTAATACGCAACATAAACCTCCGCCCTATATTCATTCCAGGAGTAGAAGATATAACTGGAATGAAGACAATTAATTCAAGAAGTTCTTAAAAAGAGATTACACTTACAAATTGCTTAATAATCAGCAATGTAAATAATTGCACGGCAACATCCGATGCATTTCGCATCGTCGTCAAGCACTGAAAAACAAGAATATTGATGTTTCATAAACATATCAAGATGTAAAGCAAGATCGAGCATTCAGAGTAGTATTGAAATATATTCATGCCGTCAACTAGTAATGTTGCAATGCTACATAGCAAGAATAGAATAAATGCGTCTACTAAGTTCGTAAAATTTGATAATGCTAACATCGCGAGTTACTAAGGTCACCAGTTATCCATATTATTTTTGTTGACGGCTAGAACAGCCAACAACATAATATGTATTTATGAAATAAATCGTTTAACAACGTGTATAGTTTCGTTCGAAACCTGTTCGCCAAAAGAAGGAAAAGATACATATTGTAAAAACTGCCTTGGACCTATGGTCACACTAAAAAAGTTATTGGCACGAAACATAAAGCGCTGCATTCTGTGGCGGAGAAGGACACGGCATTGAAGCATTGTGATAAAGCAAAGATAGGCTAATCCCAGAATGTGCGACGATTGCGAAGAGATAGACATCGCGTCGCTCACACAATAAAGGATGTATCCATATATCATAACTGCTTAAAAAGAAGAGATTCCCTGAACCCACAAAAAAATGATGGCAATCAAAAAATGCCAAATGTCGTTACCATCTATGTAAAAAGATTTTCCGGCAAATATTCCTCAAGAAAACACAGGCACTTCTACAGTGAATCAACTATTACGCGCGAACTTTTTCTAATCAAACAGCCGCTCTGCGAAAGTGAACTTGAAAAATATTGCTACAAGAATCTGTTTCGCAAATTTGAAAATCTCCCTTAGCTAAGCGAAGCGATAACAAATTAAGCACGCTAATAAATCTTCACGTCGAACTTGTATGCAAAATGACGGAATCGCAGTTAATCATCACAGCTGGAATGGCAAACGGTCTCGAATCGAGAAGAGGAGAAGTCGAACTTTTTCTCATAATAATGCAAAGATGATAATTAATTAGTGTCGCGAAACGCCACTTGACGACTAAGAGCCATATTAAATTTCGCGAACTTTATCTACGTATTCAACAAATCATCCGTAGTGAAATGCCATGAAGACGCCATCTAATAAGAAATTCTATTAGCGAACCATGAAATAGAGAATATCGTGAGAACATTTACAAGCAACGGACAATCCAGTATCAACTGAGCTCGCATGGACCCTTAAGCACTTTCAGTGCCGTCTATTGTCGCACCTAACAATAAAATAAATGTGAACGATTTGCAAAGAACTTTTTTTGAATCACTTGGAACTAAGATTCATGCGTCGTGAGATATACATAATGCGAAAACGGACTTGGGTTCCAGGCAAACACAACTAGAGATGAGGAGTATAAACAAAGCTATTATCTTCCATGAACTTGTTCGTACCACTCACCGGGCAACCTACTTACTGCCAACAGATTACCTGCAAAATCAGATCTGTATGATTCTTTATTGTAAGGGCATTTTCCAATTTTTATACAAACTGAAGCATGCCGCTGCATCTCAGCTCGGACACTACTCCATATTATCTTACAAAATAGTACTCATACGATCACTTCAAGAGAACAATTGAACCTAACCAACTGCAAATACTGACTTGGGATGATTCCAGCTTTACATAGAAGATAATTTATTGGTTCAGCTTCGCTGAGAATAAACGATGAGTAGATGATAGCAGTTGGAACATTTAACGAGATGTATACATAGACGCAGACATGGGCATTGCACTCATAATTTCAACTAATAAAAATACAATAGTATACTTCCAAAGCACATCAAGTGAAAAATTTGCATTCAAAAGGAAATACAAAAGAACCTACCAAGAAACAAGACATCCACTTAGATAAAAGAAAACTGAACAGCAGCAATGCTACGAGATTTACAAATTGCATGCTTCAAACTTTGAAGAATTAACGAATGAATAGATATATCTTAGGAACTATCGCCCTTTAAAGAAATCCGATTTTTCATTGTGACAGGGCAACTAGAAGATGTCAAAAACGGCAACTGCAACAATTCCTCCGCTACTACGCGCAAGAATGGTTCCTGGGCAAGAAGTAACGCCGAGAAGCAGCAGCATTTGCACAACACCTTGCAAACGTATTCCAGCTTTATCAATCCAACTGAACGCAGAAGCGAGACGCTGAGATACGAGCATATCTTGAAACTCCTTGCAAATGTCTCTGCCCATTCAAGCATTCACAACTTATGAATAGAAAAGCTATACAAAACTTAACGCCCGCATCAAAGCCCCAGCGACATGACTTAATAACCGGCGCAAGTGATTGAACAAATTACCCAAGCAAGCAAAATATCTAATACCTTCAATATTCAACGCCAGTTAATTAAGAATTGGCATTATTATCCTTTCTCAATGAAGCGTAGCTCAGCATAAATTCTGTTACCAAAACCCGCGCTGTAAACCCATACTCATAGACGTCTCATCGTACAGACCATCATTTACTACAAACAATCTCGAAGTCACTAGAGGAAGCTGCTTTTACACGTCTAACGTCCACAAATTGAATAATCGATACCCAAATACAGTTTTGGATTCATGAAATTTCACTCTACAATCGCAACAAGTGCATTAGAATAAGTAAACCGAAAATTATAAAGGTCTGGAAGAAAGCAATACTGTCAGCCGCGTCATAGCATGTCGCCTACCACGCGCTTCGAAAAAGTGTGGCACACGTGGCCTATTATATAAAGTTAAAGCATCTTTACCATCAGAATTCTACTGTATTTTTAAAGTCATATCTCCTTGAAAGTTTTCCAAGTAAAACAACAAGAAGCTCTACTCAAAATTACACCCCGCACAGTCTGGTGTGCCACAAGAGCGTTACTGGCGACCGTCGCTCTATCTTCTTTACACAGCAGAATCTTCATCATCTAAAAACGTTCACAACAGCAAACATACGCGGACGACACACGTAATAACGAGTCATGGAAATCATTGGAAAAAGACGTTGAAGTGCTCTAGGAACACTTAACAAAATATCTAATGCGAATTTAAAAGATGGAGAATCCGATCGTGCAATGAAGCAAAGCTCTACCCCACGTGACCTTCCACCAATAGAAAGATACATGCCCCTCAATCAAAATGAGATGATAAACTAATACCACAGGCAGACACGGTAAAAATATCTAGGTATGCATCTAGAAGACGTTTAACGTGGAAAAAACAATAACCACTAAAGGAAAGCGAACTAGCACCTCAAGTTCAAAAAGATGTACTGGCTACTAGGACGCAAACGGGTTTGTCAGTCAAAAACAAAATGATTGTTGTACTAAAGTAAGCTGAGATGCCAATCTGGAGCCTACGGCATTCAACTATGCGGGTACTAGCAAGCACTCACATCTAGAAATATTACAAAGGTTATCAGTCAAAGCTATGCGCCCGCTGCTGCTAATGCCTCCCTTGGATAATATCCATGTAATTCGTCATAATGACTTGCAAGTAAAAACTGTAAAGAAATAATTACCAGTTTCAGATATCCAGCAGAGCCTGAAACCATCCGAAACTACCTGGCGCGTTGAAACCTACTGGACAATCAGCGAGGACCCACAAGACGCCACTGGCAACATACTCCTTTAGAACTCGTGTACAGATCAGTGAGTTGCCACTGGGCCATCACTGTTCCCAGTAATAAACTAGTTTTTTTGTGATAGTGTACATATGTCCTAACATTCACCGAAAGTTATGTATAACTAATTGTGAATAAAGCAGAAGTTAATAAAAAAAAGTCTCTGAGCGCTGAAGTTGTCGTATGGGGTCAGCGCCTCGAGTTCGACCTCTCCCAATTCAGCCAGGAAGCTTCGAAGGTGTGTGGCCTCCTTGGCAGCATCGCTCAAAGCCATGAACTCAGCCTCTGTTGTGAATATCGCAACTGTCCTTTGCTTTCTTTAGTCCCATGTTACAGGTCCATCGCTCATGGTGATCACATATCCGGTGAATGACCATCTGTCATCTAGTGACGCGGCGGAGTCCGCATCCACATATCCCATAATGGGAGAGTCCCCTACCTGATATCTGACTCCCAAGTCCACGGTGCCTTTTAGGTAACGCATTACCCTCTTTGCCGCTTGCCAGTGGGACTTTCCGAATGAATCGTTGTACTGGGCAAGCACACTCACGGCGTGAGCAATGTGTGGGCGTGTTGCCACTAACAGATACAAGAGACACGCTCACGATATGGCGGCCTGTCGCCGTCAGAATCACCCCAAACATCAGCTTTGGAGAGGCCAGGTGCAATGGGTGTGGAAACAGGATGGCACTCACACATCTTGAATCGACGCAAGATGTCCTTCAAGATATCCTATCCCCAAGCAGCGCTCCAGATTCCCCAGATACACCTCGAAAAGTCTTTCCAGATCTCTTCCGAAAACATTTATCATCTCGGTCTTTCGACACATCAACAGAATGTTATCAACAATGCAACAATGCCGTTAACATGGTGAACTCTACTATAAGCAACTAGTACATATAACCTAGGATTCAGTTCATGGAGTCTATTCTCCAATGAACTGAATCAGTGTAACCGTGCCACCATAAACCCTGGATCTACCAGAGTTTCTAGTATTTGTTCTCCAGAAAGTGACAAAACAATAGAGATATTCGGAAACGCATATACAGCAGCTGTGCGAGTATCAGATATGTTTGACAATATACAACAGGACGCATTTCTGCTTATGCTTTGCACTTGTACGACGTGGAGACGGATTGTGCAACGTACATCAAAAAGGACTTTGTTACTACGTGATCAAAAAGGAATTTGATACTATTTGATAAAAAGTACGTGATACTGCGTACCACATACTTTTTATCAAATTGACGTTTCTCAAAAATTTATGCACATTTGTTGATTAAACTTTGTTCTCATCTAGTGTACAGAACGCTTAAAGAAATGTGCAGGTCTCGTTTTCGTTGATATCAATAATTTTACAAAAATTACAAAAGTTCAAACTTTTTCTGCGTCTTCCTACAAGTACAATTTTGAATATCAAGTGAAATCTATTTTTTATAACATCTTGTAATAAGGTCACGCAACATTTTTCGAAAATATGAGTCGTTTTTGTGTGAAATGTAGGTAATTGTTAACTTTTAATCATGTTTTTCCTCAGAAATCGCGCAAAATGTTTTCTTCAAATTTTCTTCTTGTATATGTCAATAGACGGTAAAATTACACAGGTACTAGTCTCATTTCTGATGAACACTTTTCGAACATAACAACATTTTAACATTTACAAATTACAATATTAAAGATAGAGATTTTAGCCTGTTCCAAAAAAATATATTTTTTAAAAAATGTCCTGTACAATTGTTTGAAAACCAAGTCGTTTTTGCGCAATTTGTGTTTGCAATAAATGCATGTTTAGAAAGAAACCTTCTTAAAAAACTTCCTGACCAATTTCTTAAACACCATAAAAATCGCTCTAAATGATTTCTTATATTTTCTCATATGTATCAAAGGACGGTAAATATATTTGGTGCAAATCTCGTATCCGACGAACTCTGAATTTTTCTGAAAATTGCATGAAGTAAACGTTTTAAAAGTACAAAAAGGAGACAAAGAAATTTTCTTCAAACAAAACTAAGTTCTTTAAGAAAAGTCATGTCCCATTTTTTGCGTTAATTTCTTCACGATATTAATGCGATTTCAAAAAAAGTACATTTTCTTATAAATAGTACTATTTTTTTCTACTGGTAAAACAAGAGATGCTTAATAAATGGTGGATGTATCATTGTCGTGTATTTCTCTGAATTTTAAAAAATTGCATATTGGAAATACTGGGTAGAGACAATCAGTATATTTTATCGTTCTCGGTGCGAAATAAAAGTTTGTCAGTTGAAAACACTTTTAAGGTACATGTAGTATAATGATGCGGAGAAGTTATAAATAGTGTGAGAATATATGTGTTGTAGCACCCCTAGTTTCTTTAAAGTTTAGTTTATCGAACAGATAAAATGATGATAAAAAATTTGCAGGTTTTATTTTCGTTGATCTCGATAAAATTTCGAAAATACAAAAGTTATATAAATGATACGAGGAAATATGTTGTGATCTTTATAACCTATACTTGCAAATGAACATTATAATTTTGAGATTTTTGAAGAATGAAGAAATTGGTGTCTGTTAGGTGCTTTTGGGAGTTTGTGTTTGTTTATCTACATTCTCTAACATTTTGTAAGCCATAACGTACATTGTGGCTTGTGCATAGTATGAACGGTAGTTTCATAAAAAAAAATATGAGCGACCTACTTTCTTTGAGAAGACGATGTCCTCCTGTTGTGTGTTCGAAAGGTTGAGTACCCATAACACTGTAATATCGATTGGCGTTTCAAATACAGTTTTGCACCTTCTCTTGATACTATATGTGTATTTTCTGGCTGGATGTTGCATGCAACTCTAGAGGACATTCAAACATCGTAACGTGAAAATACGTCATTACATGGCATATCAATCGTCTCCTATATTATTTCAATAGTATAGACACCTTTTGAGGTTCTCGAACGTAACCTATCATCATAAACAAGGACTAAAGAAAGAGAATTTTACAGAGACGGACGGTACGAATTACTATTTGATTTTAAAAATATAAAGAGGAAATAAAAACGCATCTACACAAGCAATGTAAAATGAAACCCGCAACACTCGGGTGACATTACATATATAATTTAATAACTCCTTAACAAAGCGTTTTAGGGCAACTAAATCTGTAACTTTGAGACCAAAGTTCTAAAATAAAGGGTCTTCACTTCATAATTTACATGATGAGACATTCTATTAAATTAATTTCTGGACATTCTATTAATTTTTTGCTAATTTGGATCTTCTCGATACTACCACAGCATACTGTCGCGGTGCTCAGTGTTAACGACAGCAACTTAAGCGTTCTGCGCGGTGACAAAGAAACCCCACATTCTTTACTACATTCGTAATACACCTTCTTTCTGCTAAATATGACCGAAAGGAAATCTTTATATATTTTAATTTCCTCTCGAATTTAACTAAACAGCTAACTAAATATAACTAAAAAATATAACCAAAAATATACAACAGCTGAAGAATATTTTTTTAACTATTTTTAATAAAAAGAAATTATTTCAATTTAATAAATTAAGCCATTCAAATTGGACAATGTGAAGAATAACAATTATTTCTCTATTTTTCCTGAAAATGCTTGCTAATCTAAATAAGCAGTAAAAACACATAGATTAAAAACGAGATTCTGAATGCATTTAGAAATTCATTACTAAGAGAAGAAAAGACTTTACGAGCAAATGAAACGAGGGCGATGTTAATTCATCCAATTTCATTTCACCGAATTACTATTTTTTAAGTGCATATAAATTGTTTTCAATTTTTTAAAATAAAAACTCTGAATGTTGGAATTAAATATATCTTGCTTTCCTTTACTGAAGAAATTCTTTTGGTGTATTTAAACAAATAGTAAATTCTTACACTCACAAAAGTCTTCAGAATTATCTTCTTCACTCACAACAACCACTAACAAAATTTATATCTTGGAGTTTGTGTTAGCCGAGTAACAATAATTTCATCAGCAATTATATTTTCAAACTTTATTAATAAAACTGCTTCACACTTTTATAAAACTTTCACAAAGATATTTATTAAAACTAGCAGAACACACATGTAAGTTTGAATTTATTTTGAACATTTTCAAAGAAAACTTTTTTTCGTTTCTTCTTCTAAGATCCAACTCAACAAGTTTTTGTTTTTTCACTAGCATGCAACTTTCTTTCATACAACACGTCCAAGTCCATATACTGCTTCGCATTCATTTCTGCTAAGCCCATATTAATTCCCCCACACTTATTTCTTCTAAAGCTGGAGGTGGAGCAATTCAGATGAAAATATCTAGAAACAACACGAATTACTATCTAACTATGAGGATAACTACGAAGAGTAAATTCAAAAATACTTAGATTTACCAGCACAACTGGCCCTTCCTATAAAATTCTTCACTTCTAAAGAAATATTTAAAGTGATAAAGCATGACTTTTTTGGAAGAAAAAGCTCCAGGTTATGACCTTATCACTGGTCAGTTACTAAAAGAACTACATTGCAAAGGGATTGCATTCATCACAGCGCTCTTTAATAGTATTCGCATTGGACCTAATCTCATTCAAAGGAAAGTAGCCCAAAGTATGTTATTTCTATAGCCTGGAAATTCTCATCACGAAGCTTCGTCTTACTATCCTACTATCCTTCTTCCCAGGTATTTGAGAAACTTCTATTAAACAACCCTATATTATTACTTATCATGCAACAGAAACATCGTACCGGACTATCCATTTAGCAATCAGCAACACTAACATAGGGCAGATAAACAAGACATCGTATTCCGAAAGCAGTTTTCAAAATAAACAATATTGTTCTGCTGTATTTCTCGATATATCTCAAGCCTACGATAAAGTATTGCATAAGGAACCCCTGTATAAACTTACCCGCTATATACCATATTCATTTTATATCTTTATTACCATTATTCATATCTTTCCAATCGACATTTCCAAATCAAATACCAAAATGTAATCTCAGTTCTTCTCCTATAAAATGGAGTGGCTAAAGGAAGTTGTTTGGGCATGCAAGCTAATCATTTCATTAGCCTACTTTTTTATCTTGACACATGCACATCAATGCAGTCAGATTCTAGTACAAACTATTTTGTTAAAAAAACGTACAACTGTTTGTATCTACAAGGCTTGCGAGCGGGCGTGGGCAATTCTAGGAACACTCGCTCCGCTTGACTGGTTCCAGAAACTTGCTCACTGCGGCGCGTGTCGCCCAGTGCTATTGCACAAGATAACTGCTTCAATAAAGTTCAGGAAAGTGGTATCATACTTTCTACAATTCAAAATGCAACACAACCTTATACTTTAGTATGTTATAATCAATAACAATTATCTTCCTTTCAATTAAAAATCTATTTGCTAAACACTGCGCAACAGCTCAGTCGCAATCCAATTTTCCATGACGCAGCACATACAATGCTTCGTGTCGCAATTTCATTTAATTGCAACATGTGACTTTTCTTTGCGCCCAACATCTTTACAAGGTAACATTTCGACTGTTGTGTCAGTGCAATACAAACCGTATGGTCGTAATCATCACATTCATGGGCAACCTACTCATGTAATCTTTACGCATTCACGTTATTCGTTGACTGAAATGGCATCAACTGAGTTTCTGTATTGCGTACTCACTTCGTTAAATTTTAGTAGAAAATACTAGCAGTCTATACTTATAAGAAATTAATGTTATGAAACCAAAACCATTTCTTTATGTATCTTAATTTTTAGATTTAACAAATGTATGCAAACCTGTAATTGTGTTAAGATGTACCAGAAGATGTCGAAAACTAGCCGAAACGTTGCACGTTCAAAGAAGAGAATACAATTAAGTGTTAACTATTTCTTTCATGTTATAAACATTGTAAATTAAACTGTCCTTAAAAAAAAGGATCTTTTGTTTTCATAAATCGAGGCTTCAACTAAACCGTCGCGTGCGTATGGTGGAACTGATTTAATTACTGGTGACTGTGTTAAACTCTATGTGTTGGCAATATTGACAATCCCATGCACCACATATATTAACTGAATTCATTTCTCTTTGCAAATGCCGATAACGTATTAAGCAATTAGACATGCACTTTGTCAAACGTAGTTGCACGCGCATTCTCTCTTCAAGTATGCTCGCTGATTGTATGAGTAACAAGGCATGTGGCATATCTACCTGACCCGGTGACATGTGGACATTCGGCATTCCTGAGAGTGAACGTATGCGTGATCTCCCACCAGCTGATAATCTTGCAGCCGTACAGTGTGCACAATGTCTGAAGATGGTTGCGCAAATACGTATTGTATATGTGTTGTTCTTTCCTCACAGTTTGAACCCAACAGTTTGAATTTTGTAACCTCCAAGTTTTATATGTTTGAAAATGTCATTAATTAATTCATAATTATCAACCGCAAGGACACTTTTTCCTCTTGATTGACTAATTCAATAGTTCATACTACAATTTGTTTATCAATTTTTGTAACAATTATTTTACTATTTAATTATATGTGTTAACTTTACATGTTTTCATTTATTTCTGAGTGGAAGTGGCATTCCCCAATAAAATTAGCTTTCAGGCGTACGAGTCTCACAGCTGTGGTTGGTCCTTCGTTCTGGTGAAAAAACAAAAGTTAGAGAAGGATTACAGGGATTGATATGACAAGAGGCCATGCCAGACAAATCAGTCAACTGCTGAAAATAACCTCCGCCAGAAGGTACTTGGAGAAGCGCTAATTTTGTTACATACAGCAGATATTTCGGTGATTGAAATCACAATTATTACTACGTTTACAGATGATATAGCTATATTTGCTTTTGACGACGATTCTTGAGATTACAAAACTGACAAGATCACCTTACTGCACTTGCAAAATGGTACAGTAGGTGAAAAATAAAGATACAATTGAAAGTAAATCCAGCACATATAACATTTACTCTTAGGAACGAAATTTGTCCGCCTGTTATAATCAACAAAAAGCAAATACCGCAAACGGAGAGAAACAAATATCCAGGTGTTTGTATGGACAGGCGCCTCACGTGAAAAAAAACATTCAAACAAAAAACAACCTTTAAAATTACAACTAAGAAACTTCTTTTGGCTTATTGGAAACAAATAAAAATTGAAGCATCGGCTGTAGCAACGTTTTAAGCGACATATTTTAAATTTTACAGGAGATAACAATATTGATTACCTTTTAAACGTTTACTACATATCCAGAACCCATAAAACGTTGTTATTCTAAAATAGTACATATGGAAATTATAAATCAGTAGGAAAATTTAAAAATGCTTCAGAACTTATCCTCTCTGAGTACAAGATGTTGATATTCAGATCTGCGGATAAACATTCGTGGCTTACCTTGTGGCGGGAATAACTCTCCAGCTTGGGAAATGATGCAATATGCTCCGTTATATTTTTTCTTACTTGCTGTGAAGTGGAATATAGTCGATTCTTTTGTATCGCTCGTTCATCTGTCTTTATTAATTTTCTTTTTTCAACTAGTACTCGAAGTCTTCGCGGTGACACTTTTAAGGTATCTCACAATGTTTTGTGGCAAACACGTTCCCTTTTTATGTTTAACAACATATAATATGTAATAGTACAATGCCTAAGAGTCACACATTATGAAGTTTTTATTTTCGTCTCTGAGACTGTCACACAAGGATGTGGCTAGAAACGCTGACTGTGCATCATAACATAGTGCAAAGAACGTCTCAATAAGCACCCATTTCAGGCTACAATATTTTTCATTGTACTCTGCATTTACAGGAAACATTCTGAAATTTGCACATCCAATTTAATTACATTGATGTTAATATCTTCAGAGAAAACGAACTACAACACAGCATGCATAAGCTTTGGCAGATACATTGTTTCACCTACCTTGTTTGGAGGTTCCAATACTGTTCATACATTCTTAGATCTTATACACTCTTCACTGAAATCTCTACACATTTTTCTTACATTAGAATTCCACTTTTCAACATTCCTTCTTCTTTTCTTGACCACATTACTTTCTTTTACAGTTATACGCTCCTTTCGCGCCATTTTGTCAACACTTACGTTGTTTGCCGTTATTTAAGACCAGATTTTTCACCCAAAAATAAACTTAACCTTTCTTATAAAATGCCAATGGGAGAACAGATTCATTTACAAGACTATTCTATACAAAACAGCAAATTGAAAAATGTGTTGCTTACAAAGTTGTCCCAGCCGTCGCTTCAATTATTGCTATAAAATAAAGTATTAATTTACAAAACCATTCTAGTTACTACACGGACATATGGAATCCAAATCTGGGGCACTGCAAGCAAAATTAATTTGTCGATTTTACAAAGATTTCAGATAAAAACTTTTAGAATAAAGTCATCTGTACTATGTCTCGTAACAAGTGATGCACTACACAGAGACCTCAATATACCAACAGTTGAAGAAAAGATTCAAGAAATACATTCAAAATATCACCAACGTCGGGAAATGCATTCCAATCATCAAGCTCTAAACCTACTTGCTAATAGTCCAGAAATTTTTCAACTCAGTAGAATTTCCACTCTTCATCTTCCCTTCCCTTTTTTATAATTTGCATTTATCAAAGCATGTTCTCTTATTTTGCTCTAACATGTTCATATATTCTTAATTCTCATAACCGTTAATAACAATGTAAGACTGTTTTAATTATCATTTTATTATAAATTTGAGGATACCAAGAAAAGTAGCAATGGGTGACTTCCATTATTTCATTTCACTTAATATTGTTTATAATCATTTGTATACTTACTTATTTCACTTTTGAAATAAGGTGTAAAAATTCGTTGTAAAAAATGATTAACCAGTTGTTGAAAATGCAACGTCACAAACAATTCAGTGTACTTCAGCAGAGCCCTCTGGAAAGAAAGCCGCAGGGTCGGCTTAATGAGCATGGCGGTTATTTTCAGATGGTGTTGACTTCAGCAAGCCTTAGAAATACTCTGCCTCCACCAGGGTCGCTAGCTGTATGCGCGCTCATCCCTAAACTAGCCAAAAAAAGGGACTGAGCTGCGCCTCTATATGATACTACTCCTCTGTTCAGATTCTGCAACTCATATCAGAGAAAATACATTTCAACAAACGCTAAAAAAGAAAGATATTAAATAATGTACTCTAATAAACCCTATGTTATCGTTAATCTGCATTTTCATAATTTAATGTCTGCAATTTCGAATTCAACCACATAAAAGGAACAAATTGAAGGATGAGATGGAGAGAGGGAGAAAGAGAGAGTACCAAGCAGTGAATAGCAGAGAGAGAAAACGAGAGTTGGGTTGCAGAAGGGGAGGGAGGGAGAGAAAAGGAGAAAGAAACTGAGAAATGAGAGTAAAAATCATTAATTATAATCAATCCTTAAACTTCGAACATTTAAGATACAGCGCTGAATTCTAAAATTTGCATACGCTCACAAGTAGATTCATCGGGAAAAAATGTCGTTTTTTTATTGATTCGATATGATACAATTAATTCGGATAGTCATGTTTTGTAAAACTACATGTATGTACTTAACGAGTAAAACATGACTAAATAGGCAATCTACACTACAAAACTGTAATGAATTTTATGTTGTTGAGATTTGTACTTTTTTATAGAGAACCAGGAACATTTTATTTCCACTTTTTGTCAAACTCACCACTTCAACTAAACACTTCACTGATGATTTAACACTATTAACCCGAACCTGTATAAATATTTGTATAAATTCTAAACGAAACTTATAAGCCAGCTTTGAATTTTCTAAAAGCTACAGACGTGTATTTGATATAGATTGTTAAAGCGTTGGGTGTATCTGACCAAAGTGAAGTAATGGATTTTGCCTACCCGTCCCATTACATCTGTAGCAATAGTGTTGCGTTCATTAGTTCTCGAGATTCCAACAGTTGTATAATATAACTGCACACGACTGGGTCCCACTATTATCCACTCATTTTATAAAAAGTCTTTTATGTACACTTCGTTTCTACGTATCTCTCTTTCAGTATTATCAATTAACATATTCACTCGTGCTAATTGTGGCTTGTCACAATTCACACGATGATTCCTAATTCGATCTTGATGAGTGGACGACTTTTAATAAACCTTTCGAAGTCGAAATATTGTGTTTCTTGTGTGCATTGAGGACATCAACAGGTAATGAAGGACGGCGGAAAATATGCTAATTTTGTGCGGAAACGCAAAAAATTCGGCGAGGAGGCCAGTTGTAACATCCGTTCTGTCCGGATGCTATGAATGCTGAAAGATGCTTCACCGCTTTGCACCCACCTTGCGGTCAACAAAGACGTGTCTGTTGTGCTCACGCACGAATTCTAGAGGTGTGCGCATAGGGGGAGGGGGGTGACTCACCTGAAAAAGTACCTTACGTAATAAAGCATTTAATTTCCGTAAATGTGTTCAATACTTTATAAAAATGGGGTACCAAAAAGTATAAATTCATTTTAAAATTCAAAGCGGCTGTAACAAACAGATTAACTTTTCTGTATATTGTGACAGTATCTACATGCTCCTATTTGTGTTTTGTGACTTTGTAAGTGTTATTGCCTTGTCGAGGGATTAAACATTTTTAAAATGTTTGCGTGTCACATGTAAGTTTTGTTCACCTCCCTCGTGCTGTAATCATAAACTGGAATACTTTATTTTAATTATGAAAATTAATGATTATGTTCATTTAAGTTTTTTTTCAAATATTTTTCAAAATATTATATATGCCAAATAATATGCTGATTCCCTCATATTTGAGTATTTTGAAAGTATTCGATATTTCTAAATATTTAAATTTTACATTTGAGACAATGTTACTCGAATTTGTATCTGGTCTTTTGTGGTTTGAAAAACGTGTGGAAATAAATATGCGAAAAATTGTTAAATTCCCTGCTTCCAAAATGGAAATTGTATATCCATTACCCAGAGGTAACAAACGAATTAAAAACAAAATGTGAAGAAAGTTTCGAATCTATTCTGAAAGTTGTCCATAGACTCATTTCCGCGAACTGAAACCCCTAACAATGCGTCAAAGATATAAAAACCTTTGAAAATCACTAAAAATAACCAAAAGTTAACGAAATTATTCCGGAAATATGCGCCCAGGTTTGCGTCAAACCCGCCTACACTAGTCACAAATATTCTTCAGAAATTACAAAAAGTCTGTACGAGATATAAAAGTAGAGTGTTATATTAAATGAAACGTTAAATGCATATAGGGAGACGGAAATGTTTGCCCCCGTCGCTTGTTTCAGGGAACGCATGCCCATCACGAATGCAATTTCATACTGCAACCATGTTTTAACGGTTAAGCCCTGAACAATACATTACTTTATACACTCGGAGTCCTGGTGCTGTTCGTGGAAAAACATCTGTTATTACTAAGCGTTTACTAACAAACAGGTCTTCACCCATACGATTATATACCACAAAATATTTTTTAAAAAACAATTAAATTTCATGTGAATTCTGAAAATGTTAGTGGTTGAGAAGGCTAAGAACAACTTGTTCTACCTAATCTTAACGATATACTCAGCGCAACAAAACCTTTAAGGCATAAGCGAAGAGAGAAAGTTAATGAAGCTTGTTCAGAGAGACCGATTGGAGAATGTATGTGCTAGAAAATAACGTTCTGCGTTCTTGATGAACTCATTTATCATGCAATTTTTTCACTCTTGTTATTAACATTAATATGATGATTACTCTTTTACTACAAAATCGAAAGTCTAGAAAATAGTTCCTTTGTTAGCAGTTTATCACCCACCCAGGGACATCCAGTGAAAGTAAGAAGCTTGAGGCAGGCGATCCATGAGGACCCCTAATTTTAAACTAAGGTTCGCCCCCCCCCATTACTCCTAAACGGATGTCATTTCTCAATGCAATTGAAATAACTTACTCCAATTAATTTTAAAACGAAAGATCAATGTGTTATGAATGAAAAAAGGGGGGATCAATTGAGTCAGCGCCAGGGGTAAGTGGCCCCTACTGCCCCCTTCTACCTACTTTTGGGCGCCCCTGCATTCATCGCCCTGTTTTAATGCTGGTAGCTGATTGCCACAGGTTGCACGGATTTACCTAAAAAACTTATTCAAATCTCCAGGTTGCTAGTTGTGTGCGCGTGTTTATTTTGTATACATAGCTATACAGGTGAATCTCGTAACTCGAGCACCTCGTATAACTTATGATCTGTTGAAGTTATTGCAATGCAGTTTTCACGGAAGTGAATGAAGGAATGGGGTAATTGATACGTCTATTCATTTCTATTTTATAACTTCTATTTTACGAGATATTTGAGGTAACTGCAAACAGAATTATGCATATTATTCCAGTCTATCATGACGAGCGTAAAAAAATTCAGGGACATACATATTGTCATTTGTTAGATAAGTGATGTTTTGAGTGATTTTTTGCGATTAGAGTTTAACGGATATTTCGAATGTAACAGTTCGCCACACAAGGTCACGCAGCGCTCCCCTGCTAGCGCGCGATCGAGATAGGGAAGGGATCTTAATATTTGCAGAAAAGAAACATATTCCAGATATTCACAAATCTGTTGCAATGTGATTAATTTCAAGAGCCCATTAATATCCTGACGTATGACAGTCATTTATATGAAGTTGATATAACTAACAATTTTATTTAAATACATACTATTTATGACAAAAACGTATTTTCAATACTTAAGTAATACAAAAAATATGAAAACTTGGAAGAATAAAAAGCAGAGTTCAGGAAAAAACAACAACAGTTTTGGGAATATTTCAAGCATGTTTCGTACTTTCAAATACTAAGATACCTTCCCTACCCCGTGCGCGCGCTAGCAGAATAGCGATGCGTGACCTTGCGTGGCGACTGTTACATTCAAACTATCCGTTAAACATTAGTCACAAAAAAATCAAAATTACACAAAAAAATGCTTATCTAACATTCAACAATATATATTTGAATTTGTCTTTTCACACTACTCATGATAGACTGAAAAATATAAATAGTTCCATCTGAAAAAAACAAAGATACCTCAAGTATCTCGTAAAATACAAGTAATAAAATTGTAATGAATACACGTTTCAATTAGCCTCATTCCCTTGTGCACGTCCGTGAAATTTGCATTGCAATATCTTCAACCGTTGAAAAGTTACAGAAGGTACTAAAGTTACGTTACTCATCTGTACATGGTTTTGTTTTGTATATGCGTCTCGTCCTGTTTCCATTTTAGTGCCCCTTCCGGGGAGGAGGCAGAGGACTGGCCTCGCCCCCCGCCCCCCCCCCCGCTCGGGCCGACGGCACGCAGCCTGAATCCGGAACTAATTTCTAGTTTTTGGCATCTCACGTGGCTGGCGGTAGTTAGTAGAGTGAAACCCAAAAGGTTTGAACGCGTGGACAAGACCTGGAAGAATGAAACGAGTAATGGGAAATGGATCTGTATGTGACATCGAGCAAAGAATCGCCCGTGTGGATTGATAATGAACTTGCATTTAGTTAAAAATATTGCACATTTCCATGCGAATAGAAGTCACCTTGATAACTTAAGTCCGCAGAAACATACCAGTGGTACTCAGAAGGACACAGACGTTCTCGTACTAGTTAGATCCCTATTCTCCTGGGTTCAGAGTTAGCAGCTCGGTTTTGCCTTACCCTCATCCCTGCTGTCAGCTTTTCAAGCGGCTGAACTTTTTCACATTTTCTCAATTTTTCGGTTTTCTGATAATAAAATAGAGTTATGGCTGTATGAATACTGTAAAAGAGAAAAACGGGATCCTACAGGTTAAATTTCATTGATACTGTAATTTTTGTATGTGAAACTGTGTAATTTTCAGCTCCTTCTTAAAGAAGTTTTCAGATTTAGATTTCAATAATGTATAAAAATTGCAATTCGTCATTGTAAACAATAACGAATAAAAATAATTTCTGACAATTTTGAAAATAAAACAACGCATCAAAATGGCGTTATTGTCCTGTTATTCAGTGTATAAAGCAATAGTCGTACAAAAACTTAAAACAAAATTGAGCCTTCTTTATAATTCAGTAAAAATTACACTAAAATTTACTGACATTAAAAAATGAACATGTTATTAATTAAAGAAGTGATTGTAGACAATATAGTTCATTTGAGGACATTTTTTCCAGCTTCAAATATGAGTTCGGGTGCGAGGTCTAAAAACTTGCAACTTTTGCAATTTTTGAGTTAACAATGATGTAATTGAACATAAGTGATTTTTAGACGTATTCTTACGAGAAATTTAAAGAAAAAATTGCAGAATGGCTTGAGAAAATTTTGAAAATTGCTAAGGGATCCACACATTTAAAGCCCACAAGCACACAAAATAAAAAAAAAAGCTGTCAGACACAAACACTTTACACTTTTTTGTACGTGATGAAACCGAATCTGAAGGCAGAATTGCGCCACCAGCTCCAGTTGTCTTAATTCGCGAAACCCCACAACGACATTGTATTTTTTTGTTTTCGGAGGTTGTCACACCCAAAAACTTGACACATGTTTATCTATGTACGTTGACGAGCTGAATCCGTAGCCAGAATTTCTTCACCACCTTCCAGTTCTTTTAAGTCACGAAAAACCACCTTGAAATTTACAATTTTACGGGTGGTTTTTCGCAAATACGAAAATAGAAGGCGGTGGCGCCATTCTGGATTCGGATTCAGCGCGTGGACTTGAATAGAAAAACGCGTGTCAGGTGTTTAAGTCTCACAACTTTTTTGTTCTGTGTGCCTGTGTATTCGATACCCCAGGACTTTGAATCGAGCTAGATTGATTGAAAAACACGTTTCGTCCTCGCCGCAAATGAGCTAGAGCCCCGCCCTTGTCGCTATGGAAGGCTGCTTCCTGCATTTTAGCCTTCGCTCGCCCTTCCCCTT
>BOPP01000053.1:5171409-5184534 GCA_017312745.1 Gryllus bimaculatus | reverse complement strand
TTCCAGCGTGACCCTCGGCAGTCGTCGCCGAGTATTCTCAATCCCCAGCGATGCGAAAAGTACATTAACTAGTGGAGCTAAAACAGCACTTACTTTCTCGCACGTAATTTCATGCAAAATTACACGAAAGGTATTCGAAATTTCGAACTATTGTACATGTCATTATTTCAAAATCTATCTTTAAAGATTAGATTTCATTAAGGAACTACTGGTGCTACGGAATGGCAGTGACTTTCGTGTATTCGTTTTCTATTTACTTTGCTTGCTATACGAACTTCTTGACAGCTGCCATCTTTCGCCGTACAAAGTACATTTTTTGACATTTCCTTAATTTTTCGGTTTCATAATAGTAGAACGGAAATACTTTTTAAGAAGATTAAAGAACAGTAAAACCTTGTCCTAAATGGCAATTTTCTTCGAAAAATCTTAAGCCGTTTTAAAGAAAATCACGCTTAAACGCTACATTAATCTAAAAATTGAAACTCTTTTTCATAGAAAATTTTGACTTTTCAAAAAACGTCTTTTCACATCATACGAAGCATATTAACTCAAAATTATAATAGGGTTTACAAATGGTTGGAAATGTGCATATTATCAACGTGAGAGCTCATTAAAAAAATTCATTTGGGTAATTTTTGAAAAAAGAAAAGAATACCCAAAATGAAGTTTACCTCATACTAAAGAGTGTAATTAGCATTTAGAAAAGTTTGAAGAAAAAATTTGGAGCCATTTTTTTTTTGAGAAAATGGCGTTTGAGTGTTTGTGAAATTGAGACATTTTGAGGTAGTTTTAACACAAAACGGTGGAGTTTTCGAGAAGTTTTATATGACAAATTGCCGCTATTGTAAATATTAACAAAGAGAGAGAAAGTCAAAATAATTAGTTTAGTAAATTTTCAAAAAAAAATTGAGCAATATGGCGTTGATGTCATTTTATACAGTGCATATGGCACTATCTCTACCAAAAGTCTAAAGAAAAACTTTTGAGCAGTTGTTTGAGAAAATCTGGTGTATGTGATTTTTTTAAATTTTACATATTTCACGCAAAACTACCAAAATTTTCAACAAAAGAAACTGGCTTTAATGAAAGAAAATAGAAAACAAATTTTATTTGAAGGAAAAATCTCTATGTTTGGTATTGTAGTTGTAGGAACACACTAAAAAAATCATACTTTTAAAGTTTTCGAAAATTAACAGTGTTAACAGTGAAAATCGGTTTTATGCCACTTTAATAAGTGTATATTACTCTATTATTACAAAAAAATTAAAGTAAAAATTTGGAGCCGTTTTTGAGAAAATTTTGAAAATGTCCAAGGGGCTTCAAGTAAAGTACCCCCAAATTTTGAAGAATGATTTTCAAAATCTAAACGTATTAACTCGAGCCAGATGGACAGGGGTTTCTTCAATTTGGAAAACATTCTACGCAGTGTTTAGGCGCTAGAAGTGATCACAAAAATCAGACGGACGGAAAGACAAACACTTTTTCGGTATCAGGGGACCCCAAAACTTGAATTTCCGTTGTATTCTCGAAATCGATTTTCCCTATACTTCAGAGCATTACATAACTTTCCCTGTAATACGTATATTACTCCGTATTTACGTACGTATACGAAAAGTAAAATACTCTCTACCCTTGTTATTTAGTTGTAGAAGTAGGTTAATTTGATTAAAAATTTAATGAAAAAGAGCCGTTTTTTAATGTTCCAGGGGCTTTATGTAAAGTATCCCCTGAATTAAAGTATCTTTTTCAAATTCAAGGAGACGTGAAATCATCCAGATCGATTGAGAAATATCAGATTTGGAGAAAATTGGCTGAACGCTTTAGCTGAAAGCGTTTGTCGATTGACGGCAAAACGTTTGTCCGTCTGTCCGTGGTGAACGCTAGCGGCTAAACCGTTGAACCGATTTCTCCAAAATTGATATTCCCCAATCGATCTAGCTGAAAAAATGGTTCCACATTTTTTATTAAATTTTTTTTATTTAATAGTGCAAAGGACGTTTAAGAGAATGGTGCAGCCTCATTTTCAGTGATATCGCTAATTTTTACAAAATGAAAAAAAAAATCCTACAATATTGAAGATATAGATTTTTTACTCTGTCCTTTTTAAAACATTAACTCTTTATAAGAGGTCATATGCATTTTTTGTAAATTTTAGTAGTTTTTGAGAAATTTATGCTTAAAACTTATGGTTTTTTACTCGAAAACAGCGAATTCTTCGTAAGAAGAGAAAGTTATGTAATCGTTCGTCGGAAAACGGTGAATTTTCGCCAGAAAAAGTCTTATAGTCGGACTCTAATGACGAAAAAGTAAAAAAAATGCTTTTTCTAAATTTTGAAAAAAAATCCTATTACTCATGGCGTATCCATGTCCTGTTGGTTCTTCATACCGAAACATCGATTGACGTCTTTCTGTCCGTACGTACTTTCTGTCCGCCTGTGGTCAATGGGTCAATGGTAGCGCCGAAACCGTTCAGCTGATTTTCTTTAAAATTGACATTCCCTTAATGATCTGAATTGACCGGAGGTTTTGAATGTGTCTAAAGGATATTTTGAATGTTGAAGGTTTTTTACATGAATTGGACATTTACGTTTTTATGCCTTTGCTCGAGTTTGATCCATGCGGCGTTTCTGTGGCATAGTGGTAGTGCCGGGACGTTAGCTCTGAGAATCTCAGTTTGAGTCTCGGAGCGGAAAATTAATTTACTCCTTGAAAACCCTTTTACTGCTTTATGTAATAGTATAATATTGCGGAGCACTTAGAAACAATGCCAGAAAGTATATGTTTTGGTAGCACAACTAGCTCTTTACGCGTGCTAATTTTAAAATTTGAGTTGAAAAGTAACAACTTATTTACTAATTTGATTTTTTTCGAATAACCTTTATAAAAGTATTGCATGTATTAATGACCATTTACTAGCTTCACACATCGGAGAAAATGATAGTGTTTCTGTTTTTCAGCACAAATTAGTACGAAACTCATCTGCATCAAGAAAACATTTTAAAATACAACAAACTGGTGATGCTCCATTACATACACTCTCACATTATTTGTAACGCAATGTTATACAACTACCTGAACCTGCAAAAGTGTTTTCAAGCAACATTTATTTTGCTTATCGAGACTCGAACACAGAATTCGAGTAAACTCCAACTGCATCTCACATCTACACATGTCAAAAGGTATCATATTCCAAGTCATCCCGACTTTTAAAAATATAATTGTCAGACCTGAATATTTCCAACACGCAATTTTCAAAATTTTAGAGAGATCAACAAAAATGATCCCTACACCATTATGCGCGCCTTGTTTTTTCATTAAATAGTTAAAGAAAAAAATGGAGTGGATTTTGTAAAAAGGTCTTTTTACAATTTGCAATAAATTCAACTAGAAATTACGCAAGCACTACTTGATTTTAAAGCACTTTACATTACATTTATTACAGAACTTATTTTATCGTACAGATTTAGGGCAAATTTAGGGCGAAACCACGAAAAACTATTGATCAAAGCAGCGGCCGCTAGAATTCATCTCAAGACAGCGACTGAACGCGACCTAGCTGTCTAGCTAGAGTTGAAAATCCTGCCACCGACGGGTCGGGAACCCCAGGACCTCCTAGTCAGAGGCCCTACTGTGACTTTATTTTGTGCCTTGAGTCACCTGTACCGGATAAAATATAGCGTTTATTATGTCTCCTGCTTTGTAAAAATATTTTGGAAAGATCAAAAATAAATTTATTTTAAACGAAATTATAATAACTGATTCAAAATATTACACAATTTCTCGGTCAATCTTCACCTAGTATCCAAAATGAGGTATGTAATATTCATTCCTTACAAAAACTATCATTTGCAATTGCCAAATTCGTCGTCAATTTATGCCAGCTCCATTTGTGTGTGTTCACGGCCATACACGTATAATAGCAGACGAGAGGAAGGTAATATCTACACACTATGAAGTGGTGTTGCAACGGTTGGTGCTACTAGACTATTATTACATCGTTTGCTTACGTATCATTTGCGTGATATTTTCGCGTGTCCATGTTACTTCCTGCGTGCTATTGCTCATTCGCGACCTGTGTCAAATTACACTCTCGCTGTGAGGTACTGTCATGTCAGCGCTTTACTTCTGGGTGGCCTACGGCACGGTGGTTTGAGGGGGAAAAATTCCCGCTTGTAAAAATTTATTCATATAATCGATGAATTAAAATACATTTTAGGAGAGAATAACTTTAAACTGGAAGGGGTCGTAAAGAAGAATATGGATTCCAGGGCTTCGTGTACAGTTTCATTTGAGAATATTGTATTCTTGTCACAGTTCCCTCTCCTGCGTCAACTGGAACTCTTTTGGCCCCAGGACTCTTTGAGCACAGACTACTCTCTTTCTCTTTCTTTACTTACCTCCTCTTCCTACACAGCACCTGGCTCGCTTGACTGTAAGAGAACGAGTCGTGATTCACCCAAAGGAATGTCCGGAGGGGCTTCTGGTCAAATGAAATAGAATAACTTTCCTCTACGCTGGTTTATTAACTGTAGGTCGTACATATTAGGTCTGCATTCTTAAGTTGTTTTTTTCTTTAACTACAAGCAAATGAGTTTGAACTTTCAGGCATGCATGAAGGAAAAACTAGTTTTGGTCGCCCTAGTACCAACTTACCATATCGACAGCCCGCAGTGTTTCCCTGTGCAGGTCTCGCCTCTCCTCACGTGTGGTCTCTCTGCCCGCTCTCGTGCAAGTCCCTGACCTTCGCGTGCCCGGCCACTGCCTCGCCTCTCTCTCTCACCCTCCTTGCACAGAGCCTCTCCCTTCCACGCGCCCTTTCCTGCGTGGACAGCAGACGCGCCTCCTCGCTGGCCCCTTAGCGACCAAGCTGGGTGCCCGGCCACTGCCTCGCCTCCCTCACTCACCCTCCTTGCACAGCGCCTCTCCCTTCCACGCGCCTTTTCCTGCGTGGGCAGCAGACGCGCCTCCTCGCTGGCACCTTAGCGACCAAGCTGGGTGGTGAGCGGCCTGTGGGGCCGGAGGCGGGCGCTGAGGAAATGCTGAGCATGTCTTGGAACGTTTCCACCAACTTAGCCGCCTTTCTAAATGGGAATAAGTGTGTTTTCGACGAGAAGTTTAATTCCCTCTCGGTTCCATGTTTGTGACACATCCTCCTTGGTTGAGAAATCTTCGTCCCGAGTGTATGTTGGCGGACGGATAGCGTACGGAGCGAGAGGCGGGAATGGTTTTGTGGCAATAATTGGTTAATTATTAACCTTCTATAAGTTTTGTTAAAATGGCTAATTATAGGGGACTTTCCAACTAACAATGTCAAATAACCATAGGCAATTGAAAGTTCATCGTGGCGGCAATGCGTCGGGATGGGATAATGGCATTTCCTCGCTCATACAAGTCGCATGGTCTTGAGAATCCCTTGTGGTTTTGAGTTCCTTTCTTCTAATATTTTATCTGTAAACTCAAATTCTGACCAAATGGGTTGGGGCTGCCTATCAGTTATTCGAATTTATTTTTATTTTGCTAGTGTGTCTGCGATCATGAAGTTCCTGCGAGCCTGCCAATGGTAGAACTACGTCGACAAGCAGAGTCGATTGTCTCATCGCCCACATTTGACATTGCCCACATGCTCATTTGTGACAACCTCCATTTTCTGGCACAAACCCAGTTGGAACGATCAAGAGGATAAAACAGGAGGATCAACTATTACTGATAGTTCCAGGAATAGCGAGAAAGGAGAATTGCAGACGGAAGTTTGCAGTGCGCTTCATCAAATACTGAGATCAATACTAATGGGATTACCGCGAGAGTTGAAACTTAAAATTGCACAATATTTGCATTCGGAATAAAAAAATAATTTTTATAATAAAAATAAGAGAGTAAAATGAAAAATTTCTCTCAGAAATTTGGACAGCAATGCATCGCAGGAAGGTCAAAAAACAACAACAACGGAATATGCAAATCCCATTTATTCTTTATAAAGATTGTGTATTAATTGTATTACTGAAAGTTCTTTGGTGGCATCAGATATGTTGTGGTAATCCATGATTGGTAATTAAGAACTATAGAATTATCAACCACAAAATATGCAAAGTCATGGTTTAAAATATATTAATGGGGAACAGTTTTTAATTTTGAATGGTAATTTATTCCACTCCCGGGCTACAGTAATTTCGAACGATTTATTGAAGTACTTGGTATTGTTTTTTGAAATACAGAGTAACAAAGATTTCTGAAATTTAGGGAATATAAGATGGACGAAATATTTTGCTAAATATGATGGAGAACTCATCTTTAGCATTTTTTAAGAAAATACAAAGGCTGTGATACAAAAACCTTATCCTTTAGTGTTAATATTTGGTGCTCTTTATAAACACTGGAGATATGATCGAATTTTTTGTATTAAAAATGAAACGAATATAAGCATTTGGAACTCTCTGCAGAGTTTGAGCGAGTGAATCTTTCAAAATTGTTTTACATAATGCCACCGTAGTTGAAATGAGGTCACAGCAGGGTTTTTACTCACATTTCTTTTCGTATTACTAGGGAGGCAGTTACCGATACATCTTAAAGATTACAAAGAGGCATACACTGTGATACAGACATATCTGATTTGATATTCTTAGATTAGATGATCATTAAGTATTAAGCCCAAGTTTTTCACTTGTGAATGACGAGGCAACACTGTCTATAAGCACATCAGGACAATATGAACATTCAAGTTTCTTATGCATTTGAAAAGAGCCAATTATGATGGTTGGTGGTTTTGTATGGTTTAAATTGAATCTATTTCTCATTGACCATTTGAGTACAGATGAGAGTTCATTATTTATTTTACTTATTAGCGTTTCTACCCGGGACGGTTTCCCGGAGATGTAAATTTGTAAGACATCCGCGTACATACGATGACAACATTCGCTAAGTTCGCTTCATTGGTCATTCACGTAAATAATTAAGAAGAACAGTGGCCTAACACGGATTCCTGAGGAACTCCTCTGTGGAGAAATTTTATATTGGAGTGTAGATAGTCCAATACTACAATTTATTGCTTATTGTATATATATATATATATATATATATATATATATATATATATATATATATATTGCAATTCAAGTGATGGTGGAATCAGAGAAACTTATATTTTTGCATTTCCCTATTAGGATAACGTAATCTACAGAGCTTTACTAAAATCTTAAAGAGTTAATATAGTTACGAGGCCATCATCCAGCACATTTGTTACGTCTTCAGTTACTCACAATGAAGCTGTTTGTATTCTTGTTGCTCCACTAAAGCCGGGTTGAAGGTTTATTACACTTTTTTAAAAATCTCTTGATACATTAGATAGTTACAATTAATATGAGAGATTAAAAGTTCATGAGTAAAAAATTTCTTACAATACATCATATTTATAGAGAATATTGCAATGCATGAAGTTAAATTACTATCATTTTCCCACTCCTATAAAGTGATGGTATTAATCGTTAACAATGTTGTTTCACTCAATATCATCCACTCATATCCATGTTATTTCAATCAATATTCGCGTGATACATTACATATCAAAGTAGCAAACGTTGAAACCCACAATCAGTGAAATAGAGATTCTACAACAGATACAATTCAACGTATTTGACAACAGATACAACAAATACAACAACAGATCCAGTGTTTAAGAATAGGGTAAGAATAGCAAATGTCGCTTACAATAAGTATTTCTGGGTATCCCAGAGATTTCTGGGTTTTCAGAAGTTAAATCATTCCGTAACCTATTTCAGTTTATGACGATATTTTTTTCAAATTACAACACTAAGTGTCCGTACATTGGTTCCTAATTGCGCCAACCCCTGGTCCTATTACCATCCACCAGGCGGAGTTAAAGGGAATGTCAAAACCAAACAAAACAAATGGATAGTTAGGTAGTTTTTTCCCGTATACATACGTATATACGGAGTAAATACCTAGAATAGTGAAAGTTGTGTTATGCTACGAGAAAAAACGGCGTATTTTCGCCTGAAAAATTCATGGCCTAGCCATGATAACGAAAAAGTGGATATTTTTAGTTGCTAAATTAAGAAAAAAATCCTCTAACATGTGGTATTGCTAGAATCATTGTTTTGTGAGTCCTTGATACCGAAAAACCAATTGCAGGCAAAACGTCCGTCCGTCTGCCTGAGAACACAGATTGCGCCTAAACACTTCTTACGATTCTTTCGAAAATGTTTATTCCGAGATTGGTCTGGCTCCACGCGATTTTGACTCGATTTTAAAAACATTCTTCAACATTTTAGTGTAGTTTAGATGAAATCCCCCGGACACTTTAAAAGTTTTGTCAGAATCAGCAACACATATTTTCTTTTATTCTTTATAAAAATACATACGAATCTTGGTTACACACTGCATCTTGCAATCTGGAGCGCTTAAGAGAAGGAGAATGCGCTGTATTTATCAGTGGAGACGGTTGATAATATACCACGGGTGGTGTAGACAGCTGCGTGAAGGTTGAATTATCAGGTTGGCTTGCTGCATTTAGCTGATGCTTTTACTGTTTCTTCTTCTGCTGCTGGTGCTGGTGCTGTAGGTGATTAGTTAGATATTGTTTCGTATAATTGTAGTCGTTAAGTGCGTATAGAGCTGACGACACACATTTGATAGCAGAGGAAATGATGCATTTGCGTTTTCTGCCATTCTTGGATTGAACATTTAACAAAGATCACACTAAGTGGTCCCATGAGAGCCCGTTGCCTGGGCGACAACACTTCGAGCTGATTATTTTAGTAATAAACACTGATTAAAATGCACTTCACTGCACAGAGATATTTAAACAAGTCACTCGTTTCCTGAACGACCGTTACACGGCCCCGCAAGACCCCTTCTTATCACTGGTCACAGTCGAGGTACTGCGGAGCGATAAGCAGCGGACGAGGTGCGCACAGTTCAGTAGCCGAGCGCGGAATGATAGGTTATCGTGATAGTGTTAATTCTACTATTTAATATGATGTAAAATTCATTTCGGTGAATTTGTTTGTGTTTTAAAAATATAATTTTCTTGAAAGCTCTCTCACGCCGTTGATACGCATATTTCCAGCCATTTGTACACACTATTGTATTTGTGATTTATTGTACACTCTTGGAAACATAAAGTTTCGCGTCGAAAATGCCTTGGCCCGATAGGTTTATGGCTCTGGACATCCCTGCTTGCCGACAGCTCTATCTACCGTTTATTACCGAAACTACGTTCTGTAGAATCGTAGATCTCATTAGAGAGCATTTAAAATATTTTAACATCATTTGAGAGCCAAAATAGTTGTAACACAGAGAAAAAGAATTTCGTGATTCCTGCCAGTACAAGCAATTGACATTAATTTTTGGTAAACCGTAATGTTTCTTCAAGTTTCGTTAATCATAAAATGTGTTAGTATAAGAGAGCGCTGCAAGTTCCGAAGAATGGCTCAGTAATCAAAGTGTTGTTCTACGCACTCCGTGAAGTTGCGGGTTCGGTTCCAACCAATATATAGATATTTTATTCCATTCTAAACAGTGCAATAAAATCCATAAATTATACTTTTACATTTGTCGTGACAATTTTATGCATAAAACGGTGAAAATTCGCTGTCGCGAAAGAAGGCGAATATTTCATTGTGAAAGAAATTAGAAAATTAATTAATTTGTATTATAAAAATTGTGCATTATGTAACGTGTGGGAGAATAACAACGAATATATGTTAGCCAGTATTGCTCGAGCATTTTTATAACGATTAGCTATCGCAGCGGCGGTTTTGGACGGCCCACAATCGTTTCGGAGATTTTCTAAACAAGATTTCAGCTAGAATGAGCAGGACAATAACACCAAAACATTAACATTAATTATTTTTTATTTGAAAACTTAAGCAAAAAGTCCCCAATCACGTGAAAAACAATCAAATTAATGTTAAAAATTAAATGTTGGCGTTACACTTAATGTCAGGGGTCTAGTTTGAAATGGGACTTTTCATTTCAGTCTGTTTTGATGAAAAACAAGAAAAATGGCTAATCATTATGTGTTAAAACATTCAGATACTAAATGTTTTTGATTAATTCCCTTGGCCTTAGTGAGAGTCAAACAATACGAATAAGATAATTCAAGACTGTCTAGTCATTACGAAGAAAGTTGAGCTAAAATTTAAAAACTCTAATATTGACATTAATTTAAGTATTTTTGTATTTTTGGTGGAAAATGTATTTTTGGGTGAAAAAATTTTCATTAAGTATCTTTTACAATATGTTAATTAATTTCATTTCTATTTAATATACTCATGTTTGAAATTTTTTTATCAAATATGAAGATCAGCAGACCGGTAACTGCCCTGGCGTTCATCACACTAAATCATTTTCAGTATCAAGCTTTAATGAATGTTAGGCCTTTAATAATTGCTCTATTATTTTTATACTTTTACAAAAAATAATGAATTTTTATCTCGTAGAGCGCCAAAACTGACCATGAAAATGCGCTCGTAAATAAATAAAATCACACATCAACTGGAAACAAGAAAATACACCTTCGGAAGGCAATCACGCATCAAAAAAGAATTCTAGCAACTCGAATTCATTTCCATTTTGTTCATGATCGGATAAGTTTCAATTGTTGTGAGGCAAAAGTATATTCAAAATTTAAACTAAAACAGTTTTTCTTGATTTTTTTTTGCCAGGGGATGCAAAAACTACATTATATTTTTTATTTGTTATCTGTTCAACAGTTGTGTGTTCCAACAGGGGGTTCACCAAACTACGGGCCATCCTCATAACTTCTAAAAGGTTCACTGGATAGTTTGAAATGTAGTTTTTCGCTCCATGTGAAATCTAAGGCAAGTAATGTCCTTAGGAATATTCTTCCAAAATATTGCTAGTTTCGAGAAAATTGATCCATCTTTAAATTTTTTTAAATGGAACGAAGTATTTAATCTCACTAGCAAATAAGGTAGAGCTCATAATAGACGAATGCAATGATGTAACACATGTTAATGCTTTGATATTATTTGAGAAGAAATTATACTTTCCGACATTGTGAATTTTAATTAAATATTATAAGATTTCAACTGTTAAATATACAACCCTTTCGACTGTCCCCTGCCTTTGGGAAAGGTTGCCTTCGTGTTTGTGCGGCAACTTGTTACGGGGAGGGCGCGAAGGGTCAAGTTCGCCAAAAGCGACAGTAGCGACGGCAGCTACAAGAACAATTTGCCACATTTTAATTTAAAATATCAGCCCATAAAGTATAATTTAGCTGCACACAAACACATCAAACTATTATGGCAAATGTTACATCATTGCATTCCTCTTTTTAAGATCTATCTAATTGCTAGTGAGAAGAAATACATGTTCCATTTAAAATCAAAGATGGTTAAATTTTTGTCAAAAAACTAAATATTTACAAACATATCTTAACACATATTACTTGCATAGTTGAGGCGAAAATGTAGGCCGATATCGGGGAACGTTTAGACGTTATGAGGGCTGCCATGGCGAATGGTATGACTCCCTGTTATGCAGCAATATAGCTATTTCAAGAAATTCGTGTTTTAATTTCGTTGAGCTAGAAGAACATGCCATGTATAACATTATTTGTAAACATCGATAATATGGGAGACATTTCAACCGTCCGAAATTTGACCCATAATATTTATTGTCCTAATTAGGTTACAAAAGTGTTGTTTGGCTTCACTTGGTAGAAGCGTTTCTTTCTGGGCTCTATGCAGCAGGATCGAATCATTGGTGTCCGATTTTTTTCCTTTTTTTTTTCTTATCCGTAATTTTTTTTGTCAAATGAACTGTATTACAGTACTCTCTCTATTATGTAAAAAAGTATTATTTTTGATTTTAAACAAATAACTCTGAAAAGAATCTCTTTATCTTTTCTATGATATTTTGTTTTTTAATTCTTCAATTACATATTTGTTAAATTATAAATTCTTTTTTTACATTAATTCTTTATTATAAATATCTTATTTCTACACAATGTAAGGAATAAATTAATACAGGAATCCAAAACACCCCGATTCTAGAACCTTCTCTATCCTTCGTGGAGAGATCACAAGTCTCGTCGCATAGGTTTTTTACTGTGAGCGATCTCCTCCCAGGACTTCCATGGATTATTTGCCAGAAGCGCATCGTATTGTGAGGTTCCGGATCAAGCAGTTTTTCGGCCCTGGGTGCGTTTTGTCTCTTGGCCCAAACATTTTCAATACGAAATTCAGGTCTGGTGCCATGGTGGCCAGTTCAACACCTGAAATAACGTTGTTTTTCCGAAAAAAAAAAAACGGGATTGAACCAAAGCCGACTTATGAATCGGAGGATTGGCTCCTGTTGGAATGATTATCCCCTGCTGGATGCATTGCCTTACTGATGAATCATGATATCTCTCAGTATGTGGATGTAGGAGGGCGCATTTAAGTGGTCTTCGGCATTGCTATGGATGCATCTCAATCCATCGGGATGACATCCAGCCCCAAACTGCTTACTGAGAAACTGAACCTGATCTGGAGGCTTGTTTTTTCGTACGCGAGAATCATGCGGCTCACTTTGGGGTCTGGAAAACGCGAACGGGTCCATCATGTGCGGAGGAGAATATACTCTATCAGAGAAAATGACATCAGCCCAGTCTCGATGTAAATTTTCCGGTCCGCAATTCCTAGCCGATAGCGCTGCTGTTTTTTCTGTCAGCTTCGTTTTTCCGAGCTGCACTTCTGGAATGCCAGACAGCCTCCGAAAGTCTGTTTGCGTATTGGTTCTGGAACATCCAGGAAATCTGGTTTGGTTCTTTGCAGTTGTGAAGAAGTTTGAAAAGGGTTTTCCCACCGTGCTTGTATCAAAACTTCATTTTTGGGCAGCAATCTAAAATGCGCCAAAGCCATTTTCTAGTTAATCCCGGATTCTCCGTCCTCGGTACGTTAAAGCCGGTATTGCGCTGTTCTTGCCCCAACGCCATACCGACTTGCCGCCTCTTGAAACAGAGAGGTTGACCATCTTCTACTATGCGATAAACTCGCTTCGTGTGGCTTTGGATATGGTGAGAAATGTCTAAAAATGAATTGCGGAGTAAGTTCAATTTGCTTAAGGCCGCGATTTTTTTCTACCAGTGGCCAACGTGCAGAG
>BOPP01000053.1:5013529-5170249 GCA_017312745.1 Gryllus bimaculatus | reverse complement strand
TTATAGTTCGATCTACAGCACGAAGTTTCGAAAATAAACGTTAGATAGCGCTGTCGGCAAGCAGGGATATCCAGCGCCATCATCCTCTCGGGCCAAGGCATTTTCGACGCGAAATTTTATGTTTCCAAGAGTGTACTTAAATGAATTTAAATCAAATTTCTCGAAAACTCAAATAAGACCGAGGAAATGAACCACAAATCTTGAATTTACAGTAGGGCTTAAGCGCCATTTTATAAACAAACGGCTCACAATTTTTCAAAGAAAATTGCGAGCTTTGACTGTTCTTTAATATTCTTAAAATATATTTTCGCTCTACTATTAGAAAAGAGAAAAATTAAGAAAAAGTCAAGAAAATTTGTGTGGCGATAGATGGCAGCTGGCAACAATATTTGACAAGTTTGTGAAGCTAGCAGAGACGAATGGAAATAATAAACTAATGCGGGAAAGTCTGTGTCATTTGTAGCGCCACTTCTTTATTTCATGCTAAATTTTTCTTTCTAAACAAATATATCCGTTTATTTTTTAAATAATAAAGAATTTAAATTTTCCTTGAGTATTTCAATGCTTTTTCAATAGAAAGTTTTGTCCATAAAGCATTTTTTCATACCAATTTTTGAATGCTTATGGTAGCTCAGCCATTCGGAATACTAATGTATTACATAAAATGTGATTACAATTGTCTTAAGAGCTTTTTTTCGAAGTTTAGTTTTCAACGTTTTAGGCCCGGGCATCCTGAATATATCCTTTTTACACATTCATAGAGGAGAAAATAAAATTATTTTACCGATTGTTTGGACAGGCAATAACCTTGCAACGTTCTTGGAAGGAGGTCGAAAACAACACAGCATTTTCAAGTTTTACAATTACTATGCTGGAAAACTCAGTATCTCCTTTGGGACCTAATTCGATGAAGGCAGATAATTTACGGAAGGTACGAGTACACTCTACTATCTAGGATGAAGTTTCTATGGTACTAAGCGTAGCACTAACAGAAGTAAATGACGTAGGATCAGTATACCAAATATCGTCCTTGTGCCTAATATCGCCTACTCGAGTTTGCAGCTTCAATGCGCCTAATATAGTGTTTCTTATGTGAAAGGTATAATTTTGGTATGTAGCTACATGCAGTGGTAACCATCAATGTAATAGTTTTCGTAACAACTACAACTTGATGCCTGAGGGTTATTTTGCTCTTGTGAACCTTTTTTCTTCTTCTATTAGCAATTGAGTATATTTTAAGGTAAGTCATTTCCAATAACAATTCAATTATCATCAATACATTAGTATTTTATATCAATATAATATAGTAGTAAAGGAATCAATATATGTTTATTCATGAAAAAAGTTGTTTTTGGTGCTGAGTAATTTGCATTTGTACTAAGTAAGTTGTGTTCGTTATATCCCGTATCAATAAGATCCAAATACCGCCTAGGCAGGCGATATTTGGACCACTTTGTATTTTTTCATTTTTGTAATGCAAATATATGAAGTAAAAATTAATTTTAAAAAGTTCCTACATTTTAAAATAACCTATATGATGATACAGTCTGTGATGGGGTCTTTACAGAACTGCACTTCATAGAAGTAAAGAAATATAGCGCCTCAAGTCCGGTTCATGGTGATCGGATAATGCCACATAAGTCAGTGATGATGGGTTGGCCATGCAGATGGTTATTCAACATAAGCAGAACGTAGGAGAGCATACCTCAAGCATAGAACATTTAGTTCAATAATTGATGCTGTGGTTAATATGGTCGCGGTATTACCTCAGGATATAAGAGATTTACTTCAAATAAATCTTCAAAAAAACGGGAGGGCAAGGAGAGTGTAGTTTAACCAGCTCTTCATAGAAGAAAAAGCTGAAAAAATGTATACTGAAAAAAAAGTCAGCAAAAAAGTCCTCAGCCATCAGTCAGTGGAAAATAAAATCTTATCAAACAAACAAAAATTAGCAGTATTTAAAAGTTGTTTTTCTAGTATTTTACAAAAAAACATCTAATTTAGTAATTTTACTTTCCCGTATACGTACGTATGTACGGAGTAATTATACGTAGAGTAGTGATATTTTATCGTGACCGCTGAAGGTACTAAGAGGGCTCAGAGATGTCCGAAAAAGTCCATCTCTCAATATCATCGGTTTAAGGGGAAGCGCGTCTCCTCCCAGCACGTGCTGGCAGCCCTACTCCAGACCTAGAAGCATTGACCCTGACTTTTCGTAGCCGCGATGTGTAAGAATGTCGTTGCGTTTTCTAATAAAGTAAAGAATTTGAACGTGATTCGAAGAGTACTGTTCAAGTGATTATTATTCTGTTTCTGATTATTGTCGTCCGGTTCGAGCAAGTTGCGAAAAGAAATCCGCCACAGTCAGACGCGTGAAGTAGTTGCAAAAGTGTACTATCAATTTATGAAGAGAGAAGCAAAAGAAAGTGTTGAAAATGTCAAAAGCAGTTCTTGCCTACTGCAATGTGTGTTGTGAAAAAATCTATTGTCAGAAGTAATAAGGAAATGAATCCTATTGAATCGAGAGAATCGTGTTCATTTTCAACCCCGAACAAAGAGAGGAAGGGGAAGAATATGGAGTCTGTTCTCGTCGGATTCAATGAGAGAATGATGCGCCGCAAAATGATTTCATGCACCATATCAAGAAATCGTTGTTTTCACTGGAAGCTGCGCACACGGTAGAAATGACCGTGACAGTGGTGCAAGAGCGGAAACGAGTATCAGTGTTAGGGGAAATGATGTAGATGATGGGAGCAAAGCCGAGCCATTAGGTGAATTTAGTGTTTCTGCACTACCGAACGAAGGCAGCTAAGCAAATTAAGTTGGCTAGCGTTGGTAGGCTAATGTTTTTGAAATGGGACGACGCGCGGGAGCAGCTCCCTCTGGCCCCCTCCCCCTCACTTTTAGCTTCCCCCTCCACTCGCAAATCCCAACGGCCGCCTAGAAAATTTTGCTGTAGTATAGAGAAGGCTATGTAATACTGCGAAAATCGATTCCGAGATTGCAACGGAAATACAAGGATTGTGGTCCTGTAAATCCGAAAAAGTGAATTTTTTCAAAACGCCCGTCTCTGCGTCTGTGAACACCATTAGCGCTTAGGGTATGGTTTAAACCAAAAGCATGATTTTTTCAAAATATATATTCCTTGTGTATGTGCATCTGGCTAAACTCGAGGCGCCGCGATATTTGAAAACGTTTTCACAATTACGTGGTTCTTTACATGGAGTCATTCGGACACTCAAAATTTTCTCAAAAACGGTTCGAAATGTTTCTTCAAACTTTTCAAACGGAAGGAACGAAGGAAAAATCTATAATTGCAATTTTATAGTTGTAGTAAGTCCCGAAAAGAATTAAAACTTTTGCAATTATCGCAAATTCAGAGGTAACCGTGGAAACTGGACCTATCTCACCTTGTTAAGAATAATTTAAAAAAAAAATTTCAAAAAATGTAAATAAAAAAATTGTATCCGTTTCTCAGAAAATTTTGTAAATGTTCGCGTGGCTTCTTGTAAAGAACCCCCTAATTTTGAAGAATGTTTTTCAATATCGCTTGTCTCGAGTGAAGCCAGATCAATCTGGAAATATCTATTTTGGAAAAAATCGTACTGATGGTTTAGGTGGTTTAGGTTAGTTGTGTTCACAGACAAGACGGACAGACGTTTTTTTGATAGTTGGTATTGCGGTACCAAAGACCCTTAAAACACTGATTCTGGCTACACTACAAGTTGGAGGATTTTTTCTTAATTTAGTAACTTTTTTATTACCATGGCGCACAATTGATTTTTTTCTGCCGGAAATATGCGGTTTTTTTAGGCAACATTATATGCATAACTTTACCTATACTACGTATATACTCCATATACATGTATGTATTCAGGAAAATAAAAAAAAGACTACTTAACCATCCATTTGTTTTATTTCGTTATGTCTCCTAATTCCGTCTTGTGGACGGTCATAGGATTAGGGTTGGCGAAATTAGGAACCAATTTACGGAAATTTAAATTTGTAACTAAAAAAAATATCGTTGTAAACTAAAATAGGTTTCGGACCGACTTAATCTCTGAAAACCAAAAAAAGATTGTTTGCAGAGTTAATCATTTATTTTTCAGCTTGATTTTCCAACTCAATAGATCAGGATACACAGAAATACTTAGTGTGGGCAATATTTACTACACTGACTCTATTTTCAGACAGAGGATCTGTTGTTAAATAAATCTATATTTCTTTGATTGGGTGAGTTACAACGTTTTGTACTTTGATATGTAATGTATCCCGCGAATATTGATTGAAATAAGAGATTGGATAAGATTAAAAAGGAAACGACGTTGTGCAGCATGAACCGCAGCTGAAGAAACCATCCCAAAGACCTGTTCATTCATGTTAGCTTAATTTCCATTGTATTAGGTTGCAGCCTGCCAGGAGTTTTCCCCGACTAACTGGTTTTCCTCCCAGGTTTATCGCGGGGTAGGTGTGTATCTGCAGGGCCGGATTACCAGTCTGCGGAGCTCTAAGCTGTAAATATTTTGGGGCCACTTTGATACGCTTTTTGTCCAAATCTAGACATTCAACTCCAGTTTTTAATTTAAAATCTATATAAATAGGTTTTTTGTAGTTTTCTTTATAAATTTATGACAAATTAAAATATAACTGAACTAAAAGTGAACACAATATTTGTGCATTTCATTTATCAATTTTATCAAATATTAATATTTTTGGTTTATACTTGACTTTTTATATGTGTAGTCGATATATAAAATATAAGTCATTTAAAATACATTTTTTCCCTTTAACCAAACGATTTTTTTTATTAAATCATCAAAATTTAAGTGACGCATACAACTGATATGAACTCAATCTATCTAGTCCCATTGTCATCCCCAGAGGATTTTTTTCCTTTTTAACTTGAAAAAGATCGCTCTCCAGAACGGTTTGTAACCATCAATGTTAAAAACATTCTAAGGCAGATTTCTAAGTTCAGAAAAACTGTCTAGAGTTTTATCACTTATAGTGATTTTATAGAAATCGGTATAATTAACGTGAATACTTTTATCTTCGTTCATTTTGTGAACGATGTAATATTGAAATTGTTTCAATTCTCCGGCAAGATTAAGTGCAGTGACGTTGTGCAACTGAGAGAAACGAGTGAGTAAGAAAGACATTACAGCTCGCTGTATCGCAGTGCGGTGAAGTTTGGTGAAGTGAAGTTTGGTGAAGTGAAGTTTGGTGAAGTGGAGTTCTATGAAAGATTGCACGGTGAAATGTTCATGTGATTTTGTAACGTTTATAGAGTTTGTATAGTTGTTAAGTTCTGTAATGTTAAGTTAGTGTATTCTGCCACCAAGTTCTCACACTTAATTGCAGAATTATTAATAAATTAATCTAATCTAATCTAATCTAAATCCAGATTCTCAGGATACGATGCGACAAACGTTTTAACGTTAGATGATAAGTCATCGTTAGACAAGGCTATGTTTAACAAAAAATAAAACTTGTCTGACAGGTTTTTATAAACCTGGCCTCTCCTTTTCATCTGAGCTCGCAGAGTGTAAATGATCACATAAAAAGTTGAAACCTGAAATTTGTCTCTTGCACTTAAAACTACTTCTTCCGCTTGACCATCATTAACCTGTTTTCTCCAAGTATGTCTCCGAGTAGAGTTTTCATTGTAATCAACATCAGACAGAGCCATTTTCGACGCGTTTTTGAAATTGTCAAAATCTATGCGGAGATCTTCCAAGTAATTTGTCAACGACTAACAGTGATCATTGCAAACTTTCAAATTAATTTCTGCCCTTTGAAGATCTTCAGGTGTGCGATGAAAAATGTCATTCCACATTGTCAGCATAAAAAAACTAAAATTATTGCATTTTCTAGCAATATTTGTTGTCTTTCGCATAGTATCTCCTTTTTGATCATTATCGTCGGAGATAAAATGTAATGCGTTAAGAATTTGAAAATATGAATCAACTATTGCTTCCATAGTCCCAACGCATATTTGAAAGTTTCTTTAAAATATTTTTATCGCCAACATGTATTTTAAGCACATCTGTGCGTTGAAGTAGAACAAATGTGTACAGCTGCACTACATAGCACTAATGAGAAAAACATTGACGGCTTCCAAACAACAATCGACTGCGCTAAGACCAACAAAATTCAATGAAACTGATGTACACGGGATATGTTATATCTCATATGTTTTCTTCTAAAGTAACACTTTGCGTCCCTTTATAACCCCGGAAATATTTGTCGTATTATCGTACAATTGTCCTCTGCACTTGTAAAAATCAATGTTTCAATCTTCACATAAATACGAATAATTCAAACACTGAGTAACTATTTTTTTCCAACATGATTTTCCAGTTCTAAAATGTTAAAAAACATTCTACAGGCAATCCATCTGACGGCGATTACATATCTTATTATGACGCAGTTGATCAACGTAGGATAGATCAGGTGTTGAATCGTCGGATAAACTAAAATATACAGAATCTCTTCTTTTATCCAAAATCGTAGAGAGGACTTGCTTACTTATTAGTTCAATAAACGTTTTAATATAGTTTTTGCCAAGTATGGCAAACTTCCTGGAAAAGAATTACGGAAAATTGGTAAATCCTATAAAACAAGTTATTAGGAGATATTTTAGTCCAGAGATATTATTACCTTTTCCACGATTTCCATAATTTGAAATGTGTGAAGCCAAAATGCATTTAGCGATCAGTTCTAGCAAACCCAAATAACTTCCAAAATTGGCGGAGCCAAATTTCTCATTTGACCCTCGAAAAGGTAATCCCCGTTCTTCTAACGTTAGAATGACGGCTTCAGCTCGTTGCAAGACATGATGCAAGTATTTGATTTCTTCCTCGATTGATCATCCGAGACTTCAGTCCAATTTCTTTTCGTTGAGTCAAATACGCAAGCATTGCCTCTGTAGTTCTGTGAATTCTCATGTTGATTTACGCCAGTCACTAAATCTGTTTGCAAATTGCAACTAGATATTTGATGGAAAACGTTTACATGCAAAACAATACACCCAACCATTTGACGGAGAATACAACAGCCACTCTCAGGTGTACTTTCCACCATTTGCTATTACTTTCTCGCGTTACGAATTCTTCGCCAAAAAAGAAAGATATTGTATGTAATCGCGCGCCAGAAAACGCAGAAATTTTGCAGGAAAAAAACGAATTGCCGGGTTATGGTAAATTGGATAAATCCTGTTGTTAAATTTAGAAAAAAACTTCTCTAACTTGTGGAGTAGCTAGAATCCATGTTTTATTTGTTCTTAATAGCGAAAAATCAATTGACGGCAATATATCCGTCTGTCTATCCGTCCGTCTGTGGTCAACGCTAGCGGCTTACACCGCTCAGCCGATTTTCTCCAAACTAGATATTCACTCATCGATCTGGCTAATGTCGTTGGTATTTGAAACCGATATTTTAATTGTAGGGGGTACGTTACATGAAGCCCCTGGGAAATTTAAAAAAAATCCAAAAAATGACTCCAAATAATTTGAAATTTTTTTTGTTCTATAGTGCGAATAACGCTTAAGAGAATGGTGAAGGTCTCATGTTCGGTAATATTTCCAATTTTTGAAAATTGCAAAAATCATTTTTAAAGTACAAATTTTCTTAAAGTAATCTTTATCTTTATAAAGATTTTTTGGCTCAAACAAAAAATTGCTATACAAACGTACCTCTTTAGAAAAGATCATGTACAATGTTCTAAAAAAACGATTGGTTTTTTTTATGTTGTAGGGGTAGAAATTTACAAAATACAATTTTTCTCACCGTTCAACCGTTCCAAATATTTTCCTTATATTTTCTCCCCATATGTAATAAGGGACGGTAAGAAATATGGTGCTAGTCCCATTTTTGGGTATTTCTTTTTTTGTTTTAATTGCAAAATATTTCAATACAAATTTGAAGATAGGGATATTTGCGTCAGACAAAGTTTGTTGTACAAAATTAGCTATTTAAATAAACTGGTGGTGCTATTGAATGACACAGACTTTCTCACCCTAGTTAGTTTTCTATTCTTTCTACACTTGACCAGCTTTTTTCATAGGCGTCATTGTCTTCTCGGCTGTTTTCTTTCGTCACCCGAAAAACACACATTTTTCAGAAATTAAACTTTAAAATATGCCTTTTTATAAAAAAATCTACATTAATGTTAGTAAATAAGAGCTGTTTCTTTAAAACACATTGTTTCAAAGATATAAGCAAAACACTAACAACAAAGCAAAAGTTTTACGTTTTCTACCAATTTTCTCTGTGAAGCGAACCTTTCTTGATGCGGAAAACATCAAATTCGAATTCAGCACCTTTAAAAACATAAAACCGTTGAGAAAAAATCTGGAATAATGAAATTAAAACTGTAGTAATTTAATGAATACTGTATTGATCTACTAAGTTAATATCGATATATTGACATATAATAAGAGAACCTCAGCACTTGTTGCTTTCCAGTGCTCCTCTTGACACCATATGCTCGCACATTAGTTCCAGTTCAGATCATTTGCACATTCATTTGTATTCGTTACATCATTTTCCTGCCCACGATTCTTTATCATTTGAAAGGTAATGACCCGAAAAAGTCGGTTTGGGCACCGAAACCGTCTTCTTTGGGTAATGATAAATGGAAAAAAATGACACAATCTGCTGGAAGTATGATTTATGTAATGGACATCATGTGCATCTCAGTTGTATATAAGTGGAAGATACAGACCGATTCGTACAGTTGACAATTGCATATAAAATCGTTTTACTGCTTTACAAGTTACTGTAATACTTGTATATCTGTCATCATGAAGACTGTTGGATGTTCGAGTATTGTTTGCATCTTCTTTGCAGTCTTCGTGGTTTCACAGGTAAGATTGGGTGCATCACATTTTAATGGTGATTTGTAATGTACCATGACAATTACTTTATTAATTACCTAGTTTATGATTGCATAATTCAATAAAGTAGCAATATTAACAGCCGAACAGGTAAATGTTCAATATTAATTGTAAGAATAATTCTTAATGACAGTAATCACACATGTACAACCTTTCTACTCAAAATGTAGTCTTCTTTAGATTACGTGAAATCATTAGGTTACATGTCTAACTTTAGAAACTACAAAAGAGTAAAATAATCAATGTCGTCGAGATTCAGTTTGAAGATCACTACAATTTAAAACTTTGAAGGATATGAAGCGACCAGTCTATCCAAAAAAACAAGACTACGTATAATACTCCGTATATTCGTACGTATACTGGAAATAAAAAGTACCGAACTAGTGGTGCTACAGAATGGCAAAGACTTTCCCATATTAGTTTTCATTTTCTTTGGTTTCGGCTAACTGTTCGAACTTGCCTCATACTCTTATCTGCTGTCATCTATCGCCCCCCCCCAAAGTACATTTTTTGACAATGTCTTAATTTTTAGGTTTCCTAATAGTAGAACGAAAATGATATTTTAAAAATATTAAAGTATAATAATAAAACCTCGTCCTATATGGCAATTTTCTTAAAAGCTTTGGAGCTGTTTTAATGAAATGGCATTTAAGTGCTGCTATAATTCGAAATCTGAAGATCTTTTTCACAGAAAATTTCTGATTTTTCGAACACCTTCATTTGATATCATTTTAAGTACTTTAACTCACCAATACAGTAGTAGAGATCTTTCAAAAAAATTTCATTTGTATATTTTTGAGAAAAAATACTCCGAAATGAACTTAACGTTATATTAAAGAGTGCAGTTAGCTCTATCCTTTCGAAAAGTTTAAAGAAAACCTTTGGAGCCATTTTTAAGAAAATGGCATTGAGCTTTTCTGAAAATTCGGAATTTGGAGCTAGTTTTCATAGAAAACAATTGACTTTTGAGAAACATTTTCTAACACTATTTCAACCACATGTACTCATAAGTATAATAATATAAACAAATCGCTGATAGTATACGTAATAACGTCATGAGACACAAGTAAAAAAATACATTTTTGTACATTTTGAAAAAACAAAGGAATAGAAGAATATGGCGTTTATGTAATCTTATAGAGTGAATTTAACACTATTTTCGCCAAAAGTTTAAAGAAAAAGTATAGAGCCGTTTTTGAGAAAATCTTGTAATTGTAATTTTTTTAAATAATTTGCAAATAATGCACGAAAACTACTAAAATGTTCTAAAAACTTTACTTGCCCTTAATGAAAGAACTCACTATGAATAAGAAATTTTGTGAGGGAAAAACTTCTGTCTTTAATTTTGTAGTTCTAGAAAGACGCAAGAAAAAAATCAAACTGTAGATATAACCGGATCTATGCCACCTTAATAATTTTATTTTACTCTATTTTTACAAGATATTTGAAGGAAAAATCCTTTTTGAGACCATTTTGAAAAAGTGCGGAGACTTCATGAAAAGTACCCGCAAATTTTGAAGAAAGTTTTTCAAAATCGCGGGGCCGCGATTGGAGCAGATCGACCTACATTATCCATTTTGGAAACAATCATACGTATGGTTTACGCGCTAGTGGTGTTCTCAGACGGATTGTCGGATGGGCGTTTGGAAAAGTACACTTTCTCGGTATAAAGGGACCCAAAAACGTGTATTTCTGTTGAAATCTCGAAATCGATTTTCCGCAGCATTACATAACTTTCTCTATACTACGTATTTACGGAACTTCTATACTACGTATATACGGAATAACGTATTTAAAAGTAAAAAGTGTATAAATCCAGTTATTAAATTCAGAGAAAATGTCTACTAATATGTTGTGTAGCCAGAATACATGTTGTAGGTGTCCTTGATACCGAAAATTCGAATTACAGCAAAATCCTGTCTGTCCTCTGTAATCAAAGCTAGTGGCTAAACCGATCAGTTGATTTTCTCCAAAATTGATACACTCCAATGAATTTGAATTATGATGCAAAACTTTGAATTTGAAACCGATATTTTAATTGTTGGGGATATATGAAACACATGAAACGTCTTCCAAATTTAAAAAGAAATGGCTCTATCGTATTTTATTTAATATTTTTTGGATAGTGAGTATGACGTTGAAGAAAATGTTTCATTTTTGTCGAAAACCCAAATTGTTTGGAATATTCCCATCATACAACTATTTTTCGGCGTCTTCCTGCAATTACAATAATTACGAAGATAGATATTTTTCCCTTAATAAAAAAATGTTCTTTAAAGATAGATTTTGAAATAAGGTCATTTACTATGAGGTCTATTACATTAACATTTACATAAGGTCAAAAATTTTTTCTTTTCGCTTAAGTTTGCGTGAAAGTACGGGCGATAAAGTACGAACTCTTTCAGCATCACTAGTTTTTGTAAGTAGTAGGAGAGTTTAAATTTAAATATTGTCAGTGTTAATGTTCTATCATTGTTATTAGAAGTTATGCATACACACAAACATATGTTATTGCTATGAAAAATATTTATTGAATATTGATATGGCAAAATTCTAGGTGTTGTTAAAAATACAATGCGCCAGTTATCATGACTCAAAAATAGGCGCGAGTGCTCGAAGGTTAAATTATCTCTTTGTATGTTCAAATGATGGTATAATACTGGTGGTGGACCAATCCGGGATGTCTATATTTTCCACAATTGCTAAAAGTTAACATTGAAAAGTACATTATTGAAGATGGAGAGATTTGTTTAATGTAAAATCTGACCTAAAAAATCAAAACTTCAAAAATGTCAAGTAAATTTGTTTGAAAGTAACAATTTCATAATTTCTACTTGATCTTTTTTAAATTTATTTTCTGCGGATAAACATATAACATAAGTATGTGCTGTTGGAGCATTATTAGTCAAAAGAGATTCGTCCTGTTTGGGCAGGTTTAACATCAACAAATTTCGTTACCTATCAGACAATTGTAACGAGACATTTCACTTAAAATAATTTTCCTAAATTATTTTTCAATCTTTAAAACTAAAAATTATTCAATTTCAAATAAACGTTTAAACAAATAAACATTAGACACAATGTAATTAAATTGGCCAATACGTGACAAAAAATCAATAAAGGTACCCCTGTCCAAATGCCAACAGGTCGATGTGGCCTAAGAGGGAGGTGAAACTAGAACTCTACCTATAATTTACCGAAGAAAAATGAACAATCATAATTCAAATTAGTAGTGCTACACCTGCACATATTTTCTCGTATTATTTTTAAATTTTCTATTTTCAAAAAGAGTTCATTGAAAATAAAACTTGCCCCATTTTAAGCGTCCTTCGCTTTTCCTGTGGAAGAATGTTTGGTGAATTGGCGATTTGGTGAAATTCACAGCGTTGTTCACAGATGGACGTTTGCTGTTAACCCATTTTTCGGTATCAAAAAACGTAGATTTTGACTACAAACACGTTAGAGACAGTAATTTAACCCATGTGGTAACAAGAATTAGCAACATCTTTTGGTATGACATCTACAATATGAATTTTTCTGTTTAAAATACGCGGTTTTCCGCTACGGCATTACATAATTTTCTCTATGCTACGTATGTATGAGTGCGAGAAATTCAAAACGGCGCATAATTTTATTTCCAACGGATTTCAATTCAATCATGAGGCGGTAACATCTTGTAAATACAATATTTCTATTCTTTGACCACAATCAAAACGACAGAAAAATGTATCGTTTCTTCCGCGTAACATAACATATAGCATTGTTCACTGTAATTGAATACCTTTGCTCATTTCATGTGCATAGTTTTCATAATAAATTCGGATAGTTGCCATTAGTACCGATGTATCCCAAGAAAGAAGCTAACAATTGAGTGATATCAAATTAAATGGGGAAGATCGGAAAGTAAATGTTAGCTGTCATTCATACGCGCAAGGCTACTGCTTGGGTGGACGGTTTGACGTAGTTGCATCAGAGAGGAAAAGACTTTCCCTCACTTTCTCTCAAGGACTTTCCCTCTGATGCAACAACGACGGGCTTTCTGGCATGACATAAATGTAGCATTTTGGACAAACTTTTTAAACATTCTAAACAAAAAATGGTCAAAACTTGCCTCCTCCTCCTCACCATTTCAAGTTTCAAGTATAGAATGTACTAATATTGTTAAATTTTAGGTAGTTGCTGACAGAAATGATATGTATTGTTTTTATTATTATTATTATTATTATTATTATTACTATTGTTGTTGTTGTTATTTTATTATTATTGTTATTACTATTATTATTGTAAGTGGTAGCATTTAAAATAATATCTTGAAATGTTAAATTATCTGCTACTAAAAATTATTATCTACTGTATAATATCCTAATCTATCTGCAACAAGTATTGCAGGTCAATGACCTCATCTCAATCAGGTGTTGTTCAGTTTACCTGGTCCCTTGAGCAAATGCTGAGATGGCCCCTCGTTTGCTCCTGAACAGTAATGTAACTTTGCTCTCTCCACCCAAGACATCATATTGAGTCGTCATACACGATTTTAATTGTATATGTGACTCAATAAATGTTATTATTATTATTATTATTATTATTATTATTATTATTATTGTTATTATTATTATTATTATTATTATTAAACAAGTTTGGTGAAAACAATGTTTATATTTCTTCTTGAAATTTTCAACGAATAGCGTACAATACACTGATGGCAATTGAAAGATATTTTCATTGAAATTTTAATTTTCAAAAGATTAAAAATGGTATTAAAAATAATATTTTGATTTTTTCGAATTGTCCATATTTAGAATGTTCCGAGCGGAGCAGAATTATCTGCAGAGGCTAGGGCTCTCGCTGAAAAATGTGCTGAAACACTTCCACTATCGGCAGGTAAGAATTACGTAGTGATATTTTTTTCCTTTTCCCACGACTGCAAAACACTCCTTTCCAAAAACTAGCGCCAAATCTGTGAGAGATTTTAACAAAAACATACTTAAGTCACACGGCCAACACCAATGGAGGACAGATCTAAAGCGGGCTCAAAATTAAATTGCTATTCAATTTATAAAAAATGTATATAGATAGTTTCGTTGCAAGAGCTGTGCAAATAGAAAAATAGTAATGTTGATGTTTTTGTATTTTGTTAGTTCTTTGGTGTTTATCAAAAAAATATGCTTATTAGCTGAAAGCTGCATATTTTACTTTCTTAATACCTCTTACACAGTATAGAGAAAAATGGTGAATTTTCGGCAGAAGAAACTCTTATTGTCGGGCTCTGGTAACGAAGAGGGAGATAAATACAGTTGCTAAATTTAGAAACCAAATCCTCTAGCGCTGCTGTTCCATGTTTTGTGGGTTCTTGATACATATGTTCAGAAAAAAAATTAACTTTGAAATAAAAAGAAAACGTAGAATCATGTAATTGGGTGCTTTTACATTTCTGTGTTAATTTTTCTTTCTGAACAAATTATTCATTTTTTGATAATGAATAAACTATTTATATATTTCTAGAGTTTCTATGTTTCTGCTGTGTGTTTGCCTCGAAAGCATTTTTTTTCGAACCAACTTTTGTGTGCTTATAGCGGCTTAGACATTCGGAATATCTAAGTTTATTAGACAAAATATGCTTAAAATTATCTTAAGAGTATATATATATATATATATATATATATATATATATATATATATATATATATATACACGATATACACGATTCCCGGAGGAAATGTCAAAAATAGGAAAATAAGCTCTTAAGGCAATTTTAAGGTAATTGTTGGAGGCTGACTGAGGAGGCACATGGACAGTATCACGTGCTGTTGCGGTGTAATCTGGAAGAGTACTCCCGCGTGGGGTACGTGTCGTAAGCACTTGTTGATACGCACTCGCGGGGCGCACTCGTGCCTTGGTCTGCCTGATAAAGATGCTGCGGCAACCAGCAGCTTGGATTTACTGTCACTGATTGCTACTATTGCAGTAGTTTGCATTGACTGCTGCAGAATCAGGCATAGTGGCACGATAGTCGCGTTGATATCACGAGTATTAGATTACACCACATGAGTTAATAACTGTTCAGGGCAGGGACACATTCACAGCTAATGTACGCAAGGATTCAACACATAATGAATTACAATAGAGTAGAATGTATTTGAACACGTGTTTCACTGGACACATTTAACACAACTAATGAATTGCAATGCACACTTTGTTTACGTTGAAATAATAAGTTACATGAACTTATGTATTAAGAGAGAATGTTTGGTTGTAAGAAAACGTATTTAAAACGTGTGGACACTGGTTCATTCTGCGGGAACAGGTTACGTGAAGTATGAACTTACATGCACGTGGCGTCATCACTTGAAGCACACACGATATGTATCAATACTGAGCTCAATCACTTCCACATTGTAACTGGAAGGTGATGTGTCCATGAGCGTATGCACAGTGCATGTAACATGCAAGGAGCCAGGAGGCTTAGTTAAGAAAATGTGCACCACTAGTTTTTTCAATAAAATCTGTTCCTAAGGAAGATCATAAATTGTTGCTACGGCAGATCTAAAGAAGTTCATGTTGAATTTTTCGAAAATGTTTTGTGAAATTTCGCGCAACATATAAGTAATTTGAATTTTTTAAACAATTTTGTTTAGAACATTCTCTGCAAATTTATTCTTTACGCTTTCTTCTCCATCAAGGGACGATAAAAAATACGATTCTAGTCTCATTTTCGACGAACTTTTTCGTTTTGTTGACAATTGCAAATAGTTAACATTTCAAAACTACAATATTGAAGATAGAGACTTTTGCCTCTATCAGGGACAAACAATTTTTCAAAAAATGTGTGGTTTTCGAGGAATTTCGGTTCGAAATTAATTCAATGTAGAAAATAATCATTACTTCAAAAATTGCTCGATTTTTTTAACTAATAGAAGAAGGAACACTTAGAATTGTGACCTTGCCGCATCACTAGTTAAAAAAATGCATCGGCAACTCTCCAGTGACATCACCACAATTTGAAGACTCTGATTGGATAAAGAAACCCCCTCTCCCCTGTCAGTTGCTAGCAGTCAAATAAGCAGAAACAGTCTCACTAGTAATTCACCACCAGAGTTTGAGCAAACTGACATTATTCACAATAGTTTTCCCCCAGGTTGGGCATCAAAATCTACAAAGGAACATTTTTCACTTCATGACAAGTGAACCTGTTTATTAGCGATTTGTGAAGAAATGAGATGCTGCGTAACGTGAAATTTTTATCTGATGCATTTGAAAACAACAAAACAGGAAATTGAATAAATTAAATTTTCTTTTCTTTTGTGTGATATAGTCATATTTATTTAAATTCTTGCCATGTAAGCGCAAATGGTGATTATTTATTTTAAAATATATTTAATTTCAGACGAATATCTGGCCAATTTCCGTTCTGGGGATGCAGTGGTACTTGAAGAAGAATTACGTGCATCAGATTTCCAACAGTTTTATGGTTGTTTTCTGAGCGGAAGGAACTTTGTAAGTACATTTTAAATTTCACTGAAAATGATTTATGCATTCTTTCGTCATTTCATTTAGTGATAATTTTGTTTTGTGACGTTAGTAGAGATTACCACAAACAAAATCAAATAAAGTTTTTTTTATTGCAAATGATTACATACACACTGACAAGCGGCATTATCACACGTCGGGAGATCAGTTCAAGAGCTTAGTTTGTCGCAACTGGTGAAAGACACCTGATCGAAGAAAAACCTGCAAGCCGACGTATGTATCGGCGCTGGATCTCACATTCAAAGAGACAAGTTTACTCCCGCCACCCGGAACAAAAACATTCACTACAGTTACGAGACTAATAACCATTGTAGTTGACAATGTGTTAATAATTACATTAATTAAGTCCTTTTGTATTGTAATAGTCTAAACATCTGAATATGAATATAACAAGTATAAAAGTCACCTTTTGTATAATCGCAGTCAAATAGACAGCCATCTCTATAGTTCTGTGGTTCATTTTCCCTTGATCCACTACTGAGATAGTCCGTTTGCTTCCGTACACCTAACCAGGTATCTGCCACCAGCAGGCACTGCCCCTGCCGGGATACGATCCAAGCTCCCGACCGTCAAGTCTCCTGGCGCGTGCGGTAGTGTAGGGCATGGTAGTGTGTTTTTTTTTCTCTTATAAAGACTTCTGGGACTTCTGCGGCTGGGGAAAATCTTCTAAAGATACTGCGGGGCCCGCAACCCGCAGCGTGTGGGCTTCATAGCTAGCCTATGCCTACCCACTAAAAACACCTCCCTTTCCTCCTATTCCTTCTCGCGGAACCGCCGTTAGGCATTGCATCGCGAGAAGGAAGGATGGGCTTTTCGCACTTCACCAACATATTACGGGACACTGCTTCGTAACTGCTCCTCGGAGCGGATCATCTTCAGATACGTATAGGTGGCTACCGCACTCCAACACTCTTGTGTCATCAGCATCCTAGTGACGATGGTCTCAGGAGTCACTACCTCTTGGAGGAGTCTCTGAAGTTCCTCCCTTTCCACTGCGAAGCGTGGACAATGAAAGAACACAGTGTTCTGTATCTTCAATCACCGGGAAACACGTTGGGCATGAGGAGCTATCATCCAACCGGAATCGGAGCTGATACTCTCGGTAACATCCATGCCCTGTCAGCAACTGAGTTAGATAAAAATGGGTCCACATCATGATGTCGGGAATGACCCGAAATGTCCATCGCCCAGTTGATGATTGCTCTCATTGTCGTTGTCATTGGTCCATTGTCACCCCCAGTGCATGGTAGTGTGTGTGTGTGTGTGTGCGTGCGTGTGTGTGTGTGTGTGTGTGTCGGTAAGGGAACACTGACGACGGAACACTGATTGGACCACAGCGCATTGAATTTTTAGGATATTTGCCAAATCATCGAATTGAATATTTGCTAATTTGGATACATTTAACATTTTTAATTGGTTTATCATTTTGTTTGAAATTGCATCATGGCCTGGGGATTTATTTATTTTTAATTGTGTTATTTTCATTACTTCATAAGTAGGAATATACTTAATGGTTGAAGGAACATAATAAATGCGGTATAATACATAAAAGTTTCTGTTTAATGTGAACAATTTTTTAATTATGCAAATTTTCCAAAATACAGATATTTTAAGAAAATTGAGATTTGTGCCATTTTAAGCGTTCTTTGTTTTATTCACGAACAAAGTTTAATCAATAAATTTGGAGACATTTTTGAAAATTAAAAATCGTTATGCGTTACGTCAAATACATTCCAAAATTAAAACACTGTCAATATATGGGACCGCGAAACCAGGGGTGAATCGGTGATTTGGTGATTATTCTACTTATTCGCTAGCCTTGTTCTGAGTCAAGCATACAGCGAGACACATGCTTTGCCGTTAAGAATTTTTTAGGTATCAAGGATCCACAAACTTTGGATTGTGACTACACAACGGGTTTGAGGCAGTAATTTATTACCTGAAGGAAGAAGAATTTTCCGCTTTTTCGATGTAGGGATCTACAACACGAATTTTTCTGTAAAAAATTTCCCGTATTTCACTGCAGCATTATATAATTTTTTCTGTACTACAAATGCAGTATGTGAGAGGGTGAAAATCAACGAATCTGAATAAAAATGTCAAACTACTACACGACACCGCTTAGTGTTTTAAGTACACAAGTTTTGTTTGAAAACAGAGATCTACATAATTATTATCTTAATTTTTCAGACGGATGCAAATGGCAATTTGAATTTTGGTACTCTGAGCAATGCGGTTGAAAGTGTTGCTGATAATTCAACTCTAGCACAACAAGCACTTCAACAATCGCAGACCCTATACGACACACTCTCATCAGGTAAGTTTATTTTATTTCTATGATAAAGTAGCATAAATATATCTTCAAATTTAACGAAATTAATATTATGACCATAATGTAATGAAACTGTTTAGTTATAAAAATAAATGAATTAGTTTGAAACACTTATTTCAATGAGTTCTTATAATACAAAGTTTATCAGCAACGATGGAGAACCAAATCATAAATACGTTGAAATATCCCTATACAGTTTTTGAGTAACTGGGAGTGTCCATCCTTTCGTCCATGCGTCCGTCAGTCAAGGTGAGACCACTTCTCGTGTACCAAGCGGGACGTATTGAAAAATCATTTTTCACTTATATGTTATAATTTTGAATCTTTACCAACTATATTATATATTATCCAACAGCAAATTTAATATTGAAATTTTCACGGCCTCCCTCGCCGATGATTTCTGCATTTCCAATTCCGGTAGCGCCACCCTCACTCGTTCTTGAACATGTTCCATTTCCGTAACTATATTGGATTCGGCTTGGATATTAACAATACTGGAGATACTCCCTTGAAACCCTTCCCCATCATATGCAGAAATCATACCTTTGTCGTGATCAGACTCTGCAATTTCAGTACGTATTTTGTTGCTGCTCGTCTCCATCGTGATTATATGAAACTATTTCCAACACACACTTAAATAGCGTAATTTCTATCTAATTTAGAACTACAATTATTGCTCATTAATCAATAAATAGGATTGAAATTTCCTAATTGTATTGGCAGATAATTGCACATCAATTTGAAAATGAACTTTCTGAAATACATCGTTTCAAGTCCCACGTCCAGCACCATCTGTTAAATACCCAACTTTTTTTATGAAAAATAATATTCTTAATTTGTGAAATACTAAAGAATGATTCTCTTCTTTGGTTAATATTACTTGTATATAAATCTTATAGGTTTATAAGTTCAAAATGTTTCTTACCTTACAAGTTTCACTCTTGTTATATGTACTAATAACTAAAATATTAAATTCAAGTAATAAGCTAACAAATATATAAATAAAAGAAAAAGTATCAATTATACTATAAAAGAAACCTACTAAATAAAACAAACTAATAAATAAAAACTTTGAAGTTGTGACGTTACATTGTAAACTAAAATTAAATTCTATCATAAAATTTAGTAAAAGTAATGCACGATATATCGCCCCCATATTATTCATCTTCATTTACTGTTCTACACATACTAAATTTATTTCTTGCAGTAGCACGAGATCTAAATATTTTTTTAAATGTTTTATTTTTTTCTTTCAGAACTTTATTAGCACAAATATTTGTTTCTTCAATTTTCTTAATGTTTGCTGTAAAATTGAACTTGATGTAAATTTAAAGTTACTCTAAGTAAAGCAAAGGCTCAACAGAGATTGGTAATTTTCAAAACTTTTTTTGAGAATTGCAGGATAATTTTTGGGAACAAAATATGATTTAATGGCTTTCATTAAATCATTTATTCTTGACGCAGCTAGCTCCAGAAAAAGACATCTTGTCTTCACACAACACAAAATTGCTGGTAGGATGTAGTGACCTAATTGCAAAATTCAACGTTGTCTGTTTTTATTGGGTTTACATTTACTAATGTTTCAATTTATCATTTAGGATTGTTTTACAAGTTGTAAGTCACCTGCTGAACGTTTAAAAAATAAATTGTTCATGTTTTTTGAAGCTTTTATACAACCACTAAAGTACACGTTCATTTACGCCAGAGAGTGGGGAAAACAATGCTTGGCATTTCTATAAGATCTAGTAGTTTCACTGTTGAAGAAAATGTGTACAAAAGAACAGTTAAAGACAAAACCGTGTAGAATTTTTTTTTTGATTTTTTTTGCGAGGATGCCGTCATGACGATTTTTTGTTGCTAATCTTTCCTCTTCACTTCTCACATCTTTCTTCTGGGTATAAATTACAATGACTAGGATGCGCTAGCTATCATAATTCCATGTTTTTAAAATGAGTGCAAATTTACCCCAAGTACACATTTTCACCATTCCACCCTACTCTATTTCTACAATTAGCAAAATTCTTTGAACTGCTTCTCTTAGAATATACATGAAAAAATTTAAAAAAATATAATCACAAAAACGTCAATATCAATTGTCAATACATCACGTGTATAAACCGCATTGTGAATTATGTGAGCAGTACAACCAATACCCCAAATATTAATGCATAGTGATGATTTTAACTTCTAAAACATATTAGTTCAAGCCTGGCATTCAAGTGTTGTAATTATTATCACAAAATGTAAGATTATGCCTGAAATATGAAACTCGATTGAAACATTTTTGACATACGTTCTGATGCAGATAGTGTTATGTTTTACTACTTGCATTCTCTAATTAATTATTTCTCTCTGAATTCCTCTTTTGAAGCTAAAATATCTCATAAGGATAGGTACATGTTTTATCTTTTAGTAGTTAAATGTGTCAACTCTAACTGACACATAATTTGTTTCTTGCATGTGATCATTAATTTACTGAAATGCCAAAAGCGCTAAAACATTAACCAATATTGCCTTACATTACTTTACAACAAGTAAATTTTTTCTCGTGTAATTTTCTATTGATACTTGATTCATAGTCTATTGAACTGAAGGAGTAATTATTTTTGATGGCACAAAAAAGGAATAAACCTTTTGCAGCGACTTTTTTCCCTTCATTATCTGCCTTCCTCTTGGCGAGGAAAGATCATAAGTTATGCAAAGTCCTTCTATTCGATGCAGAAAATTTATTTTTTTACCCCACATGTTGAATAACATCACTTCTTCCCTCTTAGTCAACACTAAATGCACTTTCACAAATTGCAAACAATATTTTATTCTTCTGTTGGCCTCCATATAAGAATGGAAACTCTCGTTTCTGCTGACAAGTAAAAGAACATTTCCTATTCGGCATTTCTCCCATATGATCATTAGATTTAGGATTTGGCACAAACACAAACGTGAAAGAAAAACAACTGAAGGGGTAGATGCAGGGCTGTCAAGTAGACAATTTTGAAGCTCCTCCGAACTGATGGGTGAAGTTTCTGAGAACAAAATAACTGCGTATTTCTTATTTTACCCATATTAGTTAATTGAGATCCAACGGGACGTTCTTACGTCCCTTTAAGTCTTTGTCAAGACAACGAAATAGTCAGATCAAAAGTGGGACGATGTCGTTGAAAACGGAATGCCTGACTCCACTCGCCTAGTTCCCTTTTCCGGTGAACTCAGCATTTTTCAAAATTGCAAAAAAGTAACATTGCAAAACTCGAAGTTTGAAGATGGGAATTTTATCATAAATAAAATGTGTTATAAAAATCAGTTTTAAGAAAAGCTATAAATACTTTTTGACAAAACGAGTAATTTTCCCAATTTCTGGAAATTATTTATTATTATATAAATGCAAATTATGTTAAAAACTCTTAAAATATGCTTCAAATATTTTCTTTACGTTTTTAGTACAATGGACGCTTAAAAGTTAGCAGGTCTAATTTTGGATGAAATCCCTGAGTTTTTGAAAATTACTTAAGTGAGAAATAATACGGAAAATTTGATATGTTAACAGCCCTTGCCAGATTTTAACCAAGACGTTTAGTTAACATTACGTCTGTGAGTTCTTCCCTCTGCTTTATAGTCGAATTTTACTAATGTTGCATCATTAGTTTTTGTCAGAAAACATGGTACGTAAAAACATGTCTACTTACAAGGAATTTTTCTCGTAATTACAGACCCATTGGTCACTAACATAGCTGCGAGCTCTCTGGCCACGCAACTTGCTTTACAGAGTGCTTCGGCAACAGATCCAAGTGCCGCAGTAAGTACAATAAACAGCAAAACTTTTATTTTGGAAGTAATTATAAATTGAAGTAGTTTTCACTAAATATTGTCTTGTAAATTTGATCTATTAAAAATGTAAAGGAAATTAGTATTTGATGAACTAATCAATATCAATGACGATTCTATTGCAGGTCAGCTTTGGTTTAAACTACGGATGAGAGTAAGAAGTGTTAATCTCCAGATAATGGAAATACCATGTTTGTAATTTCAGTGTTATGAAATACATTTGTGAATCTTATGCTAATATTATTATTAGTAGCTTTACTTACTATTATTACTTCTTATTATTATATTTATCATGCGAGAAATATCGCATGATAAATTCCACCATCCTCCGTATCTTTCCTTCTCTATCTTAACAGGGGAAGTTGTTAATGAATCATGTTTATTTGTTTAAAAAAAGAAAATGTAACTTTCAATGAACTTATAGAATTTATAATTAACACAAAGAAAATTGAAATTGACGTTGGAAACAAATATTGAATAAAGGATTATTCAGTGTTATAGACATGTTCTTGAAACAATTCACAACACATCCTTAAAAACAGCATTGAAAGTAATTTTCCACTCTCCTTGACAGGCAACTTTTCCTTGAAAGTCTCAAAAATATTACAAATGCTTTTTACTCTCGAGAAAGATACTTAAAGTTGTTCATGCGAGAATATATGATCGGGCAAGTATAACCAAACTCTTCTGAATAGTATTTAACTTTATTACCGAACTGAGGGTTATACCCATGCAATTTAATCACTTAGACTATCAAGTAATTAGTTTTATTTCACACACAGTTTGCATATTCTGTATGTTACTGATTCTGCAGATTCTGTCGATACTGTAAGTTATATAAGGTTACTAACATTTCACAGAATCAAGAATGTCAATACTTACATTCGATAAATGAACGGTCGCACTATACACTTAAAAAGCCAATCTTCGTCGGTATGATGCAATTATTAATACTTTTATTTGTCGCCGCGAGAGCAATTACGTTTATTTGACTAATCTTAAATTAATGATTATGCCAATAAACCTCATAAATCAGCGAAAATCACGGTATACACAGAAAGCATACATATAATTTGGAGAAATCTAAGCCTTCTAAGCGTGACGTCACAAACAAAGATCGACTCCAGCACCGAGTAATATAGTTGTGGTAATGTGTAATACTTAAAGGTACCGGAGCAGGCAAAAATTTAATTGACTGTCCAAGAATATTGTATTCTATAGATTACGGCGAAAACGTTTTTTTGAGGCCTTTAGCCACAAAATTCAATTTTCAAGCTCCTAAAATGCTTAGTTTAGGAGTTATTTAATGATATAAATTCATACGCAAATTCAAATATACGTACGCAATCTTAGCTCTTTCAAAACCTCTGTGTGAAATACTTAGTATTACTTATTAACCTTTCCCTGACGTAAACAAGATCCTTTCAATCCTTTCTGTATCTAACTTGCTTAGTCACAAAATACAATTTCTCTAAATTTAGTAAATTCTCGTAACGTTGAATCCAATATATTTATGATTAATTTTAATACATCCTTAACGTAAAATAAATAAATAAATATAATCTCACGAATGTTGTGGGAGTATTCTCGTTTCTATCTACTCTTTCCTTCCTCGCTTACATTCCTGTCTTCAATGTGAAAAGCCCCCTCATTCAAATTGCGTACGTATATCTTTGAGTGACCTTCTTTTTATTAACTATTGAATTAATTGTTTATTTGAAAGCTTATATGAAGGCGGAAGAGCAGGCTAAATGGCCTGAGTGTCGCCACCAATAAATTTATTTAGTTATAAATTCAAAATTTCATTTAAAAATCCACGTTTTAGGGACCCCTGATACCGGAAAAGTATTTTTTTCAAAACGTTCGTCTGTCTGTCTGGACGTCTGTGAACACCACAAGCGCCTACTAAACCATGTGTAGAAAATTTTCCAAATTGAAACTTCTGTCCATCTGACTCGAGTCAAAGCTTTGAGATTTTGAAAAACAATCTTTGAAATTTGGGAATACTTTACAAGATGTCCCTGGGAAACTTTCAAAATTTTCTCAAAAATGGCTGAAAAGTTTTTTAACATTTTTTGTTATAATAGAGTAAAATAAACTTATAAAGGTTTTATTGGCCCAATTTTCACGTTTAACACTGAATTTTTGATAATTTTAAAAAGTTTGAATTGGTTTCAGCGTTTTCCTTCAACTACATAATTAAAAAAAGAGATTTTTTTTAACTAACATACGTTGAACATAATGTTTTCTTACATTAAGATCATGTACATTTTTTAAAAAACTTTATTAGTTTTTGCGTAACATTGCGTCCAATATGTACTATTGAAAAAATAACAAAAACAAATTTCTCTCACAAACGGCTCCGAATGTTTTCCTCAAACCTTTTGCACGGATAGTGCTAATAGCACTCTTTAATTGAACGTAATTTTGGGATATTCTTTTGTTTTTTGAAAAATTATACAAATGCAATTTTTTGAAAGATTTCACACGCTGTTAAGACGAGTAAGCACATTTCCAGCGATTTGTAAACACTATTGTATGAGTGTCAGTTAATGTGCTTCAAGTGACTTCTAATGAACTTTATCGGAAACTCAAAACATTTTCTGTGAAAAAGAGCTTCAAAGTAGTAGCGCTTAAACGCCATTTTCCCTCAAAACGTCTCCGTTTGTAAAGAAAATTGCCATGTCTGGCGAGTATATGGATACGCTTCCTTCCCTCAAGTCGTATATCCAAGGGGTATCGTAGACCTTTTCTATGTCAAATAATATAGTCACAAGATGTTGTCCTACGACGAACGATGTCGAGATTGCTGTTGCCCACGCAACGAGGTGGTTCAAGATTCTTCTAAACCAGCTTCGAATTGGGGTCAACAGATTTCCAAAGTCCAGACTAACTTCAAACAAGATACACTCCAAGATACAGATTAACTGCTTATTCACCATGCGTTTCAGCACTTCACGCACACACAGCATATAAAAGAAATGGGGCGATATGCTGACGACATTGATCTACCTTTCCCTCCATTGGCAACTGAGATGGTGATGGATTCTCGCCATATCCGTTTAAGACCCAATTCTCTCGAGCGTAAGTGTTTAGCCTTTCGAAGTTTTGTTGAACCCGGTGTGTTGAGCTCAATAGCAAAGATCGACGCACAAAGATCGTGATGGTTTTGGGAATAGGGAACAGATTTTTTGATATACAAGATTTCGTAGACTGAGTCGGCTGAGCTTTTTTAGCACATTTCTTGAATTTTGTAAGTATGATCACTCTGCGGCCTTGTAGGGCGCAGTATCCACAGTGAGACCAACTGAGGACACCTGGTAGGCCTTGGGAAGTTCACGACTTGGGAAGGATCTAGTACAGTTTGGCAGCTGGCTACTACCATCGCGGCCTTTGCTTTCGCGGCGCTAGAGAAGGACCAAGAAAAGACAACAGGTTTCTTTACTTGAAACCGACGTTTGGCTTCAGGGAAGGACACCATCTCATTTACTCCGATCTTCCGGATCTCTCTTTCCCTCATAAAGGTAGGGTATTGCTTGACGTTGGACAGATGGTCACCTTCGCAATGCGGTGGTGTAGCGCAGGGTTCAGCTTCGTGCATCGATTTTCCACACTTTCCGCACACCGGGCTATCTGCCATGCACCGCTGCCATGCACCGCTGCCATGCACCAACGAACCGTTGGCACTTGAAAAGACCTCAAAGGGCTAGGCACGTATTCAGGTACTTGGAGTTTATAAAAACCGCAGGAGATCATTTCAAGTAGATGTGGAAGATCTAAAGTCAGATTCAGAGTAGAAGTGAGGATTTCTCACCCATTCTCTGTCAGAAACAGGCTCGTAAAAACCGCGACTAGTTTTTCTTCACTATCAGCAGCAACGTCCTCATAGCTGATCACACCATTGCAGAGATTAGGAGTTGGGTGTGTGGTCACTTTCACCTGAAGTCCGACAATCTGCTTAGTTTTACTAATCTTTTTTTACATTTGTTAATTCGTGGGTGCTTCGAAAAGAATGTTACCATTCCTTTGTCACGTGGTTTATAGTTTCCTATACATTTCCTCAATAGCATGCGCCAAATGGACAGCGCTAACTACTTTAAAAGATTTACTTTCCTCGGCACGTGTCCTGAGGAGGAAACGAGGATTCTTTGGTCTACCTTCAGCTTTGAAGAACAACCAATTTAAATAAATGGTTCGTTCCGGAGATCTCATCCTTACGGAAGAGGGTGGGAGAGAAGGTTTAGTATCCAAGGAGATGGATAAAATATTTATCCCCGTAGTCAGCACCCAGCTCGAAGCCCTAGAAAGGGACACTCTATCGGAGTGCCAGGGTTGCCACGGAGATATAGTGGGAGGATTACACAGCTCTGCCCTGCCGTGAATACCTCCGCTTATCCTAAAGTTCAATGCAAAACTTAGTGCAAGCTGATTAATCGGGGGTGGGTGAGCTCCCGACTGCCCGTCTCGAAGAGTCCAAGGCCAAAGTAAGTTGAAACCTACAAGAAATGTTCCTCAAAATACGTAGACAACGTATCCCCAGGAACAAGGTCGAAAGTAGCACAAGAAGTAGTTGGGAAACACATAGGTCCCTCAACTGCCATGACAGACATTCCATCCCAGTCAGTCAATCAGGTCAGTCAAGGCAGTCACTCAGATCAGTCAAGTCAATCATTCAGTCAGTCAGGTCAGTCAGCTCAGTCAGTCCGTCTGTCTGCTTTTGTTTGCCAACGCTACACCACATATATTTGCATTTGCTTGCAAACTATTAGTTTCGTAATATTTATTAACTTTTAATTATTATACTTTCTCGCGTACTGCTTACGATAAATACTCTTAAGCTAAAAATCGCATCCGCTGTGTTCCTTAATATACTGCATACCTTGTACAATGAATTCAATGTCAGAAATATTTTTCGTATATGAATATATTATATGTATGTATTCATTTTATTTATATATTATTTATTATTCATATATTTACAGTTATATATTTTCTTTTTATTAAATTATTATCATTCATATCGGACAGACGGATATAATATATTGTCAAAATTATATTTCGTTTTTCGATCTATTAGCATTAGTTTGTGAACTCTCTAAATACTCTATAAATAAATTTTTAGTTTTTTTAGTTTCCCGCACACTGCTTACGAAGAATATTTTAAGGCTAAAAAATGCATACAATATCTGTGTGAAAACACTGCATACCTTATACAATGAATTAAATACCAGAAATATTTTCATTAAAAAATTTTAATACAAATTTATTGCTTGAAACTATTTAATTTTGTACGATTTGAAATTAGGCTTACAAAAAATATGACTGAGATATTAGTTCGAAGAGAAAAGGAAGAGGAAAAGAAAAATGAATAGGTCAAGGAAAAGGAATAGCTAAAATTTCAAATTATTAAACTTTAATTCATTTTTATTATTTTTCTAAAGGACGTTCCATCATTAAAAACATGCAGTTGCATGACGTTCCTCGGTCTAATTATAACATTATAACATAAAAATTTGTGGCGTAGGCATATTAGAGCCGGCAAGTAAACTGTAGAGATCTGAGATCAGGTCTTCGAGCTAAAACAAGTTTTGCTGGTTGAAAAGTCTCATGTACTTGTATTATTTTATATTGCAGAGCATTTAGAAACAATGTGAGAAAGTATGTAATTTGGCAGAACCACTAGTAGATAATGAAACTTCCGCTTAGCTAACAGCGCCCCACTTTACTATTTGACTGAAATAACAAAAAAATTAAAATTGATATTTTTGCCATCGTATATAATTTTCAATATTGTATATGATTTTGAAACATTGTCTCGTCGGTATAGGAACTTCAATGACGCTTTTTCAGATATTTTTTTATGCAGTATCACCGTAAATTCAAAATATTCTTTGCATGCTACTGTGGTGAGAAACGAAGCGCCTGGTGTGTTTGCATAGTAAGCTCCTAGCCGTTTGTGTGTCCAACTATATTTGCTTTCCCCATTGACAGGAAGCGGTAAATACAAAGTAGTTCGTCAAAGTGATCGATACGTTTTTCGTCATGCACGCCATTTGATTCACGTCATCAAATCAAAAAGAGCCCTAAGTCCGTTGTGGAGGATCAAACTAGATGCTTCTCGAAAAACTTTCATCGCGATAATGCAATGAGGAACTGAAAAAAAAACTTTTGCATATCAAAATATAAATTGTTTCGATGTTTTAGAAAACAAGAAATTAAAATAGAACTCGAGTAATGAAGGTATGTGATTTTTAATTTACTGATTCTTTTTTTGAAATATGTAAACTACGCTGGTACGTATGAAATTTCTTTACTAACAAGAAACATATTAATAAGAATGGTCCCAACCGATCTGGATTGCCGAGGCATCAGTCTGAAGTGTCCTACCTTGAAGGGTCGCGTGTTCGAATCTTGCCCTGGGCATGGAGTTTCTGTATGTCTGCATGCGTGTTGCGCTACCATTTCTTCTGTCATAAAACCAATGTTAAATTACAGTGCTGTACGATTGCTGTACGATTATAACAATGGAAAATTGACCTTCTATAAGTGGTGCTACAGAACAACACAAACTTCTTCGTACTAGCTTGATCTGAAATTTCGTTCATTTGTATTAGATTCTCGAATTTGCCCCCACCCTCTTCCCAGCTGCCATTTACCGCCGCCATTTACTTTTTCTTAAAACATTTTAAATTTTAGTGTCCTAATGGTAGAAAAGAGACATGAGTTCCAGAATATTTTAGAAGCGTAAAACCTCGTCCCATTTGAAAAGTTTCGTTGAAAAATTTGGATCCATTGGAGCGTTTCTAAAAATGTGCATTTTGTAGCTCATTTCCCCCCAAAATGTTTGAGATTGCTAGAAACTTCACAAGAAATTATTTTAAGTAATTGTAACTATTAATACAAAAATACATACAAATTGCTGGTAGAATATATATTAACGACGTGAGAAATGTTTCCAAAAATTACATTTGCATAACTTGTAAAAAAACAAAAGGTTACATTGAAGTAACAAAGAAGTCATGTTCTTCAATTTATATAGCACTATCCGTTCAAAAAATTGAAAGAAAAATTTGGAGCCATTTTCGAGAAAAAAGCGTTCGAGTCTTTTGTGCAGCGGAGGGAGAGGCAGAAGAGGGTCTACCTTCAAAAGTGAGGAACAAGATTCTATTTATTCATTTTGTTTGTGTTGTTATTTGTAAGTTAACCCTAGGTTTTTCTCCTCTTAATACCTTGGAAAAAAGTTTGGTAGCCTCCTCCCCCAAACAAATTCAAGAATTTTTTGAATTTTGCATAATAACTTTTTAAAGGATGATCTTAGCTCGAAATTTATGTACAATTTTAAAGGCTATAAAATTAATTAAACATTTGCTTTTTAAATTATTTGTCTTTAGCAAATAGTACCAGAGCTGCGTGATTTTAAAATTTCCCCAAATTTTCCTTTATAATCTGATGTTGCCCCAAATCACTAATGGTCTCTAATGTAGTATTTTTTTAATTCTTAAGGACATTATAAATAAAAATCGATTAAGTTTTAATGCTTTTAATACTTACTGACGTTAAACTCGCGTTTTTAAGTTCTGGTAAGAGTGACAGTAGGCCTATAGGTTCTGGCAACTAACACGATTTACTTATATGAAAAGCATTTCAATAGAATCAAATGACGTTCGTTATTTTCGTCGTACAACAACTTTTATTATTATTATCCCTCAAAAAAATGCTGTCCTCTAAACAACACAGATCTTTTCGAAAAAAGTGACGTCTATTATTTAAATTGCCATGACTTCGAAGCCCAATATATTGGTCAAACAGGCAGGACTTTTAACATCAGAATTAAAGAACATATACACTCTTCGAAACACAACACCTGTAAATTCCACTTTGCCAATCACTTACTCCAGACAGGCCATACATTCAATCCACATACAGATATCCGTATACTGGAAATAGAAAATCAAAATCGCACCAGATTAACTTTAGAAAGCCTTCAAATTCATTTAAAGTAAGATCTGGTAAAAAACTTCAATCTTCAAATAAGATTTTTGAGGATCAAATGTGAAAAAACAATTAAAATGCCTATATTTTGGGCAAAATTACACGAAAACTGCTCATGTTTTCGAAAAATTGAATGTCAACTTTGGCTGGACTGAGCTGCTGTACTGTATGATCTGCAGATTGAGTCTTTCCAGTATGATGGCAGAACTGATACCTAACAGATGGTTCCCAATAAGTTCCGCCAAAAAATTATAGTATTTTATTATAACTTGAACCAATTACATTAAAAATAATGATGTTAAACACCGTGGGTTATATAATATTGACCTTTTTCCTCTTTCACAAGGATTGGATATGAAGGAAGTCCAGGCAACGTCAGGTATTTTGCTAGTTCTAGATAAATTAGAATATCAAACTACTAGGAGATAAGTTTCACCTCTGCTTAAACAGTTTAGAGAAGAGCAGTGAAAAAACTCTATTAAAAAAGCAGACATCATAGACAGGAGTGATATTTGGAAAATCCGAAAACACTCTGAAAATCGCAATTGCCAATAAAAGACAAAGCCAACAAAACAACTTATGATCCATCTATAAAACCGAAAATGTTGACAAGTGTACTTCAAAATAGATTTTCACCGGCTCCAATCAACTCATATTCCCTTAAAGACTCGTAATATCTGTCTTTATCTCGTCGGTATCTTACCTCCCCCAACGAAGAATGTATATTTTACTCTAACAGCGACATCGTTTCGGAAGATGAATTCCTCGAAATCACTACCGACAAAATACTGGAAAACATAAAATTATTAAACACCAACAATGGTTGTTGATCTGCTTGTGTAAACTAGAAAATGTTTAAAAATCTATCAGCTAGTGCAAAAAATTCCTTAACCATAATCACAAATATTTGCATAACTATAGCTATTTTTCAAATTGCTAGAAAAAACATTATTTTGATAAACAAACCGAACAAAAGCTACGACACCGAAGGTTATCGGCCATATATTGGATATAAACTGGCCTATATTTGAAGCTTACTCTCCCAAATCACGACATTACAATAAATCCGAACAAATGTCAAGCTATTCTATTCCTATTATCTTCTAAAGAAGAGAAAACATACCTCAAATTGTAAGCATAAATAACATTCCCCAACATTCCTTTCTCCAAAAAGGAAATAACTTATCTGGGAATCGTTTTTGCCAAACTTCTTTGATAACCCGAATGCAAAACGCAGCAAAACATGGGGAAAATACAGCAAGACTAGCTCCAAACCTACTAGAAGCTTCGTTAACTGACAAAACTATATCAATCTCACACAAAGCGTGTGTAAGTAGGGCGGGTATCTACGTTTGCTTCACTTGGGCTACTGCATTCAAAAATATTCTACTATAATTAACTAAAACCGAAACAAATTCAGCGTACCACTAAAAACTAGAAACACCATACGACTTTTATATAAGAAATTATACTAATCGTCCATAACAAATTATATGCGTGAAACAGCCAAAAACAAATTCAATAAATATTTTGTAACCATTATCTTGCAAATATTTTTAATCAATACTTTCAATACTACCATAAAAGCTCTTCTAAAGGGCAGATCCACTACCCGACTGACGCCCGTTACATACAATCCCGTAAATAAGCACAACCATGAAGAAAAATCTCAGCCTTCAAACTAATTATAAAAATTATCTAATTACAGATTATCTGTAGACTATTTCCAACCAAAATCCAACACCAATACCTCTACATTGTTCGAATCATTCAAATTATTTACAGACCACTGCACTCAGTGTTTTCTTGCTATTTCTTACAATAAACAAGTCTACTACATCAAAAAAGAGTTTTCCACGGTCTCACAAAGAAGTTGGATTCCTATTGCCCACAGCAACTCCACCACGAAACTCCCCGACTGAAGAGCGCCAATCAAGGTGCAGGCCACTCAGATGGTCTATAAGTCCTGACACACGGACCATCTCCGGATGGAGCTGAAAAAGCTCCTGGCCCAGATGCTGTTTTACAGCACAACTACGAGCTCTGGGATGCCGCGAAGTCGATGTTTTTACTCGAGCTCCTGGATGCGTGCCTGGCGCGTGGATATTTTCACTAAAGCAGGGAGATTAACGACCATTTCGCTGTTACCAAAAACTGAAAAAATAAATTACTCCCGGGCAGTTATAGATGTATTGGTCTACTCTACATCTTAAGGAAAAAGTTTGAGGGACTGATTCTATTACGCTTGCAACAAGAAATACAACGTCTCAATCTTCTAAGAGATGAACGATTTGGTTTCTGTGTTGGTCACAGCTCCACGCAGCACCTTACGTGGCTTTGCACGGGGATGGACCTTACCCTCAAGAGATGGCAAAATTGGTCAATGGTCTCCTTGGATATGTGGTTGTCTCTGTGTTGCATGTGGGGTTGCTCGCATGTGTCTCGGAGTTGGGGGTATGCGACTGATCAGTCAGATTGATCGCGAGTTTTCTCTGTGTCAGGCAGTTTCTTGTGAGCGTTAGAAACGTATATTCGTCCCTCAAACGAGCCGAGATGGGCGTGCCTCAAGGAAGTTTTCTCCCCTACCCTCTTCGGCTTATACGAAAATGACGCGCCGCTTCCTGATGATAAACGGACTGGTATTCAATGCTACGACGTCCTGAAGTTTGCGGATGATTTTGCATATTACGTGAAATCGGCAAACGGAAGGCAGTCAATTAAATACTTAAGAGATTGTCTCGTCGCCTCGAAGGCTGAGTCGGAAACGACCCGCTCTTAACCTACGGAACTTTACTTATAAGAGATCAGACTAGTGAATCGGTGAGCTTGGCGGACCCGTGTCCTCCTAGGCAGAGAGAAGCGAGATATTTGGACGGTTGCATGCGTTTGTGGTCGTGGAGGGAGCTACGAGCGTGTCGGTGGTCGTGCCTGTCGTGACTATGGAAGTGGCTAAGCTTGTGGCAGTAATCGTGGATCTTGATGTGGCTGAGGGCGTTGTGGTGGCCGTTGGTCTGCGCATAGCTGTTGGCGTGTTTAAGACCAGAGTTGTGGGCGTTTCTAAGTAACGTTGCTGTAGGCGTAACTCCTCCCGAGGACGAGAACCTTTTTGTAGGCGTGGCTATTGACGTGACTGAGGGAGAAGCCGACGCGACTGCGGGGGTGGCAATGGGCGTGCGTATGCGAAGGCTATAGCAAACGCCAAAGAAACCTTCGCAGCAGAGTGACAAACTCTAATATAGGCTTCTTCTTTAAATTACTATGTGAACAGAGGCTATTGAGTGGAGAGTAAGATGACGAGTGGAGCCGTGTGCGTGATTCAAGGCGTGGCTGCGTTGCGCTAACGCCCGACTCTCCTTCCCTAATATATTGTGTGAGCAGGGGTTGAGGTCGAAGTGTGGCTGGAGTGGGACCAAGATCCTGGGTTTGACTGATGACGAAGGAACAGCATCTTGTTGGTAAATGTATCTCCACAAAAAACTATTAAATTTTGTAAGTGGCTGCTAGTGGTATTGCTTGGGCGTGGCTGTGGGTTGGGTTGTATGTTACGTAAATGACACATCTAGTGCTGCATAAACAGTCTTAATTAATTGTTCCCTTTTAATTGTGCGAGGAATGGCGCCTTGGTGTAGCATCGTGGTAGTGCGACGCGCTGGTGACGTCTATCGATGAGTGAATCTCGACGAGTGACGAGTGAATCTCTGGGTTGGTCTGTTTGCATCAATTACTCACTTTCTTAGTGACAATGGGTCTCAATTAGGGTTAATTGGTAATTGGTTTAAAGGTACTGCTACACCTTTCGAATTGTGAGAGCAGTGGTAGCTTGTGACAGCAGCATGGTGGTACGTGGCGCTGTGGGCGTGGCTGTGGCTTGAGGGGTGTGCAGCGACAAGGACACACCTTGTTCTGGAAAATGAGACTAAATTAGGCTTTCTCTTTTGTTTTGTGTGGACAGTGGCGGCTGGGTGTGGCGACGGGGTGTTGGTTGACGCTGTGGGCGTTGCAGAGGGTTGGGCTGTGCGCTGCAGCGAAGACACGTCCTCTGCTGGCAGACCAGCTCACCGTGCGTGCTCGTAGCGCTACCATTGCCGACCATCTGCGCCAACTGCGAGTGTGTCTGCGCGGCGAAGACGCCAAACCCAAGGTAACTAGCGCACCAGCTAGCCAGCACTATCTCTGTTCGAAGCCCCTTAGGATGTGCATACTTCAGTCGCGTTTTTCGTGGGTGTTCTACGATCCATACATTCCAGGAGTCGAGTGTATCAAGAGCTTGTCAATGCTTTTTCGAGAATAAATGAATATATACTTGATAATCATTTGGTATATAGGAGAAGATATTGCATGCTTAAAAATATAAATAAATTGAGGCAGGTATGTGTTCATTTTTAAGAAATTATCTGAAATCTGAATAAACCAAGATCCCATTATAAAATAGGAAATGCTTAAAATGTTTCTGGTAGGTGGTTGATTTAGCTAAAAGGGTTAATTGCGTAGAGATGAAATGGATTCATATAGGATATCATGCTTTGTTAAGGTTTCATAACAAATGTCCTGCATTGTTCACTGCCTATAAGCACCGTCACTGTTTATAATAATATTTGCAAAGATTTAATAGGAGGATAGTTCATCTGTTTGACTCTAGCATTCTAATGGCCAGCAAGAGGCGTCTGCCTTTAAGGGTATAAGAGATAACAGGAGACTACCTAAAATACATAGTATTTAATGCTTAAAATTTTAAAAGTTTTAAAACAACACGTAGGCTGCTACTAGGCCATGTTGCAGACGCATATCATCTGAAAAATATTTGTGTATACACAATAAACCGCACCTTTAAATTAAAGCATAATTGGCATTCAGTTTGATGGAGTGGCCTTGTGACTATTGGACGCATTTATATAGCACGTGGGAGATTGTGGTCCAGTGCATTGCCAAGCCACAAGACGAGGCCAAGTGTCGGAAGAATTGTTGTAAACAGTACCATTCAATGCACTATATATATATATATATATATATATATATATATATATATATATATATATATATATATATATATATATAGCGAGAATAGCAATGGTGATCTTGACGCAAGTAGTATGCGTAGCACGTGATAATGTAAGTGGTACTGTAGGCATGGAGTCGGAGTACCTTGAGGGTAGAATCTATAGATTTTGGATATAGTGATACTGACGCAGTTAGAGTTGCAAGTACGGTAGTGAGGCGTGGGGAAAGGGCATATTAACGGTATGGATTGGATGGTATGAATTTGCGTGGTGATCAATGATGATCTTGTTGCAAGTGCTGCTCTCGATGGTTGGAAAGGTAGTGATCGCGTAAGGAAAGGTCATCTTCAGGGTATGGACGTACGAGGTGGCTAATGGTAACTTGTTTGTAAGTAGTGTTACATACATTGGATTGGTGCGACGCACAAACACATTGGTGGTGAAGGCAGAGAGGCTGATGAAGGGTTTTTGCATTGTGTCAAATGGCAAGAAGCATTGGCAATGGCTATGAGGATCGTCTTTCAAGATGTGCTGCACACAGTTCATGGTCGAGGACGTGGGCATGGGGGATGAGGAACGTTTGCGGAAAAGAGGGTAGAAGGCTAACAGGAGGCAAAGGGGAACAAGACGAAGGTGTTACAGGTGGAGCTGCAAAGAATAGAATGGCCGAGGCAGTGTGTGGTAGGGAGGAAAAGACTTTGATGTCCTTGTTGCAGGTAGTGCTGCAGGGAGTACGGGTAAAAAGACAGGGTAGATGGTTGGGACATGGAATGGGTTGGAGCAGGGAGTGGTAATGAAGGAAGCAATTTTCCTGTTGCAGGTGGTGCCGCAAGGAATAGAATGGACGAGGCAGTGTGTGGTAGGGAGGAAAAGACTTTGATGTTGTGTCGCAGGTGGTGCTGCACACCTTCGACTGGACGTGGCCGGAGGCGCTGGGGGCCGCCGATGCGCTGCTGAAGGACGGTCCCCCTGCCGCAGCGGTGGTGACCGTGGGGACGCCTCCTCCCGCTGTTGCCAACTTTCACCTCAAGAGCGGCGGCCTCTACGTCGTAGTGCTTCCAAAAAGCGTAAAGACGGCGGAAGGCTTCTGCGAGTCTTTGGCGAGGTTGCATCTCAAAGACCCGTACGCGCTATATGTCGGCGTGCAAGTCGGTGCTGTCTCACTTAACCGTGCTCAAACTTTGGCCGATTCATTATATATGGGATGTTCGTCCGTTCGAATTGATAAAGTTTCTCCACTTGCGATGAGGTATGTAAATCCACTTTGATATTGCAGGTTATAATGTGAATTTGGAGTCGTGTAAAGTCCATTATCTTATAATGAGCATTGTTATCTAAAATAAGTGATACAGTGAAATGTAGTTAAATAGTCTTATTTGATAATTATAAATATCATACAAGCAATTATGAAAAACAAATCATATAATATTTAGGGGAGACCGGGGATCTCACAATTTTAGATTTTAAATTTTAGAAGAGGCTGGGTTTACAGTTTCCTTTTCTATTAGCAATACATTCCGTAATATGAGTCCTTCGCTACATTTTCTAACAAATTAGAGCTCATAAGAGAATTTGGCTTGTCAGAATTTTTTGAGACAACCTGCCCCTACACTTAGTTGGTTGTCACAGACGTTGGGGTTGGTAGTCACGGGTTTGGTTAGATAAAATAATAGACATTATTTGGTATGCAAAAGTATTCGTATTAAAATAAAAACCAATCTATGATCTTTATAAAGCAATAATACATATTAACCTTTCAGCGATGTATGGGGTCTGTAGACGGCAATTTTCTTTCTCTTCTAAGGGCGAGTTACTAATATGTTCGCAATGCAGAAAAATTATACTTGTAATTCGTTTTTCAATAGAAATAAGTTTTCTATAACTCAGAAACGAACATGTCTATTTTTTTCAAGTATTGCTAATCTTGCTATTTATTAAATTTGTTGTTAAAATTTATTTTTTAAATTTATTTTTAAAATTTATTTTTTTAAATTTATTTTTAAAATTTATTTTTTAAATTTATTTATTAAATTTATGTTAAATGTTTACTCATATTTCAACCATTTATAGTTAAAATGACGGGAAGGGATTCGGGAACTCAAGAAAACGAGGGCAGATAATCCTCTCCCCCAAAAGTCACATATTGTTTTTTTACTGTTTTTTGAATAAATGAATCTAAATGTAAACGTAGTATGCCTATCCTGGACGGGTTGGATTTTCCTTTCCTTTCGCGGTAAGCCGTCTCAGGACAGATGGCATCTTTGCCCGTCTCAGAACGGAAGGTGTCTTTCCTCTCGTTTGCCGTCTACAGACGCTGGTCGCGCACAAACAACAGTGCAGTGTATTACGACGAGTTGTCTGCTTCTGTTCATGTGTTTTGATACAAATATTTTAATATGAATTGAAGGTTTTTATTTCTTTGTGGATGTTTTTAAATCAACAATTAATTTATAATTCTTTGTCTTCTATGTACTATTGTATGAAATTATTGCGACTGTCAGATATTCTATAAAAAACGATAGAAGTTGCCTTAAATTTAATACAGCCATTGCTAAATAATGACCTCGCTTATACTACGACTCCCCTCCATTAGCTGCAATGTTTAAAAATGGGAACTGATTGAGTAGAAACATTGCGTTTGAAAAGAAAAAATGTTCTTAAAATATTGCTGGAAAAGAAATTGAAGCGAGTTTAGTACATCACCTAACACCCGGGCACCGTTTCAATGTTGAAATGGATGAATATGAAAGTTGTTTCTATAATAAGTACCTGCCACAGGAATGATTTTACAAGAAGCCCCGCGAACATTTTTAAAATGTTCTTAAAAACGGCCTAATTGTAACCACCGACTCACCCGATTACCTAATTTCCTTCGGCGATTCAGCTTTGCCCGACTGCTTCGTCGGCAGACTCCCTAGAGGAAGGCATGAGTGATTGCCTTGAGCTTAACGCCTGAACGTGAGCCTGAATCTTAATGCAGGCGCGATTCCTGATTAAATAAAATATTTAATTCGCGTCGACATCTGATATGTGCGACCGTCCCATTACACAAATAACATTTTCCTTCAAATAACATTTTTTGCCGATAATTAGTTCTTTCATTCAGATCATGTACATTTTTTAGAAAATTTTAAGTTTTCGAGCAATATTACGTGCAATATTTGCAATTTTAAAAATACAAAAAATCTCAAAAACGACTTTAAGTTTGTTATTTCATCTTTTAATAAGAATGGCACTAAAATTCACTCTATAAGATGGCATAAATGCGATAATGCTTATAAAATAACGCCTATCCATTTGTTTTTCTAAAAACTACAAAAAATATTTTTTGACGTCTCCCACGTCGTTAATATTTACAGTAGCAGCAATTTGTTTACATTCATGTATTTGTGAGTACACGTGCTTTAATTAATGTCAATAATGTTTCCCGAAAACTCTACAGTTTTCTGTGAAAATGAGTTCATAATTCTGAATTTTCAGAAACGTTCAAACTCCATTTTCTCAAAAACAGCGCCAAATGTTTTCCAACAGGTAGTGCAGTTTGATTAAACTGACTGCAGTTTGATTAAATTGACAACAGTTCAATTAAACTGTTTGAGATGACAGAATTAATTTGGTATTTATTTTTCAGAAATTATACAAATGTAATTTTTAAAATATATCTCACGTCATTAATATGCACATTTTTAGCAATTTGTTAACACTACTGCAATTGAGACTGGAAGTGCTTCAATGACCCAAGATGAAGTTTTGCGATAATTCAATAAATTTCTGTGAAAAGAAGTTCAAATTTCGCATTTACAGTAGCGCTTGCCCACCATTTTCTTAAAAACGGCTCCATTTTTCAAAAAAATTATTATTTTGGACAATGTTTTACTGTTTTTTAATATTTTAAAATAATATTTCCGCTCTACTATTAGGAAACATAAAAATTAAAAACATTAAAAAAATGTACTTTGGGTAGCAAGAGATGGCTAGAGTATGTGATAAATCTGAATAGCTAGCGAAAATGCAAAAATAGTATTACTAATACGGGAAAGTGTGTGCCATTTTGTAGCACCACTTGTTTCATAATTTCAACCCATCTTTACCTGAAGAAAGCGATAAGAACTACTGAAAATACTTCCTGGGCTAGGTAGTCCCATGTGACAACCATCACTATCTTTTTTGTGACAACTAACCCAGCACGGTCCTTTCGTACAAGAGATTAGTTCGGAACAAAAACATTGCACCAGATCTTAATATTGCTACATAATATTGTAGTTCAAATGTTATCAAATAATAGTAAGAGGTTGAAATCCAGGTTTTATTGAATAGAGAGTGAATAAGCAGCGTTAATTGTATCAATAAATGCATACTTACGTTTGAAAAACACAAAAACAACAATAACAGCTAAAAAACTGACGCCAGGAACTAGAAACCGCGTAAACCAAATCGGAATGTTGTGATTGTACTGTAGTTTGAGTTTAGGGAGCAATAGCGTCTGAGAAAGGAAATTTGTGACAACCAACCTGTGTGACAAGCTGCCGTAGTCTCCCGTACGTTTAAACACTCAAATGAATCATAATAATATTGCAGTAGTACGACGATAACATTAAATGACAAGTCGACTGCTGCAGCGGAAATACTTCTGTTGAGACTGCGAAATATTGCTTAGATAAATTGGGAGAGCATTAGCAGAAACTGCAACGAACATAGCTTTTTCCATCAAACGTTCTCATCAGACGAGAGAGGTCTGGAGAGAAATGATATATAATTGACAAAAAATATTACCTTGCCGAAAGAATCAATGAGTATTGAAGAGATGGTCATTGGTTACCTCTCTCCGGACGAAAACACCTAACGAATTTCTCATTTTGCGCATTCACGCTTGACGCGTCTTGGCGTTTGATGTCATGTACACTGCAGAAAGGTGCTGGGAATTGAGTGACAGCGTCTCGAATCGAATTTGAACGTGCTCAGCACGTTTCATTTAGCTTCTGTGCACGATGGCCCTGAAAATGGTCACGACTCCTCTGATTTTCATGACAATGTGAGCTCGATGTGTGTAATGCTTTGGTGAACTGGGAGGGAATTTGCGCCCCTTTTTTTTAGCAAAATTAAGCGGAAAGTTTGAAATGTGTGATCTTTTCTTCTTAAATGCCTTCAAAGAGAAGCAAAAGTGAACTGTTCGAAGCGTGGCGCCAAATTTGAATTATGGCGACAAATTTGGCGGTCAATTTGTCAACAACTTCTGTAGATAAAATTGTACAAATATCACACACACTACATAAGGACATTAAATAAATACTCTCTTATGTCCCTCCAATAAATGACACATTTTAATCAAAACAGCCTTTACGAATTCTTGGATTACATTCTGTAGCGAATTTATTCAGCTCGACAAGTCTTTTCATTCGCAGGATATACAAACATTAATATTTTATGTCAGAAAATGTGAATAGCAATTATCCGAAAAAGTTAGACCACTTCCTTAAAGCCTTGCGTTTCGTTTACATCCGCTCTATCGTAAGCCGTGACGCATTGAGTTTGGGATTTGTTAAAAACGTGTTTTTATGATTATAGAAGAAGTCTGAAAGTAGGAAAACACGCCGTAGGTACAGTACAAAACAGGTGGAATTACAGGAATATTTGCATGTTTAGTCAAAATCGAAACAGTTTTGTTGTGTTTGTATTTTTTCGAGTTACTAGTCTCTACCAAAACCATAGACACCACTCCCACGGTTGGAGGCTTTCTTTTAATTTCTGCGTGCAAATTAGTACTACAGATATTTAAATACGGTAAATTAAATATGGTGTCTGGTATCAAAAAATATATTATGCTAAAGATCGTTTCGAACGCGTAGCGATCATCCTCAGATCTAAAATTAAAATTACAGAAATAACATTACATTAGTGCATAAATTATAAAACAACACTACCAACTCAAAACTACACTACTCCAGTCTCACATTTCGCAGATCATTTAAATTTTAAAAAAACACACATTCGAATAAATTAATAACTAATAACTAATAATAAATAATAAATAATAAATAATAAATAATAAATAATAAATAATAAATAATAAATAATAAGTAATAAAAATGTTCTTCAAACATATCTTTCAATCAAGTCATGATAAATTTTTGACAATATTAATATTTTTTTTGAGTGTTTGCGACCAACATAGTCGCCCTCTCCAATTATCCTGCGCTTCCAGGACGTAATATGAAAAGTGATTCCAGCCAGTTGCATGCTACGTGAGTTAGAATTTGAATATTATTTCATATTTTTTTGTTCGTTTCATATATTTGAACTTCTGTTATACGTTTCAAAATTATTGTTTTAAAAGTTATTTAAAATTTTTTGAACTATATGAAAACGAAATTGCCAGCCTGCAGGGAATATCAGATGGCAATGCTACCATGGCGTTTCACGGAAAGGCGGTAAGTTCCTACTGTTTTTGCACCACTCATTTTAAAATGATGAAGTTTATGGTTAGTTTTCAAAACTTCTAACATGCAATTTTGGTTTCCCTTAGTTCTTTTGTTTGAAACTGGGAAGACTTATCACATTGCAGTAAAACAATGATTGAAGCATTTTGAAATTCTGAAAATTACTTATGGTGTTTCTGGGGGGGGGGTGAAAATGAGAATCGGAATTTCGAATTGGTGTTAATATATTACCTTTAAAATTATTAAATTGTTCCGCCCTATGCGCCGCGAATTTCGAGTGAATTTGTTTAATATGATGAGAAGTTGCGGTATTATAATTTTACTTAACCGTTACTGAGGCGAGAAAGTTCTTGCTGATGTAACACCACTAGTAATTTTTTTAGAATGTATTTGATTATTGATAAATGTACATAGACATTAATATTATATATGACATGACATTAAATATAATATTCCTTTTGTCGAATATCTTATGAATAATTTTCGAAATGCGGTACCCCTCGTGAGGAAATCTAAGCAATTGATTTCGTTTGTAAATCTCGCTGTTCCTCGACCTATGGTGGGTTGAAACGGCTTCGCATTTTTTAGGATACTTTCAAATGGACTAGTTTTGTGAGATTAAATTTTCACGTCTCTAGAATTTTGCTCTACATTCATATTACAAAATCATGTATTAATTAGATGAAGATGCAATGTTTCATTCTCATAAACATGAAGTACTTATTTATACCTGAAAATACAAGTGTAAATGGGTAGTAATTATTGAATATTATTTTCCAAATATTTTAGGTTTGCCATGCTTATGACTATTCGGTGGCAAGCAACAGATATTGTTATATGGAATTTCTTACGGTATATCCGCGGAGTAGAACTTCGGCCAGGGAAAATTAAAAGTTATCGAACTACAGTTAATTTGTTACCACAAAGGACCAGTGTAGACACATTATGTCATCCACAAGTAGGCCTCAACTCTATCGAAGATCACAAGAAGTGGGTGTGGAAATGGAGAATGTTATTTTTGGACTATTCTATCAACCAACTGCTCTATAACGCTTGGCAAAGTAAAGAAGGCAACCAAGTACATGATGGTCCTGACACGCTGATGAAGAATACTATTATCGAAACTGTAGGAAAATGGTTTTCATTTGGTGATCGAGACATAACCACAGGAGATGGAAACAAAACAAGTAAAGGACCTTTTAAGAGGTAAGTAGTAGTTGTCGATATATATATATATATATATATATAGAGAGAGAGAGAGAGAGAGAGAGAGAGAGAGATCGACTTTCTCGCCGCACCTCTTTTCCGTTTCGCATTCTCCTCCAATTTGTTTCGCAACTTTCATTCCTCTTTCTCCTTCCACTGTCGCTCTCTCCACTTCTCTCACTGTTTCAAATTGTCTCACGTCTTCCACTCTTATCGTACTTTACTCGCTCTTTCCACTCCGGCGGTCCTTCCATTCCTCTCCCACCTTCCACTTCTCCCGTTTCTTCCACTACAATCGCTTCTTCCATCCCTCGCGCTCTCTATAAACGTCTCGCCTTCCATTCCTCTCGTTTCTTCCTTCAATCCTCTGCTTTCAATTCTCTCTCTCCTTCAAACTATCTCGGTCCCTTCAGTTCTCTCTCTCGTCATTCCTCTCACACCCTTCACTCCTATTCCTCGCGCTGCTTCCGCTCCTCTTGCTCTTTTTACTCTACTCCTTCCTTCTTCCCCTCATTATAGGATATAGGATATTCACGTTGCTTACTACAGGTTCCTAAGCATTAATCAATATCAAAGCTACCGTTCAGCAGTTCACCATGGAGCACATTCTCATATGGTTTCACCTGGATTGGTGATGGAATGTACGTTGCCAGTGATGCAAGGCTACTTTTGTATGTTGGTGATCGTGGACGCGTATCGCCCGATAACCAAGGATGTTCACATCGGTTTATATTCCAGCTTACTTGAAAGAACCCTGTACATGTTCACCATGGCGCTCCCATTCCACCTGGACTTGTTGGTTGTGGCGCAATATACGTAGCGTCTGTCTAAAGAAGACTTGCGTCTGGAGATACACTTAGACTATATTGCGCAGTTACTAATTGTAGGATGTTCATGGTGGTTTCCATTTACAGTTTACTTGATCGAGCTCTTCAAGTGTTCTCCACGGTGCTTGCAGTCAACCTGGCCATGCTGGTGGTGATAGAATATTTCTTACCGGCGGTGGAAGATGGCCTGCGTCGGTTGGTGCACGTGAACACACGCAGTTACCCAATTACTATATGTAGGATGTTAACTCTCTCTCTCCCTTTTACATCTTATGGTGCTTATAGTGTATGTTGGAGCAGCAACGGACGATGAGAGCAATAAAAAAAGTGAATAATGAGAACGTCCACATGAAAACAAATAGAAATGTTCACGTTGGCAGTCGTGGATCACGAAATCAGCGCTACGACCAACGATAACAGCGAAGAAAAGCCTTTGAGAGGTTTTCCCTCCTAGTATCGTTTATAAATCAGCTGATAGTTTAAGTGTTGCATGAGTCGAATAAATTGGATGCTGAGAAATTGATCCGTTTTATGTTTGTTAGGAGTCCATTACGGGACAAAAGAGACACAAATGAACTATAATACATTTGCTTTAGACAAGTTCCGAAATAAAGAGGCCGCCGAAATGAGAACAACTCAGATTTTTTAGAGGTTTGGTTTCAATATATTTCATTTAACAACAAAAATACACTTTATTTCCTAAAGACTGTCGTATATTATTATATTGTGTTGTGAAAAACTAATTATTAACTTTGGTAAAGCCCATCGTCATCCGGCAGAGATTATGTTTAATTCTGAATCACTTTGTATTGAATGACACCCCATCACTTCGCCGAAACTTCCTAATTCATATCTTAATTAATTTGTAATTTGCATTCAAAACACCTCGTGAAATTGAGGATCTGGTGTCCAATATAGCTAAAGAAGTAGTGCCGTAGCGATCTATTACCGAAGGATTACGATTTCGAATCCCGCCTCTGGCATGGTTGTATTGTGTTCGTCCTTTCACCCCCTATCATCATATCGTGTCATCCTCACAGTTATCACACCGTTACAAACAATAGATGTCACTAATGACATAGAAACTGATGCGACCTTAAATAACAAAAAAAAAAGCTCGTAAAATTATGGAAACTAAATTTATGTAGATGTAAAAGATTAGCCCAAAGGTTTTAGGATGCTTAATTTTACTGTTGCTGCAATCCATCGCTCTTGCACAACGTAGATGCAATTCAAGCAGACAGGTTCGTTTATAACATAAATTATTAATATTAACACAAATAAATATTTGCATAAAAAGATTTTTATACGATGATCATCCGTTTGTTCTGTCCGTCTTGCCGTCCCAGAACAAAACTGTTGCCATTCTTGGAATCAGAACACTAAAAAAAAAAAAATCAGTTTACTAAACGGAAACCGGTGACCATAATATTTTTATTTGCAGACTTGTGGAATTCAAGTAATGGCAGCTAGCCTCTTTCATCTTCTCTACTTTAAACATCGCATCGGTGAAAATGGCAAGATAAATATAAAATAACAATGCATTTCCAAAACAATTCACAACTGATTTCGCTGTATAAACTCTCCGAAATAAGTAAACGAATGGTCGCAGTCCGTCGCGAACTATACACAACTGTTTGCCATATATAGCAGCCAGGAGCCGAGTGGTGTCTTTACCAAGCATGCCAATATCGAGTGAAGAAAAAGGCCTAGGCTGAAATTCTTCCATTGCTTAGAAGAATTAAGTTGCGGTTGACTCCTACTGCGGTTCAACTTAAGCCGTACCTTAAACTCCTTAAACCAATTCAGAATGGCGGATGATTTACATAAGGTTGGTACGGGAAGCATACATTAGTTTAAACGATTATCCTGTAGATGTCTCTGATGGGTTACAAAAAGTGCTGCTTCGCTTTGCTCCGTCATGAACACAGCAGTGCTGAGGACTCGCTGCACATTATGGTCCCTCTCATCTTTTGTCGACGCTCCAACATTACGCAGCCTTTCTTGATCAAACCCTACACATACTAACTATGGCGCTTCCATTTGACCTGGACTTGCTGAACTTGGCAGAGTACAGGTCGCAGCTGCCTCAAGGGGACCTGTGACTAGTGTTGCACGAGGACATAGTCATTTTAATCTATTATTGTATGTAGGATGTTAGCGTTGATTTCTCTTTCAAGCCTGATTGATCGAACTCTACAAATGTTCACCATGGCGCTTCCATATCACCTGGACTTGCTGAACTTGGAGAAATACACGTCCCAGCTGCTTCAAGGCGACTTGTGACTTTTGGTGCACGAGGACACAGGCATACTAATCTTTTACTATATATAGGATGTTGACGTTGATTCCTGTTTCAAGATTTATTGATCGAACTCTACAAAAAATCATCATGGCGCTTACATTTCATTTGGACTCGCTGAACGGTGGAATACACGTCGCCGCTGCGTCAAGACGACTTGTGACTGGTGTTGCAAGAGGACACAGTCATTTTAATCTATTACTATATGCAAGATTTTAACGTTGATTCTTTTTTTCAGCTTGCGTGATCGAACCCTACACAAGATAATCATGGCGTTCCATTTGAGATGGACTTGATGAATGTGGTGGAACACATGTCGCCGCTGCCGCAAGGCAACTTGTGGCAGTTGGTGCACAGGGAAACACGCATATTACCCAATTATTAGAGAAAAAGGTTCAAATATGGGTTAGCTTTTGATTGAGGTTGGCACATTTTTGGACGTATAGAGGAGTTTAACCTTTGGGTTGTATCTTTGACGCATATCCTTCAATACTGGAAAATTTCAGAATTTAAAAAATAGTTTCATAAAGCCGCATTAAAAAATTCAAAATGTCGCATTTTGAAAAAGGGATCCCAATATTGGCTACTGTTGTGTATTCAGGAACAATCAAGGAGGAATGCACAACAGCTACAATCGTACAATTAACAACTGTTTTTATATTCCCATCAATCCAAAATCCAAGAATAACCAGGTACAAGCCAAAATTAGTCCTTCCAGAAGATGGTCCATTTCACCGCGCGCGTGAGAAATCACACAATACTTCACCACTGTCAGGATCACAACGTCGTACTAGCACTTGCACGAACTGACACGATTGTACTCTTTCTGCCACGACCGGAAAGCACTCGGTTCTATACTTCTAAAGCCCGCGGAGCGAGTCTTGGTCTTCCTCTCTTGCCTTGCCCGGGCGGGTTGCAAAAGAGGCGATTAGTCACGTCACGTTCCAGTCTGCTGGTCTCCCGACCGCCGCGGTTAACCTGACACCTGGAGGTACTTCACCGCAACTCATATACTGCCGAGCGCCGTCGACAGGATCACCATACTACGCTCGACTTGCCAGATGGACGTCAGCGCGCCGCCGGCCGCTCCCATGGCCACTGTAACGCACCTAGAGCCGCTGTTGCGGCCACTAATGCTATGCCATAGCAGCTATGTTTTTAGGAAAACGTAATGAAAAAATGAGAACAATATAATTCCCTTAGAAATAAAACAATATAAGCACAAAATCGTAATTTCACTTACAAAAATCACAAGTATCTCCATCTCTCCCAATCAGCACATTCCTCAACAAACAACAGTTGGCAACACAGACGGGAAGCTTCAACATGTTGTGGGGGTTCTGTGGGTTGTGGTTCCTCATATTCCGAATCGGAGTCATTCAGGAGTAGCTGTCTCTGCTGTTCTGAGTCGGAGGAAGTCGGTGATGGAGGATGATTCTTTATCGTCTTGCCTTGGGATAATTATGGCTTTTGCAATATCTTTCTTTAGTCTTTCACTCCATTAACAGTAAACGAAAGCTTTCTTCTTAGAGCGATCCTCGCGATTGTATCCGTTGAAGCTTCTCACAATAAGATGTTCCAGTGACCAGCGACGATTACGTGGCTCTAAAAGGAAAAATAAAAATGAGGTACATAAATAGTAGGTACATCATTTTTAGATTATTTGAAAATGTTTTGACGTGAGCAAAATATGGTTAACTCTGTACATGTACCTCGTTTTTAAATATCATTTACTAGCCCTTATTTAGAGCAACCCTCTTTTAGCCTATGAGGTATTGAAACCGTTCACTAACTCAACGTTTACACAGTTCTGCTTCCAATTAACATTTAAAAGCAACTAACTAATGGTAAAAAATCATATTGTACATATCTGCTGATGGTTTCACAATGGAAGAACACGACATCCGATGATTGTTTACGCACAGCGTCTGCACGCGCTGTCTGATGGGCACCAACTGCTCGTCATTCTTCAACCGGGCCGGGCTTTCGACCACGCTATTTCGGATTTAGGACCCTGCGGCTTTACAACAGAAGCTACTCTTTAGACCTAAACTTGTATTTGTACCTTCTTCTCTGTATGTGGGGTGTTAACGCTGGTTGCTTTTTACAGCTTGCTTGACCGATCCCTTCACATGTTCACCATGGCGCTTCCATTCGAACAGGTTTTGATGAAGATGGTAGAATATACGTTGCCCGTGATAGAAGACTTGTGTCCGGTGATGCACGTGTACACACGCATATTATTCAACTAATATATGTAGGGTGCTGAGGTTTGTTCCTTCCTACAGATTATATGATCGAACCCTTCACACGTTCATCATGCGGTACCCATACGACCTGGATTTGCTGGATGTGGTGGATTACACGTTGCCGGTGGCGCAAGACGACATGTGTCTGGTGGTGCGCAAGGCCGAGCGCGTGCCCATCACGCTGGTGCTTGTGCTGCCCTACCAGCTGCACACGTGGGTGTGCGTGGGGCTGACGCTGGTGCTCATAGCACTGCTGTGGCCGCTGGTGGCGCCCGGTGACCTCACGGCGAAGCGTCGCACTACGCAGTTGCTGGCCGAACGCTTCGGCCGAGCCTTCACAGACACTTTCGGGACTTTCATTACCGGAGGAACTTACCGGAATGTGAGTGTCCACACTTTACAGCATACGGTTTCATATATATTCACATATTACTGTTCTATTGAGTAGAGTTTTGGAAGATGTTGGAATCATTTTAACTGTACAATCTCGACATTTCATTCATAAAATTCAGTAGTCACGTTATTTTAAAACGTTTTTCTGCATACTAATCACATTTAAATTATATTTGCGATTTTTTTGAATGTGGTTAAGATTGACTCAGTTGAATAGGAGAAACGTGCGACTATACCCAAAATCATTATGACTGGAAGAATGGATAGTTGTTGACGGACGAACGATTCATACATATCTCTCCTACGAGCCGACAGTAACCCCGCCGGCTGATGAGACCCCGTGGGCGCCCTTAGGACGCCTCTCTCCGCCGCTCGAAGATTCTCGAAGATTCAGACATATTTTATCACCTCTATTGGTTTTCAAACGAAAGGAGCTTAGCCGTTTTTATTTTTCCATTATTAACTACAATTCACCATTATTGATCTTCGTACATTAAAGTACAAACGAATCAATCTGTTATACAGATATTAGCGACCGACTCTTTTGTAAACTATTTACAGAAGAAAAATATTGAAATTAGCAAAGCCACAACTGGACAAAAGTGTTAAATGTTTACAACATATTTAATAGTTATGTAAAATGTAAATGTTATACATAAATAAAATTATGCTAATAAAAGGCATATATCAATTTCTTAAATGAATGTTTTTAAGTAGTAAAAAATATTTGCTTATTAATAATAATTTAATTTACAGGTTATTTCTCAACCGGAAAAAATATTTCTTGGATTCTTTCTGGTATTCAACATCATTATGATAAACGCTTACACCGGGCAAATAATCAGTTTTCTCACTACACCAAAGTATTATCCTGATATAAATGATCTAAATGAGGCTTCTAAAAAAGTAAGCATGTATTTTTATTTGTGTGTTATTTAACCTGCAGGCCGCGAGGGAGAGTTTTCACCTCATGCACAGATTTTTTACTCTTCTTGTTTGCAATATCTTTCCACAATTATGCACTTGCAAATTCTAATAATTGACATATTATTACAAACTTCCTTTAAATGCTCATAAAAGTATTTCGTCTTTCATGTGCTTTTTGTTGTACTAAAATTACCGCACGTTGCCAAACAATTTCGGCATTGCGAATAGCGTAAATAAACTAGAAGTGCAATAACAGTGTAGAAGTTTTCGCAATATTGGAAACGATTAGCTAATATTATAATGTTGCATTTTCTGTCTTCACTTCAGCAATCAAATGAAAAAGTAGAAACAAATTCTAACGAAGCACCTGCGGTGCATAACTGCTATTATTTTAATATCACATTTTTACTTCTACAAAAGAAACGAACAAATAAATCTCAATTGTTACTGAACTTCTGAAACTGTCATGTCGTAACTTTGCATGACACCGCGTGAAAAAATTTATTAAATAACTACTGATAAATAACTAACACTAATATTAAATAACTAATAAAAATTTCTACTTCCTAATTTAATACTCCTAAAAAACTAAATAACTCCGTATGTATAACTCCTATTACCAAATTAGGCTCAGCCACTCTGATCAGAAGAAAAGAACTTTACCTTTTTTAAAAAAGTATTCTTTTTTCAAACTGATTTCAGCTAACAAGAAAATTGAATTATCAATATAGTGCATTTTCAATATTAATTTTTTGTCGTTAATTGCAATATTTGAAACTACAGAAACTTCGCCAAAAATGGGACTAGCACCATTTTATTTGCCGTTCTCTTTGCAACGAACCAGTGGTGCTACAACACATTCTTTCTCAAATTAGTGAACAAATACATCATTTTTTTTAATTAAATTTTGTTCTCGGGTGCCGTAAAAGACACTTAAGAGAATTATGTAGGTCTAATTTTTCTTCAAATTCTCGATCTTTTGAAAATTGCAAAAATTTACATTTTTTCGCCGTCTTCCTACAACTAAAAGGGCACAGAAAATTGTTTCCTCACTAAAATTTGGACATTGGAAACGGGTCTCCAAATAAAGTTATGTTTAATTTTTTGAAAATGTGAGTATCTTTTGCGTAATTTTTAATGAATCACAGGCAGGTTTTAAATTTTAAACAATTATTTTCTCTTCTATATTTTCCACCTATGCAGCCAATAATGCTAAAGAAAGTGGTGATGACCCGACTTTCTTCTCACTGTGTATTTTCGAAAATTGGTGAGAATATCGAACTTGTAAATTCGAACTTTATGCATTCGTTTGCCAGTTCGCAAAACGGCAACAGAGTGACTGGAAATTCTTAAGATTTTTGTGATTGTTGACGCTCGTGACACATTGTACAGTGTAGATAATATTCTCATGAAAGGAAATAGATTTAAGGAAGGTAATATATTTAACGTAGAACTGACAACTAGATATCTTTTATTTAAGAAGTTTTGATCACTGACTATGGCATTCAGAAATTGTTAGCTCAGTTCGATGTAATCTAGGCAAGCTTTTGTAAAATGTTATTCTGTCTTTTGTGCATAATGTGATGAAAGTAGTGTAACAGTGGAATTTATACATTTGTTAAAGTTAGAAATGTCCACTGTTCTTAGTTATCGAAATAAACGCATACATGCACCGCAGGATTTTCCGTTGAATTGGTTTAATTTAACATTTTCTAGTTATATCTGAGTTTTTACTGTGGTAGAAGTTGCAATTTCTGCAATACTAAAAACAATAATATGTTATAATATTACGTAACAATTTCCAATAACGCGAGGACATACGTCCTCTTGCAGTAGTTCTAGTTTCCCGATGTATTTCAAAACTTTCTCTATTCTGCGTAAACAGAAGGCGAAAAGTAAAATTAATTGAATGGGTGAGCGGAAAAACATTACTATTATCCGTTCACTCTAAGAAAAATCCTGATGTAAACAAATGCATGTGTGATAGGATGAATCTCATTGGTTTGCAATGTGACCTCTGCTGTTGGGATCCTGACGCTAGTGTAAATAGTTCTCTGTTTAAGAATTAATTTATCTACCATCGTTCGTTACATTAACCTTGGGTGAAAATTATTGCAACGGTTTCCAGAAAGGATACCATTGTGAACAAAATGCGTGTGGCTGAGCGATAAGGTTACGAGCATCTGATAGTTCAGCCAGCGAACAAGCTGTTCGACACGTGTCGGGCACGTAGGACGCAGCTCGTGGGACCGCGCCGCCAATAGCAATCTGCAAAGCCCTGCTATTCAGTTCGTTTTAGAATGTCTGAGAGTGTAGCTGGCACTTCAATAATTAAACACAAGTGTCCAACGTTTCTTTGGTGTAGCAAAAAGCGCATCGTTTTGAAAGTTTTCAATTCGTTATTGTATAGGAATCCGTCGTTACCAGTGAAGCAAATCACAGAGTTTACAGGAATATCCGTGTACAGTGTATTGAAACTTCGGAAAGAGCTCAAGGGATAACTACAAACGCCAGAGAAGAAAAGAAGGTGGGAAGAAACTGTGATTGAAGCATTCGATGACTTTGTATTCCGTGCTGTTCCATCGAAAGTGCATTCCTTGCATCACAAGTACGAAAGTGCAGAACAAAACTCAAACGCTTGCGTACATTGTTGCAGCTTGTGAATTATGATCAAGAACTTCCGAATTTTAGAGCAACCAATTTTTACAAATAATTGACAACATTCGGTTATCGACAACCACTTTTGAAGTAGAGTGATGGTAAGTAAAGTAAATGCATGAGCATGACGGCTCCTTTTCAATTTGAATTGGCGGGGAATGCTGCTCGTGTAATAGAAAGTAGTGCGCTAAGTTGTCGAATCAGAAGCGTAGTGCGACGACGCAAAGATTTCTTCAGTTTGTTTACATCAGATTCTTTCTTAGTCTGAACGGATAATAGTCCAAAATTGGACATTTCCGTTGGGTTTGGTTTGTTGGGTGTGCATGTTGATCGAGAGTGTGCAACCGAAGAACGATGTAAAGGGAACAGTAAGTAAAGAGGGGTTTATGTTATTTTGCGTTTAAAGACTGTTCACAGTCGAGTTTGTAAACAGCATTCACGAATATAAACGTAATAACATACTTTCAGGTTCAACGACTGACTGGAATTGTTTTGTTCTGGTTGTTTTCAAACGTTGGGAGGGCAAAACATAATAACAGATCTCATATTATCAAATACAAAAATTATGTAAAAGATAATAGAACCCTCAGAATCCTGTCCGAAAAAAAGTTGCACGCTACTCATCACATTATCTGAGGTTTACACAGAGTGGATTTAACGTAAAAATACAGACTGTTTACAAAAAATCTTAAAAAGAAAAACATAATATGAGATTTACTTTTCAATTTGAAATTTGAACTAGCGTAAGTTATATTACTCATGTGCACACTAGCAACAATGGAATGCTGTATTTTTATAGTACATTGTTATTTTGCAACAAATTTGGATGTTAAATCTTCGTTTAAACAATACAAGACTTCAGAAGTTGTTTAAATTATAAACATTGTTAATAAACTTTAATCGCAAATATTCTTAAGAACATATTCGCATGGCTTGGTACATTTCTGAATTTGTTAGTCATATCGTCAAAATGTTTTAACTTGAAATATCTCAAAATGAACTTTCTGGACTACAACTACTTTTTCACTCATCCATTCAATTACAAATTTCATAAAACGCCTATAATGAACTGAATTACACATGCAAGCAATGAATTAATAGGTATTAGTAATAAAATATCGTTCTACCTTTCAGATAAAACGTATTTATGCAACTGAATATATAACCGAACTTATACCAAATGAATATTTATCAGGAACTTTGAGAAGTTTAAAGGACAAATTTTCCATATTGAAGAGATATAACGAGACTGGTTTTCTAATTGAAGTTGACGAACTTTTGAAATCTTTAGAGAGAGTTGCAACAAAACCCAAGGAAGGAATGGCGCTTGCTGAGACATCTATCGACTATTTCTCTCTGGAGCCCCGAAATATGGATGGTGACCAAAAATCTTTGCACCTGGTAAGCACGACGCACACTGCTTTAATTTTAATATTATATACTGTATTAAAAATCAGGAATCATAAACAGGTATTGTTTTATCCTTCCGGTGGCCGCGTAGGAGCACTGCATGCTGTCTCGCGAAAACAGTGTTTGAACACCTCAAAACTTCTATTATTTAATTAAAGAAGAAAGAATAAAAACTCACTACTATTCATCATTACATTTTGATGTAAAATAATATTTACAAACCACAGAAATGTAGCTAGTTTTAGGTAGAGTATATAATGTAATACATACCTTCAAAAAACGTTTAAAAAACATAACAAAGAAAATAAAAATAAAATCACCTAGAAAATTATTATTAAATAGACAAAGTAAATAAATGAATAAGTCTATTGTTCTTAAATATTAGAAAAACATCGATTGGTTTTCATCTCAAGAATCTCAGTACCTCAAGAATATGCCTGATTGCTTCCTCTGTTGCACAAGTTTTAGCCCTTGAGCAAACAGAAAAACAATAAGACTACATGTAACAGGAAAAAAATCATCAAAAAGCAGCTTTGAACATCTTCGATTTTGCATAGAGTGATCGAAAATACAAATTAATGGACAATCTGAATAAGTAAGATGTTCGTTTGAAATGCTAAAAATGCATGAGTGGACGCGATAGAGTACTTAATGCCGTAGTCTGAATTTTTTATCTTCAAATCTCCTTTACGACTGACAGGGAGAAGGCAAAACAACGCAGATTCCCGCTATTCGTATTGAATGCTGCCAAGTGAGAACACTGAAGTCTCTCCACATGTCAAATCACTGTACTCCCTTTGAGAACAATAGAAGCACAGAGGCAGCACGCGTCTACCGGAAGGTTTACATTGCATGAAATTCAAAATAAGTATAAAACTAATAGTACTACAACTTCGTTTAATTTGCCTCATACTTACCGTTCCCTCCATAACACTAAAATTTGAAGGACCAATAGGAGATTTCATAGAACTCCTAGACACCTATTTTATTTCCTTAAACTATAATTAACTTCCTGAAAATAAATATCTAAATTACCGTGAATGGTAAGTTCAGGAGACAGACAAATCAATTTTAACTTGAATATAACTAAAATAAAATAAGGAGTTTAATAAATAAATGATGAAATGACAATTAAACAATTTTGGCGTTTGGAATCAAATAGAAGTTGTCATATCACATTAAGTTAATTCGAATTAAGTTTAGTACGATAATGATTATATGAAACAATTCAGATTAACATCAGCAAAGCCATATTTGAATCGTAAATGAGACAAGTTAAACGATATGTACTGTCAGCATAGCTTAACATGGAACATTGTTAAGCTATGCTAACAATGCTAAACAATGTTACCATAATGAAGATTGTGATCATATATACAGCATTACAAGTACAAGTAATTTTTCAATCGACATCATTGAGTATAGTTTTGAGAAGCTAGCGCATGCGATTCCATTGTAACTGTAAAACTAGGTGGTAAATAAGTAGAGCTGTTAAAATACATTTTATTAATGCAGTGACATAGCAGTTTTTATGCAACAGAATTGAATAGCGTGTGACTTAATTATTTAAGTGAATTGTAGAGAATTGATGACACTATATACTAATTAAATAGTACCTACTCTCTCGTAAGTGAGCAACATTTAACCCAACTAATTGCTGGAATCAGTATAAAAATCACAGCACTGTTCATGAAGACATACGTAAAGCAGGAAATTACATTAAACAGAGAGCCTTGACCATGAATGAAAGACACTCTGAAGACATTGTAGAAAAGCGTTTCACAAATATCAGTGCAATGATGCAAGCAAGTTACCTAATGAAAATTTTGAAACTTACAATTTATGAAATGCAGTCACAAATAAATGTTGCGAATCATTATTAGTAATAAGAAAATAACTAATTCAAGCAATACGTATATAACCATTATAAGTAATAATAATAATAATAATAATAATAATAATAATAATAATAATAATTCCTCTAGCACCAGTTATACAGCACAGTTCCGTGTGCATTGCTACAACACTTTACGTTCACATTATAGCTATTTCCATCCTTGCCACATCTCTGAATGACCTGTAACATAAAACAGGTCACGAAAGACACTAGGAATTCGGCGCGCTTTTGGCGTTTATGACAATTTTCTTGATGTGTTTCCCACGCTTTGCTGTTTCGAGGTCACACACGAGGTCGTTGTAGTAAGTTCATGCGATCTACTCCCCTGGGGGAGCTCTACCGCGTTCTGGTACTTATTAGTGCCGGTACTGGTTTCATACGCCCCTATCGGTTTTCCGATGAGATGTATTTTAAGTTTTCCTCGCCGCTCGTGTGCTTTGGTGCACTTTGTTGCCTACATTACTCCCGAAAGAAGTGATTTGTCGTGTCATTTCCGTTTTACACTCGCTCATCATTTCTTAATTTAATAGCTTTATACAGTTTGTATGAGATTACAGTATTTACAGGTGTATATTTACAGTACCTTAGTGCTAACTTACGAACTAGCCTAACCTAACTATGCTTATGACCTATATATACAGATTTTGTACAAATTTGTTAGTAGTTGGTGTAATGGTAGTTAATTAGTTTGAGTTTTTGTGTTAATGATTAGTAATATAGCAGGTGTGGGAAATAGTGTTTTAGTTTGTTAGTGGTTTGTTAATAGTCACATAAGGTACATGGTGTGCGTCTCTTTTGGTCATTTGGGAGTTGGAGGTATGTTTTTGGCGTCGCTTTGCTCGTTATTGCACTCTGAGTTGTGTGATTTGTATTTAGGGTGTGGGGTTTGATTGAAGGCCTCTGTTTATGTTGGTATGTGTCAGGTGTTAAGTGGAATTTTGTGTTGGTGTTTCAAGGTGGTTTGAAAAATATGATGTCTGAAAGCAGTTTTTTTTCTTTTTGTGTCTGGATGGCTTCGTGTAGTATTGTGAGTAGGGTTGGAAGAGGGGGTGAATGTCAATGTTAGTGAAGATGTCGTGAGTTATTTCCGTTGCGAGCTCGTGCATTGTGGTGGTAATTGTTTTGATGTTTCTAGTCGTGAGTTCGTCAGCGAGGATAGAGCCTGGGGATGGATGAAATGCTAGTCGAATGAAGTAGTTTTCAGCTCGTGACAGGTAATTGAGAAATGTTTCGGGAGCTGTGGCCCATGTCTCGTAAGCGTATAAGCCCGCGATTTTATTTTGTCTTTAAGGGCTCGGCACTTGAAAAGGGAACAAGTGATGAAATTCATCGAGTCATATTGTTACGTGCGTTAGATATGTGCGTTTTCCAGGTCAGTTCTCGGTCAAATGTAACTGCAAGATATTTGATGTTGTCCCGCGACGAAATAGTGTGACTATTTACGCGAATGAGAGCGACAGTGTGAATGTTGTGTGTGAGTTTGTGAGAAAAAACTATGGCTTGGCAGTTCTGCGCGTTGAGTGTGAGGCCATTTTCCGCAATCCACTTTATGAGCGCGTTGGTGGTTCGTTGTAGTCGCTTTACCGCATGGTAAGAGACCGGTTTACCGCATGGTGCGCAACAATGCACCTTAACGGTGCACGGCGATGCGGCAACGCATTCACCGGTATCCCACCAGACGTCAAAGAAACTCGCAATCGTCCCTACCTCGGAAAGACACTTCTGCTCTCTCTCGCCTCCGTTATCGTAATGATACTTCTGCTCGTCCTCGCCTCTATTCGCAGGGCCGAGTTTCTGCGCTTCGGGTACTGCCTCAGGTTCGCGCGATCACGTGGTCCTCCCCCGCTTAATTTTGCGCGTTTGGCGGGCGCGCATCACGGGCTTTCTTCCACCCAATTTGCGGTATAATTTATGACGGTTTGAATTTTGTCATGTTCCGTTGAAGCTCAAACGTCACCCATGCGCTGCTGAAATGCCTGGTTTTGAGGTGGCAGCGTCCGTATTTACCGGTGAGGCGCGCCTTTGTCGAAACAATGGAGAAGTCTGCATCTTCATCGCCGAAGCTTCTTACACCCTCGCAGGTAGCTAAAAATTCACTTTTATGGGTCATCTTACATTCACCCTCATTCATTGAATAAAATGATGTAACACTCGTCGCAAAGTGACGCATGCAAACGTCCCATTACAATATATATGGGGATGTATGAGGTATTATATGAGAGTAGGTGGTATTATGTGTATGTACCTGATTTTGTCGCCACAGCTCGGATCTTTTTCCATTTCGACTGAATCCTTGGAGCCAAACATCTTAATCGACTTTACTCGCTGTTGATAAGGACATTTTTCTGATGGCTGCTATAAAGCCTTGTCATGCCAAATCCCTATTATCATTCAATAATTGTGACGAACCACACTTTCCAGGTCCCGCAGTGCTTGTTGTCCCCCATCTTCCGTGCAGTGGCGGTGGTGAAGGGCGACGGCTTCTATGACGTGCTCAACCTCTTCATCGGGGCCATGGTGGAAGGAGGCTTCTTCATCCACTGGAACGCCCTGCAGAGGAACCACATGTTCGCCAACGGCGTCCTTCTCTACCCGGCGGGGGACGGCGCGGACGTGCCCGAGAAGCTGACGCTGGACCAGTTGGTGGCGCCGTTTCTTCTGCTGGGCTTCGGGCTGACGCTGGCTGGCGCGCTGTTGGCGGTGCAGATGGCGCAGTGGCGCCTGGCGTCAGCGCCAAAGAAAGAGCCTCGCCCTCGGCCATGTCCGCCGCCAGAGCGAGTGGGCGCGGCGGGGGCAGTGGGGGCGGCGCGTGGGCGGCTACATCTCGTGCGGCGGAGAAGGCAGACGGTCGAGAGCCCATAGTCTGTGTTTATGTCTGCTTCAAGCCTCATTTGCATTTAAAATTGCTACATAAACACTAGCTTTTTTCATTCCAATTGTAATTGTATCAATGCACTAGTATATAAAAGGGCCTGTCTGTGTCGCGTAGCATACAGCAATCGACCTCTCTATTCCACTTTCGAGCATCTGCGCATGCGCAGCCTTCGGTGAGAAAATATTTCCCAATTTTCAAAAAATATTAAAATAATACTATTTATTTAACAAATTACATTTTAACTCGTTAGTGTATGGAGTATGATCAAGAAGACGACACTTTATGAACTTTTATTTAATGTTTTTAAACGTTAAATACTACATTATTATACTAATGACAATATTTTTACATTCAATAGTATCTTAGATGTGTAATGATTATGAATATACAGTATTTCCAATACTTTCACTTTTTTGTACTTTTACTGTCCTTCAAACATTTCGTCGTCCGTTTTTTCGGACGCCATGCTGCTAGGACACTTGCAAAACACGTTTTCAGGTGAGATTTTAATTCTTTATTTCAGTTTGTCCGTGGAAGAAATTTTAGCGTATGTGAAGATAAATTATGGTGTTGGATATAAATGTTGCATTATATTGCCAGGTTTGCATTGTGTTTGATTCACAACCTACAATATTGAAATCACATAATAAAGTTATAGGAGGCATGGACAGAATGTATTAATCTGTAGTAACATACAAATCAAGAATCAGGGAAAACCATGGGACCAATTTGGCAGATTTCGTGAATGACTCAGTTGTTGCAAAGGAAGATCTTCGGGATGAGTAACATAATTAAATGTTATTTACATTATAGTATTTAGTTGTACACTGGAGAGAGAAGTATACGAGAATACTAGAGGTGTTACTGCAACACATACCGTCTCGCATTATTAGTAACTGCTCGCATATTTTGCAGCACATCACACAGCTAAACAAGGAGCATTTCACAAATTGAACATTCAGAACTAAGTACTATCAAATATTCCGAATTACAAATGCACTGAAAATTACATAATCATTACTTAATGCATATTTGTGTAAAAATTAAGTTGAATTTATCATTTTACTGAAAGTAGAAAACATTGTAACATTAACGTACATAATGCCACCTTCCATCCACGTCGTTGCTCAAAAACGAACATTACAAATATCCATCGCTGCAATTTTGTCGCGTATGGTGGTAATATCAAATACCTTAATTAATATCAATGGTCATGATGTGATATTTATTGTGGCTATTTCTTAAATTAACACAATACATGTACTGAATAGAAAATTAAAATCACAGGAATAACGAAAAAGAAATATTTCTCGAAACTGCTACTGGATTATTTGAAACTTGGTTAAGCTCCGAGTTTATAACTGCCTCCTGGAATAACATACATCGAAAGAAACTTTGGATAACTGTTTATAATGAAGAAAATGATTTCAACTAGCCTATGTTTCAATTTTGTAGTAACAAAATATTCATAAAACAATTACAACAAAAGTACTTACATTTATTTATACTATTATTTATTTCTATTACTATCATTTCTATTTTCCTCTTGGAATGGATATAGGATGGGGAAGAGTGTGGGATTGAACATGGGAGAGTTCTCGCATGGCTACTAGGCGAGGCTACTAGGGAAAAAGTTGTGCTATGGCACAACACAAAGAACAAACTTTTAAATTGACAAAAGTAAAATTGCTAGAAATAAATGAACAACAAAAATCAAAACGCGCTAGCCCATAATACTACGTGAATTAATTTAAAAAACAAAACAAAACAATATAAAATGAATAGCGCAAGTCACTCGACGTACAACTCGACTCGACGTTGCCCACGATCATAATGCAAACGCACGATGTAAATGTTGACGGTATCTGAGAGTCTGTACATCAATGCCCAATTGTAAACCCATATTGTAAATTATACACCGATTGATATTAAACTGCAGGTGTCGGTTCGCTGAGATTTGTAAACATCGTTTGAGTAACATTCCCATGTACCGAAGTACCATGGGCCTGCAGAATTGTTTCTAATGGTAACAAATAGTATTTATTACTCAGAAGTGAAAATATTAATTTTATTATTTTTTGACTTGGAATTGCTTTTCTTGAAGTACGTAAGAACGTGGAACATTTACTGCGCTTTGTGAGCATCATTCCAAGTAGTTCGATGCTTCGTCAGTTGAAATTTATTTCACATTTCTTTGTTCATGTCTAACATTCGACCTTTTTTCATACATTTAAACATTAATATTTTAGAAATTATTTAAAACGTATTTGAAATATATGAAATAAATTTGATAAATTGCAGGGTATATTACATTGGAAGGCAACAATGACTCGGGAGATTCACCTGTATGTAAAGCAGTTATAATTGTTAAATTTGCATTGATACGTGCATGAAAATATTTAGTTTTTGCTTTATTGTTAATATTTTAAAGGAAGATAGGTCACTAAACGCAATTAAATCCCATCTTTAACTTTGACTTAACTACATTTTTCCCCTCAAAAGAGAAAAAAATATCACTAAGCCCAGAACAACACAATGTAAACAAAACCTCGAAGTATCATGAACTGCATGTGGACACTGTACAGGCAAATTAAGATCGTAAAAGTGTTGCTAACTTGAGAATTTGACATTTGGAAATTACCGCAATAATTCAAAATAAAGCAAATCGCACATTGATATAGGAGTCGCCACAGTCAGTTGCCCAAAGATTGGCAACAGACGCCTCCTCTTTTCAAAACTAATGTTGAACACGTTACAAGCTGCAAACGTCTATAAATTATATACCAAATGAAAGTAGATATTTTAAATATTAATATATAGCTGAAAAAAGAAAATAAAAAATTTAATGTTTTTCACTTTTTTGCCCTTCAAAAGCCCCTTAAACATTGTCCGTATTTCACTCAAAATTCCTGGAATACTACTACAATTTTTAAAAAATCTCCTAACATTAATAAAAGAACACATTGTGAAGAACAAATTTCACTTGTAAAGAAGATCACAATATTCTAAATTGTGTTTGTAGAAAGACGTGAAAAAATTGAGATAATTTTGCATTTTTAAAAATCTTATGGAATGAAAAGTAATAATGAAGTAATTTAATTTCATAAAAATGGAGTCATTTTTGAGAAAAGTTTGAAAATGTCACAAGGTCTTCATGTAAAATATCCGAAAAACTTAAAGAATATTTTTATATCGCTTTCAGTCGAATCAGATCTGCTGGACTATATTGAATTTTTTTAAAAAAAGAGACGCTAACGTTATTTGCAGACGGATTGCGGAGAAATAGGCAGAGGGACAAACAGAGAGCGAAAGTTAAAAAAAACACCCTTTCGGTATCAGGGAACCCGCAAGCGTGTTGATATCTGGATATAAATTATTCGCAGCATTGCAAAACTTCATACCATGTACATTATTTTCCAATATACGTACTATACGAGAAAGTAAAAATTTGTGGGGCAGCAATCCTTGAAGACACATCTATGATAATTGAAGTTTTGGAGATGATTTGGATAACTATGTATCAACTTAGTAATTTATTATATTAGAATCGTTTTATACTAAAAAATACGATAGTTACATTTTGCTGACCTCGTAGATGATTTTAAACCAGTCTCGTCCATACAAGAAATTCATTGATGCTTTTTCAGGGATTGGCCATTGTAAATTTAAAGTATTTCTCGCATGCCGCTGAGGTGTCAAATTAAGCACCTGATGTGTGTACATAGTGAGCTCCCAGCCATTTGGAGGTTCAAATTTATTTGCTTTGCTTTCCCCTCCGTCGGGAAACCGTTTTTACGAAATATTTCGGAAAGTGATCGATTCGTTTTTCGTCACGCACGCAAACGGTTGACTGTTATCAAAGCAAAAACAGCCTTGAAGTTTGTCCTGGAGGATGAAAGCAAATGCTGTTTCAAATACTTATACCGCGATAATACAATGAAGAACTAAAAATTAACTTTTGTGTATTTAAATATAAATTATTTCAATGTACTAGAAAACACCAAATGCAAATATAACTCGAGTGATGAAGGTATGTAATTTTTTAGTTTACTGTTTCTTTGGATTATACCAACAACGCTTGTACAAAAAAAGCTACTAATTCCACATGTTGCAAATTTTTATTCCTCTTTTGGGTTTGTCGTTTTATTTTTTATACAAAATCATTTCTGTCTCTAATGGAGAGTAAATAAGGATTCTGTCATAAAAAACAATTCAACAGATCTACTTGCACAATTAACCCAGGCGAGATTGCAAACACGCGACTCAATATACTACTGTTAATAACAATGTACTGCGACCCTCGATTCATGTCTTGCTTCCAATTTTACTAAATTATTTAAAAATCCGACAATTCTTTTTCGCATGCCCGTTTTTCTCTTAAAATTCTACTATTCACAGTTTAGTAAGTAATAAATGTTTCAAAATGGAATCGCTCATCAGTCAAAGAAAAAATTGTATTTCGTGAGTAGACACATCCGTACGTGATATCAAGATATGACAATATATATAGAATATTTTTAATCTAAATCGAACTACTTGAATGAAAAACCAGTTCATCATTACGAAAATGATAGTTTTATGCTTTAATAAATTCACCTAATCTAATCTCGCAGCTGCACTGCTGCTACGAATAAACACAAATATCACTTTGCCATAACATCACGACTTCTGTTCAATTCATCATTAACAATACATTCGCACAATTCATCATTAACCAGCTATCTATTTCATTCTTGTGGAAATGCTACCTTCTCTACTACGATCTCTCTTACGAATCATTTTTGTATGAATGATTCATAATCCCTTATGAATACTCTACCTAGCTGTAACGTAAACTGGCGTTCCTACCTATCCTAATGATTAAAATGTTTGCACATTTTCCTTTTGGTTACCCTCTGCATTCTAGGCTGACGAAACATTTGGTCAGTTAAACGACTTAAAATGTACTTCAAAGAGTCTGTGAAGCGCTGTCATCTTTACAGCAAGTCGAAGCCATGATCTTTGCAGTTCATGGCGTTGTTCTTTTTGGTAGTGGGTGGCGCTATGGGGAATTGCTATGGGTTGGCCTGTGTTCTGCGTCAATGACACACCTTGTTTTCGACGATGAGCGCCAATTAACCCTTCCCATTTGAATTGGGTGCGCATCTGGGTGTAGCGACGTGGTTTGTGGTGCAGTGAGCTTGGCTGTGGGTTCGGCTGTTTGTTGCGACAATGACACTCCTTGTATTGACGATGAGCCTCCATTATCCCTTCCCATTTGAATCCTGTGAGCAGCAGAGTGTAGCGGCGTGGTGTGTGGCGCTGTGGGCGTGGCTGTGGGTTGGGCTGTGCGTTGCGGCGAAGACACGTCCTCTACTGGCAGACCAGCTCACCGTGCGTGCTCGTAGCGCTACCATTGCCGACCATCTGCGCCAACTGCGAGCGTGTCTGCGGGGCGAAGACGCCAAACCAAAGGTAACTAGCGCACCAGCTAGACAGGACTATCTCTGTTCGAAGCCCCTTAGGATGTGCATAATTCAGTCGCGTTTTTCGTGGGTGTTCTACGATCCTACATTCCAGAGGTCGAGTAAATCTAGTATAAATAATATATATATATATATATATATATATATATATATATATATATATATTGTGACGTACCTGGGAAACGGTACTCTCACGACAAATAAAATGATATAAAGAACGGGTACATTCTCGTGAATGGGCTTCCAGGGGTTTGACGCTGCATTGGAAGAATGATCGAAGAAACTCTTTTGTGCAATTAAAAGTTTAATGATTGAAACACTCTGTACAAAAATTCTTTACAATACGCAGTGCGCAATGCCTTTAGTGATTCGTGCGCAAGTAACGCTACCTTGAAGCTGTCGATGACCACCGGCTGGCTGGAGGCGAGCGGGGCCGCCGTGGCAACGGCGGCGGCGTGTTCGGCAAACTTCGGTCCGCCCCGAAGTTTGTCGGGAAATCGCTCTCCCTCGGCGGTCGACTCCGCTGGCCCCCCAGCGCAATGGCCAACGAGCTCGCCGGGGTCCACCCCCCCACCCAGCACAAGCAATGACACATATACTAACATGCACAACGCGCAATTCCGTCCCGTCGGCAGTTCCGATCTCAGCAGTTCTTTTCAATCCCTCTCGAATGTTCGCACGGTGCGGCCCGCTGCTGCATCACACCCGGGCGGAAATGGAACGCGTGTCTGTCCGCCACTTCAAAACTCCAGTATAATGTTTTCACTGGATCCCGTCCTTTGGTCGCACTTCCATTTCTCCAGTAATACACCTGATTATCAATTTTATCACCTTTACATCTCCCATTTAATGGCGACAATCAATTCCACACGGTTGGCAATATTCACTATAAACTTGCTTGAGGCAGCACAGCCCGTCCGTGTTGCGCTCGCGGCCCCTCTGCCTATATTTTCTAACCGTCACACGCCCGCCCGTCTACCCCCCGATTTGACCGTTGGTGGCAACGTGGCGCGGCCGGCGTACTACGCTGATCGATTTAGTGCTTCTTTTAATTTAGAAGTTTAATCAATTTTGATTGTTACTATGCAGAAACATCTCGCTTCGCTTCGTTCTTCGAACGAAGAACGTTTCTGTATTGTAATAATCAAAGTTGTCAATAATTATAATTAAAATAAGTATGAATTTATCATAGCAGTAACGCCGCCGCCGCTGCCACCAACGCGTCAAATCGGGGTCAGACGGCGAGGCGAGCGACGGTTGGGACAGAGTGCGCAGAGAGGCCGTGAGTGAAAACACGGACGGGCATGCTCGCATCAAACAAATTGATTGTGTTTAAGAACAGTTTGGATTGAGTGTGGATGTTAAGTGAAAGACTAGATTTGATGAAAGTTAATAATCAGATGTTTAGTGAAAGGGGAAGGCACACCCAGAACCAAATCAAAACATTAATGCAGGAATTCTAGTGTGGCCGACGAGACACGTGTTATACTTCTGACCGGTTGTAATGCAAGCAGCGGCCGTACTGTGCAGACATTCGCGCGAGATTGAGAGGGATTGCTGAGACTGGAACCGCTGACGGGCGTCAATCGCCGCGTCGTTCGTGTTGGTTGCCTGTGAGATTATTGTTTTACCGGCTGGGGGGTGAACTCCGGCGAATCCATCGGCCGTGCGTTGGGGGCTAGCGGAGTTGATCGCCGAGAGAGAGAGCGATTTCCCGAACGGACTTCGGGCGGACCGAAGGTTGCCGAAGACGCGCCGCCGCCGTGCACGGCGGCCCGCTCGTCTCCAGCCAGCAGGTGGTTATTAAAGCATCAGGTAGCGTTGATTGTGCACTTATTACCAAAGGCCTTGCGCATTGCGTTTTGTAAATAATCTTTGTAAAGAGTGTTTCATATTATAAAATATTTAAATGCACAAAAGAATTTCTTATGTCATCTTCCAATGCAGCGCCAAACCCCTGCAAGCCATTCACGAATGTACCCGTTCTTTGTATAATTTATTTTGTCGTGAGAGTACCGCTTCCAGGTACGTCACAATACTATATATATATATATATATATATATATATATATATATATATATATTATTGCGTGTTAAGTATTAGAAACAATGCTAATTAATCTATACCGAACCAATTCAAAGGAAACGCTTAAGATGGATTCATACATTTATTTCAATTGCCCGGAACTTCTAACTGCAGAACATTTCTAACATTCAGAAATAAAACATAGTATAATCAACAATCAAAATTTCTATAAAAACAATCAAAACGTTTTTAGTCTATCCAACAACAAACTTTAATCAAAATTGATGGTGCCAGTTTTTTGAAAATTTTGAAAATGTCCCACAAGCTTGATGTAAATACTCGCCAAAATTAAAATATCGATTTTAAATTGAAACGACATCACCCAGATCGATCGAGGAATATCAATTTTAGAGAAAATTGGCTGAACGGTTTATCCGCTGGAGTTGTTCTCATAGTTTTACCGTCAATCGATTTTTCGGTATCATGAACCCATAAAGGATGGAGGTGTTAGAGTATTTGTTTTTCTAAATTTGGTAACTCAATGCATACGTTGTCTCGATGGCTCAGCGTATACCGAAACTTAGTGAGTACAGAGGGAACAGGGCTAACACTTCAGTGCACTTAGTGGACCTCAGAAGCCCAGCGGTTTTTCTTACTGCTGTAAATATTTTCCCGTTAACATTACAGGTGTGTCCTATTATGATTCCTTTTTTCGTTATGTTTCTTTTCATACGACAAATGATGGTCTAGAAAGCCACCAGATGTTTCCATTTTTTTACCTTTTCTGTATGTAGTCGTACTTTCCACTTAGTGGGTCTCCGCCACTCGGTAATCAGTTTCCCCTTAACGGCTCTCTGAAAGAATAAGAAGCAAATTTGTGTTGTTGAAGTTTATACACAACCATTACAGACGTCCATGTTTACTTGTCTTGCGCAAGGAAAACAAATCACGACCACATAAATGAGGGATACACATTTTTTTGGTGCTGTGATTCAGCGAATAGATTTGCACTACGTGACATAATATATATTGGGAAAAGGAATTACGAACATGTTGGAATACATTTGGCATCAATAGCAGCCATAAAGAGAGGATTGGCAAAGGTGGCTCAGGGCGTCAACTGATATCAATGCAGTGCCTCTGTCCAGGACCGACGGTGGCAGGATTTTCGACATTGGATTTTCAGCTAGATCTCATTCAGTCTGAACCTAGAGGAGAATTCTAGTGAATATGAACGAAAGTTTTTTTGGATTCTCCTATCAACACCAAGCGAATGCTGGAGTAGTATCCTTACAAACGGGCCAAGGGCAAAGCGCCATCTTTCCATCATTTTCCCTGTTTCTATTTAAAATACACACACTCACATGCGGTACACTTCCACACTTGTCGGGAGCTTATAGGTGGTCCCTTTACGAGAGAAGTGACGCTGGTGGGAGATACCTGGTTGAGGAAAATCCCAGTAAACTGATGTAGCTCAGCGCAAGATCTGACCAGCCAGCGGAGCAAGGTCACCGCCCCTTCCATGATAAAATGTGCACTATGCTTACGGAACTAATTATATTAGCAGTTGACGAAATCACTAACCAATCAATTATGAAAAAACTGGTACAGCCATTATTCAGTGGACGTTATAACATAACAGATTTATTTTTTTAGGGAGAAGAAAGTAATATTTCTTGATAGATTGCGAGCTAACAAGTGAAAAATACTTTTTAAACCACGAGATTATATTAGTAGAGAATCTCGTGGTATTTTTAAAAGCCATGGAAATGTTATAATTATTGTATCATACAAGCCAAAAAAGAATTAATTAAAGAAAAATCATTAATCTTTCTAGAAAATGCATTTGAACAAAATATGTCATGACAAAAAAAATTAAAAAATATATACTTTTTGCATACAACAAATCCAAGGTTGCAATTTACTTGTTTCATCAATTGGTTGATGTCTACACATCGCAAAGGGAAACTCGTTGTGTAATGACGTTCTATTATAACATGATTGCTATTGTTGCTTTGAATGAATGCATAATATTCACATAAATACTCTCGAGTCTAATAGTGTCATTGCTAATAAGAAAGGGCTTGATTTGAAGCAGTAGGCGAAATAATTATGTCGTGTTAACAGTAAAAGAGTGAGAAACTCTATCATCCCCAAAATAACTGTCAAAAATCTTCGTGCCTCCGGGATTAACAGGAACACAATCGGAAATTTCAGAGTAGTAAGACGAATTTTTACAAATATCAATAACATGGTAAAATTATTAAAAATTAATTTTCTTCAAACTTCGTTTGGAAATGGATTCGCAGGGTGGCCAATGGTGAGACTGTCCCAAGTGGTGCTGCAAGAAATAGCGCAGGTGGAGGCGAGGAGAGAGAATCGAAGGAATCGGGATTGCCTTGTACACTGTGATTTTTACCGCAGGAAGTACTTCACTTGTCGATGAGGTTATGTTGAAGAGTGAAGGATATGTTGAGGACTCAAGGGACTATTCAACCTTTAAAGAAGAAACATCGCAAATTGTTGAGTGACCTGATAGGCTTTCATAATCATGTTGGTGTTAATGCATGTGATGTGGGGAAGGGGACTAAACTGTAAAAAAATGGTACGAAGAGGACTAAAATTGAAAAAACGAAGAATCAGGGACGAGGATGACTAAGATATTTGTGTTGTATGTAGTTATACACGCTAAGAGAAGTGAACGAGGCAAAGGTGGGGGCGGTAGGCTGAGAAAGTGTTGCTGCACGGTGTGCGGAGCGGTGAAGGGGCTGTGGTGTTTCTGTTGAAGATAGTGCTGCACTGAGTAGAATGAACCAGGAAGATTAGAATGCTGGGGATATGGAAGTGTTACTGCAGGGTGTGGTGTGGACGGTAGTGACTTTAATGTTTGTTTTGCACGTAGTACAATGGACGAAGTAGGGTAGAAGGCTGTTGTGGAGAAGTGTTGCTGCTGAATGTGGTAAGGACAGTTGAAACATTGATGTTTATATTGCAGGTGATGCTGCACGGAGAATAATGGACGAGACATATGGGAAGGGTTGCTGCAGAATGTGAAGGAGCGAAAGGGATTTTGATGTTTCCGCTGCATGTGGTGCTGCACGTTTTCGATGGGGGCAGGGGAAGGGTTGCAGCAGGATGTGGTAATGAGGGAAGTAATTTTGATGTTCGTGTTGCAGGTGGTGCTGCAGGGAGTAGGATGAACAACGCAGGATAGAGGAACTAGGAAGGGTAGGGGCTGGGGAAGGGTTGCAGAAGAGAGTGGTAATGAAGGAAGTAATTTTGATATTCGTGTTGCATTGTATGCTGCACGGGGGAACAAGGCAGGGTAGATGGTTGGGACGTGAGAAGGGTTGGAGCAGGGAGTGTGAATGAGGGAAGTAGCTATGATGTTCGTGTTGCAAGGGGTGCTGCAAAGAATAGAATGGCCGAGGCAGTGTGTGGTAGGGAGGAAAAGACTTTGATGTTGTGTCGCAGGTGGTGCTGCACGCCTTCGACTGGGCGTGGCCGAAGGCGCTGGGGGCCGCCGATGCGCTGCTGAAGGACGGTCCCCCTGCCGCAGCGGTGGTGACCGTGGGGACGCCTCCTCCCGCTGTTGCCAACTTTCGCCTCAAGAGCGGCGGCCTCTACGTCGTCGTCTTTCCTTCTGACGTGAAGATGGCAGACGCCTTTTGCGAGTCTCTGGCGTGGTTGCACCTCAAAGACCCGTTCGCGCTATATGTCGGCGTGCATATCGGTGCGGTTTCACGTTTCCGTCTAAAACGATTGACCGAATCTTATCTTATGGGATGATCGTCCACTCGAATTGGTAAAGTTTCTCCACTTGCGATGAGGTATGTAATTCCGCTTTGATATCACATGTTATAATGTTAATGTTTACTGGGTTGTGCAAAGCTCGTCTCATTTAGAGCCTTGATGTCTATTGGGAGGGATATATTGAAAAGTAAATAACGAAAGGTACTGAAACAGCCAGTGCTCTTTCTTGCCATTGGTAACGGTTATGTAATAATACAGCGCCACTCCAACAATGCCTTTCGTAATTGCTTCCCCAATTTTAACACACTATCAGTTTCCAACAAAAATCCCCTGTACTATAAAACAAGTACAATTTCCTGTACCTGATATATCCTTAGTACTCTGTTAGCTTGCGTTCAATGCAGAATACTTAGGTGTTGAATTACGACAATTTCACTACTGCATGCAACATATAGGGTCTGGTACACAATACCAAATACATTAATAATCCAAATAATTTCCTGAAGGAATCATAGGAAATCTAAGGAAAAAGAACGTACCCGGTACCTATGATACTCTTAATGAATGCAGTTTAGTACATTATTTTTTTATAAACATCAACTGTATATACAACTAGTTTGCGCTACCACCTTCTTCTTGAAGCTGAGCAGAATGCTGCAAACATGTAAAACAACAGATTTTTTTGCCAGAATGGCAATTACGAACCCAGAAGTCGAGCAATAGGGCTGTCAAAATTAAATAAATAAATTTTGAAACAAAACATTCTTCTGTCACTGCACAGTTGATGTCATTTTGTAATGTATCCAAATTTTTGAGGATGAGATTTGCTGTTAGATCAGTTAGCACAATACGGTGAATCTATTATTGCTCGTTGATCTTACGCATTTGTGTGTGTGTGAGTGTATGTGCAGATAGTATATTTTTTAACAATTAGATATTCTGTCATCACTCCTCTTCCCCAGGACAGGGCGTCTAGAGCACGGTATTTTATAGCGATTGCCAATTCTAACGTTTTCCTGGCTGGATATGTAAGAATCCTACCAACAGAGAACGATAAGCCTAATTTTCATTAAAATCTTCATTAAAAATCTTGAAGGCGGGAAGTTTCAACTGTATGATCTATCCTTCTTAAATGCCTTCAATGAGATGTGAAACAAGATTGGCGAAGCGTAGCGCCAAATTTGAAGTAATTCGGCCGACCATGTACCAACATTAATATTAGTTTGATCAATGTTCAACTCTTCAAATGGTGAGAAGATGGCGGATTTGATCTAGGTTTTGTACTTTTACACGCAGTCTTACTACAGCACCTGAAATCTCATGAAGTGCACATATTAGTACAAATCCCTGAACTGTATATACAGGTTTTCGCACAACGAAGTGTTTGAGTGTATTCGTGACACATTAGTTGGTGATGATTATATGCTCACCTTAAAGTGTAAGGTTGGATCAAATGTGTAAAGTATGTCGTGGTCTGTGTCGTGAGGAATTCTTTAATGAATATTTCTTCAATGAGTAGTTCAAAACTAGGCAGCATAGTGGTAAACGGCCCATACTTTCTCGCATTATTTGTAACAGGTTTGCAATGTTGTGATACCTCCTTAATTTGCAAAAGAATTTCTTCCCAGCAGGAAATATTTTCTCCGTGCCGGGATTCGAAATCGGTTCCGTAGTGTTAACGAGACAAACACATTATCTCTACACCACCAGCTACACATTTTCGGCGCTGAAAAGAAGTTAACATTTGTATTTGAAATTTTAAAAAATAAAAAGTTTTATTTGCATTATTTCAAGATATCTCTCTCTCTCTCTCTCTCTCTCTCTCTCTCTCTCTCTATATATATATATATATATATATATATATATATATATATATATATATGAAAGTATATATTCAATGTTGTAATTGTTAAAAGTAGTAATTCAATGTTGAATTTCCTATTTTCTAGGTTTGCTGTACTTACGATGGCACGAGAAAAAATCCAGTTGGGTACACAGGTACTTGGAGTTTCATAAGGTACATTACCAGTAAGGTATTGAAGCCTGATATAATTACAAGGTATCGAACCTTAGTCGGCCACATACCGCGAAGTGGCAGTGTGGACTTATTATGTGATTCTAAAGTAGGCCTCAACACCATCGATGAACATAAGAAGTTGGTGTGGAGAACTAGGAATATAATTTTGGACTATTCTAACAGCGAATTTCTCTTTCATATTTGGAAAACCAAAGAAGGCATTGCTGTGCCAGATGGTTCTGACTTGTGGATCATTCGTACAATTGCCCAAACTATAGAGCAATGGTCATCCCTAGGCGATCGTGAAATAACATCAGGACATGGAAACAAAAGCAGTAAAGGACCTTTTAAGAAGTAAGTAGTCGTTTTAAAATGGACATGTATTATACATGTCGATTATCCGGCATTGTCGGGGTTTCATCAATAATTATCATAATATTGTATCTATTCTTCAATCCCCTTACACTCCTCTCCCTCCTTCACTCCTCTTGTTCCCATCTCCTACTTCCCGACCCCACGTCGACGTTGCAATAACAATGAGGGCGATGATATCATATGTATGTATGTATGTTTTTAAATACACGAAAGTATTGCTACAGACATGCAGTAAATTATCTTTCATTCAGCTATACAATTAAACTAACCTTAAAAATAAATGAAAGACTATCCTTTCTTTGTTTCGCAAATGCTTTTAGTATTCTATGGTATAGTGGAATATTCTTGTTTTACGGAGTGGTTAGAGTTACATTGCATTGATTGAAGTTTGAACATACAATTTCTGACGCACACTGTATATAACCAGTGCCTTCACGAACTGCTTCAGGACAAAAGAAAGAAATTGTGATGATGAACTATAATTTTTTTCGATTTTCCCAACAATACTTCCAATTTTTATTTTTTCGGACTTACATTTATCTCATAACATTTCACAATCAATGCTATACCGTTCACACTATAACTAGTGGTGCTAAACAACATGTACTATCTCGCCATTATCAATTGTTATGTAATACTACTTACACCACAATTTGTTTCCGAATTATTATCAGATTTGTGTAAAATTTATTTGAAATCATAGAACATTTGATGAAAAAATAAGAGAATGCGAGAAAGAGAAATAATTAAAGTTAATAAATATAGAGTTATAATATATTAATAATAATCATAGTAATTATACAACATATTGATATTGTAATTTTTTACAAACATAAAAAAGTATTCATTTTCATTACTGCGAACCAAAACCAGCCGTCATTATTGGCGTGTTATCTGTGCGCCGATACAACAATGGGTAACAACAACCAACAAGTGTTGGTTGTTGTTATTACTCGCGCAACTTTTCTTGAACGATAACCTTGATCTCCCTCCCTTGTGCAATAAACAGTTGAAAGTCAAAGCTCTCAGCGGGCACTGATGACAATCTTCCAAGCATTAAAACTTCGTTGGCGCCAAACAGAAGCTAGTCAAAGCCAGTTGCTTTCATAGTGCAGAACCCCTGTTCAGGTTTATTGTCAATATGGAAAGAAATGGCTGAGTCAAGTCCAGGTCATTCAAGGGAGTCACCTAAACTACCGAAAAAGTTGAGCACAAGATGCAGTTTTGACTTTCATTTCACAGACGTTGGCATTACTTAAAATACTCTAGTGGCCGACTTTGTAACTAATATCCCCACTCCACCCGAAATCGTCAATCCATCGTTAAAGAAAAGTTGCCCGAGTAATACACTGCACATTTTCACATTTGACACAATTAAAGAACACAATAAAATTAAATAACAAAAATTGTAATAATAAAATGAAATATGAATATACAAATTCTAACTTAGGTAGCATGCAACTGCGTAAATTAGGAGCGGCCGAGTGAACGCTAGTATTTTTTTTCATATTTATTTCCAATAGTTTTTAAATTTATAAAAAATTAATTTGTAAGCGTAACAAAAAATTCATTGTAAAAAACGAATAAATAAATATTAAATAGCATACACATCCCAACTTACTTAGCAACCAACTGCCTCAAATCACCTCTAAAATTAAGATAAAGCAGAGCTGGATTTTTAGAGTGGGCGACTAACTTCGACACCCAATGACTCCAAAATTACTCATACTTTTGAACTATTAAACTTGATTTTAATTTAAAAGTTGTTTTTGATTAATACATTTCATTAAGAAAAAATGTATCTTCATAATTGTAGTTGTGAGAAGACACCGAAAAAGTTTGAATTTGTTCACTTTTCTAAAAAATCAGGTTTAGCAACCAACATAAGATCTGCACCACTTTATTAAACGTCGTTCAGACTATTTACCATCAAGGTAATCAAAAACGGTGGCGCTGTTTTAAAAAAAAATTGTTTAAACAAAAATTAAAAATTGCTTTATTTCACGCAAACAGTGTCTACAGAAAATTCGCCGATTTTTCGCGCAGAATTACATAGCTATCTCTTCTTAATAAGTTGCCACACATGTGAGGTGGCCGTCGGGATCTTAGAGCACCTCCTGGCTGGAGCGTTGAACGCTGGTGGGTAATACTTGGTAACATCCTGCAAGCTGATGCGTCGTGTAGGTCAACGTCGGAGCTAAACATCCAGCGGGGGAAGATCGTTGCCACCTTCCGCGATAAAAACATGCACTACGCCGAGCTCTCTTGATCGAATCGTTCACAAAGGCGAGTGCAAGGCGACTTGTGTCTGGTGGAGCATGCACACCTTTCTACTCACATTCATCCCTTTTTACAGCTTACTTGATCGATCCCTTCACACGTACACCATGCCGCTCCCACTAGACGTGGATTTGCTGGATGTGGTGGAATATACGTTGCCGCTGTCGCAAGAGGACTTGTGTCTGGTGGTGCGCAAAGCGGAGCGCGTGCCCTTCACGCTGGTGCTTGTGCTGCCCTACCAGCTACACACGTGGGTGTGCGTGGGGCTGACGCTGTTGCTGGTTACGCTGCTTTGGCCGCTGGTGGCGCCCGGTGACGCCAAGTCGAGGCGGCGCACTCCGCGGTTGCTGGCCGAACGCTTCGGCCGAGCCTTCACAGACACTCTCGAAACTTTTATTGCCGGAGGAACTCACCGGAATGTGAGTGTTGAGATTTGATAAGGTGATGATGAGATTTTTCGTACAGAAAACAAAAATTCTACTGCTGTTCAATCTTTCAATTCAATCTTTTTGAATTTATGGGTATGAGAAACGCATTGCATTTCATCACCCGTCTCCATATTCAGGATTTTCTCTTCACAAAAGAAAATCCTACTGCAAGTACATGTTCTACTCCGGCGCCTTTACTGGTATCCTCTAATGATGGCTGCAATATTTTCCTGGTGCTTGGACGAGATCTTAAGAAATCACAAAATGTTTAATTTTTTTGGTGTGAGTTATTCGAGATTTTATTCCTTTCCTACACGATTTTTACAGCTTCATTTACAGTGCTTTCTTCTCTCTAACATTGTTCTTTCTCTCAACTTTATCTACTTGTTTCGCACTTGATGCTCCTATTTTAGTGTCATGGCATGAGTTTTGCGTTTTCAGCTTCCTTCAGGATTTTCCATCCGAAACGGCATCTTCTACTAATTCATTTAATTCTTCGATAATATCTATCCCCTTCTGTGCTCTTCATTTCCCTACGTCTGCGGATCACTGATTGTCGTGGTTTCTTCGACGATTGGTGACAAAGGTTGGTCTTCACAGATGAGTAACATCACGTTTTTATTTAACTTCCAACCTTCCACGACATGCTACTTCTAAGCGGCGGGTGCAAGTGTCGCCGGCTTGTAGCGTAATCACCTGATACCCACATCCGCACTCATTTTACACGTCTATAGACAGGCCACCTTCCAAGAAACAATTCGGGCGAATCTATTCATTACTGTAGCCGTTTCACGATTCGCCACTCCTACCACTATGAGCTTATTTCCCCGCGGGCGCGGATGAAGCCAAGAACTTGCGTTTTAGTCCCACACAGAGAAGCCCTGACGGGGAATGGGAATTATTTCTAGGCCAAAGACAAGCTAGCATCAGGTGCCCCGATCAAAGCAAATAACGTAGTCACCAATATAAACTTCTTAAGCAGAGAAGCATTCAACATGTTGATACTGAATGAACTCAGAGAGATGGGGAAAAACATAATAGGGAATAACAGTATGAGTTGTTCATGTGATTTGGTTTTGATCAATGTTTTGCGTCCTTTTTCTTTACTTTAGGGCATTTTAAAAACATTTTTATAGCATTTTATTCATCATTTTTGCGATGTTTCAGGTCATCGAAATGCGCCCCATAATGATATGTAAAATGTAAAATAAAATTGAGTAAATTAATGTTCTTAGGTAACTAATATTCTTTACTTAATATCAATAATTTAATTTACATGTTATTTCTCAACCAGAAAAATGTTTTCTTGGTTTCCTCCTTGTGTTCAACGTTATTATCATTAACGCTTACACAGGGCAAATAATGAGTTTCCTCACTACACCAAAGTTTTATCCTGACATACGTAATCTAAAAGAGGCTTCGGAAAAAGTAAGTATGTGTTCTTATTTGTGTATTATTTAACCAGCAGAATTTTGTGAGGGAGTGTTTTGTCACCAGGCTTAGAGAGTTTAAGAGTTTTGTACATTCTTGTGATTTTCAGTAGATTGCAATTCATTTGCAAATTCTAATAACTGCCACAGCATTTTGGCCAGCCAAAGCATACCTGAAAAATACTTCTACTGTTTTTCTTCTCGGATCTTTGTTGTTTTAAACTTGCCGCATTGGGTTCTGCCACATAATTTCTGTATTACAAATACTGTGTAACATAAATTGAATGAGAGAAAAACAGAACGGGATAATTGACATTTTTAATATATTCTGAGAAAAACGTGTTTATTTGAGGCTATTTTCAATAGCAATGAATTTTCATGATTTTAATGAACAATTGAAATGCCGTAGTTTTAATTATGAATCAAAGCACCATGTGAATGGTGCTTTGTTTCATAAAATGAATTCATATTAGTAATGAAATCACGATCTACCTTTCAGCTAAAATGTGTTTATGCCACGGAGTTTGTAGTCGACCTTCTACCGAGTGAATACTTATCTGAGTCTTTGAGAACTTTAAAGAGCAAGGTTTTCATATTGAAGGAATATAACAAGACTGGTCATCTAATTGAAGGTGAAGAAGTCCTTACAGCGCGTTTCAAGAAAAGCCAAGGAAGGAATAATGCTTGGAAAAACGCTTTTTGAGTATTTCTCTCTGGAGCCCCAAAATATGGAAGATGACCAAAAATTTTTGCACCTGGTAAGCAGGTCGCACTCTGCTCCACATTCAAATATTAATTACTCTATTAATTAAAAAGGAATGACCAAAGAGAATTATTTCATGTATGCATTGAACTAAATATAAAATAGGTACATAGTAAACGTAAAAGTTTTGCGTCAGGTTTCTTTTTGAAAAAAAATAATTCATAAGATGTTTTCTTTTCAATAATATTAGCTAATGCTCTATTTTTAAGGTATGCAGCAGCCGCACTTACCACTTCTGGCCAAAATCTTCTATCTACTTTTGCTCCTGCTAATAAACATCACATGTCCATAATTGAATGGTTATATCTTTTAGCCGTACCGTTCAATTCATGTACATAAGGTGGACAAGCATTCAAAAACATTCATTTTTCTTTAATCAACTCATAGTTTCTTCTGTTCAAATATTATTTTCCGTTACCACAGCTCAATTTTTAATAGCTTTACCGGTCAAATTTTCGATTTCATTTATGTATGATATAAAACAGTCATAAACTTGATTTTCATTTAATGGTATAAACTCGACCTATTTTACTGTAATCAACAATAAACGAGACAAAATATCTTTCCCCATTAAAATATGCCATTGCATGAAGGCCATTTAAATCAGTGTGAACAATTTCTTTGGCGCCGCTTCTATTGTTATCAAAAGATGAATTATGCCTTTTATTTTTCAATACATGTCTTGAATTTCATAAATTCTGATTCTACTTTTTCAGGTAGACCATCTAGTAGTTCATCTTTACGCAATGTTTGCAAATAGTTAAAATTTACATGCCCATTTTACATTCCACAAAGAGTACTGGCGGCGGACGGTCAATCGCTGCTTCCAAACGGCGCGTGTTTTTAAATTCCACGTTTCGGAAACACTGACAGGACTTATATTCCCTGCTTGTTTACAGATATTTAAGAGAAAATTGACCGAATGGATCTGAATGTGCACATGCGATCGTGCGAATAGGCACGAGCCGGCACTGCGACCTAATCATATAGCCGATGAGAACGGCATGCCTAGACGACGTGCGCTATTTTTTCCTAGCAATGTAGTGTCTGTCGGAGTAGAAAACTTTTCCAACAGAGTAAACATGGAATCCTAAAAAAGGAATCAATTACGGTGTTGGAGGCAGTACGGCGATATGTACGAAAAAATTCGGAAGGACATCAGCCATACATTTGCTTCACAGCAACATTAGGCGGTCATAGATCTTATCAAGACATTTTCGGCCAATGGCCAGCAACTGAGCAAGTGCTGCCAATTTTGACTAATGAAATTTTTCGAATATTCAAAAAGTTACTGTTAAAAATGCTTCTAATTAAACATTTTCAGTAGCGCTTAAAAAGAATTTTGTTAAGAAAGCTCAAATTTTTAAAAAAAATGCTATTTCATGACTTTTTCCTCATCTTTCTTCATAAAATAATTTTTGTGCTACTATTAGGAAACAGAAAAATTAAGAAAATTTCACAAAAATGCACAGGAGAATGTGCAAATGGACCAAATAGTGGCAAGTCGAGACCAAAGGAAATAAAAAAACTAATACGGGAAAGTCTTTGTCTTTCCATAGAACCACTAGTTTAAATAAAATAATTGAATTGTGGTGAGGCGAAAGGGAAAAATTCATTTCTAGTCACTTTTTAGTAAGAAGAAAACAGTAAATAATTCACACTCATGTTATATTATCTTGTCACTAATGTATTGTTTTTCACTCATGTAAATTAGTAAATTCACTAATTATAGTCTACGAGTAAACACTGTTATGACGAGATTACTTTCTTCATAGTTTGACTTGCTTTCACTTCTGACACACCTTCTAATTTGACTTGCCTTAAAGAACAACTTTCCAATATACGAAAAAAAAATCATCTTTGACTTGTTTCCTGTCTCCTCGGGCTGGTTCATTTATATATTAATACATTGATATATGCATATCATTGTCTGTATAGGCAGATCTAAAAAAATTGAATTAACAGCTTGTGGCATTACACGAATTTATTGCATTGTCGCTTCTTCTATTTCGACCTAAAGCTATGTGCAAAGCCCTCTACTCGACTTCACCCACTATCGCTAGCGATGCTGCTGTTGAGTGCTATAACGCTTTGCCCGTATTTCCAACCAACCAAGGAGACGAAATCACACGTTCCAGGTCCCGCAGTGCTTGCTCTCACCCAACTTCCGTGCAGTGGCAGTGGTGAAGGGCGACGGCTTCTACGAGGTGCTCAACTCCTTCTTCGCGTCCATGGTGGAAGGGGGCTTCTACATCCACTGGGACGCCCTGCAGAAGAACCACATGTTCGCCAACGGCGTCATCTTCCACCCGACAGGAGGTTCGGCTGCCCCTCGCCCTTTGTCCCTGAAGCAGCTGCTGGCGCCCTTTCTGCTGCTGGCCATGGGGCTCGCGCTGGCTGGTGCGCTGTTGCTGGTGCAGATGGCGCAGTGCCACGCGCGCACAGCTGCCATCTGGCGGGCCAAAGCCAAACTACGCGCCGTCCGCCTGTGGAGGATCTCGAATCGTCCCACTTGCAGAAATTAACGATCGCAATGCATCTTGCTCTAAGGGGTTGGCTGGTCACTTTCTATATTTTCTGCAATTTCATTTCAACCATGTTCCTTTTTTGTTTTACCTTCGTGTGAATACTGATGGGGCATTGTTGAAGAAATTACGTGGTAGAATAATTGAAGCCATCTTCGTCCACTTGAAAGATTTATTCACAGTCGGGTTTCGGCGGCTTTGGCGTCATCTTTAGTCTCGCTGTGTAAGGCAAATCGTGAGACTCTGCACATTATTCCATCATACTTTACGTTTCTCATCGCATACCGAACTGATCGATCAGAAAATAATTAGTGCGGTAAATGAAGAAAACTGTGGTGCTGAGAAACATTTAAAGTAACAAGTAAACGTTTTTGTTGAAACCAGGCTGTTTTGGCTTGAATAATGTTTGTAAAATCAAGTTTTGTAATGAAAATAAGTTTTTTTCTGTTATCGTATAAAATGTGTTTTAGCTGTTTTGCGTGCGGGAATTAATTCGTTTCTAAAAACCTCCGAAGAAACATGGCGCCACCGTGCGTAAAAGACTTGTCGCAACGCAAAACCAACTGTTACGCACACTTGGTAGGTTATAAAGAAGTAAGAAAATAAAGCACAAATTCATTGCGGAGTATTTTTTCGTTTTTTCAAAAATTACACATATGTAATTTTTTGAAAGTTCATTACACCGTTGATATTCACATTTCCAGCGATTTGTTAACACTACTGTATTTGTGATTTAATGTGCTTCAAACGAATTTAAATTAAAATTTTCGAAAACTCAAACTTTTTTGTGAAAAAAGCTTCAAATTTCGAATTTATAATAGAGGTTAGGCGCCATTTTCTGAAAAATGGGTGCAAAGTTTTCAAAGCAAATTGCTATTAAACCGAATTTTTACTGTTCCTTAATATTCGTAAAATCATATTTCCGTTCTATTATTAGGAACACGAAATATTAAAAAAATCACAATAAAATGTACTTTGTGCGGCGATAGTTGACAGCTGGCAAGGGAATGTGGCACGTTCGTATCACTAGCAGAGATCAAAGGAAATAGAAAACTAAATCAGGAAAGTCTTTGCCATTAGGAGCAGTAGTTATATTTGTGATTTAAAAAAATCATTTTTTGAGCCGAGATAACTACTTGTCTTAATTCCTTAAGTAAAATCCTAGTTTAAATTGTGAAGATTTATTTACTACTATCCTTAATTAAAATATTTTATTTTTCCATTCTTTGCTTGTGGCATTTTTAATATTAGTTTTAAACTTGGTAATTGTAAATATGTGCGAACTCTTAATGTTTGCATATTACCAAACATTTTTCGTAAGCTAATTAATTTTTGAAACTTTTATATTGCAGGTGAGCCATCAACTTTTCAGAGATAATAACTGTTTGGGATAGGAAGGCAGTGGAATGGAAAACAGGCAATCTATTGACTGTACCTCTGGGAAAACCTGAGCTGAATGTGAATTTCTTATTCAAATAAAGTTTATGTTAAATAATTTTTAGATGTATAATTTATTGAATTAACCAAATATAAACGTTTACAATTTTAAGAATTATTTATAGAAGTTAATTCGTTTTTGTACTTTGTTAAATTTCTGTATTTTTTAAAAATATTTTTTAACTCTTCATTATCTCATTCACAAACTTGTGAAACAAGATTAAGTGGATGGCAATATCTCTCTAACAAATAGGTTAACTAATGAAATTGCAAACTTGATACTTATCTTGTCAAAGAGTTACTTCTTATGCTACTCTTACTACAATACAAAGCTACTTCAGTTTTCAAATATTAAGTTAGTATTATAAATAGCTCTTCTACAGTTTTGTAAATAATTAATTCGTCCATTTTATAAATGGAAGATATCACAAGATGAAAAAGACACAAATTGGAAAATTTTTTGAAGATTAGAAGAAAAAAGTGTTAGTTTAGATTGAGAAAAAAACAACATCTGGTTGAAGTCATCTCTGCCTTCATTACATCACAAATAAATATTACTTTTTTACTTGAAGTACGACGAGCATTTAATTGCATGTTGAAATTTGAATAGAGCTGTTCAGTTATTAGTTATATGTAGTTCTGAAGAAACTCAAATTAAAAAGTTTAAAGGTCTAACGTGATAGCTCTACATTTTCCAATTCCTTTGCCGAGTCTCGATAAAAATGAAATAATTTCCTACGTTGCGTTCAGAATTCGTATGCCTGCACTCATGGAGCGTCACTCACAGAGCTAGCGTTTGCCTGAAGCTCGTGGCGACACTGATTAGTTGTAAGTCTTTGTTATTTCAGTGGCATCGGCTTCCACCTGGTGTTGATCGGACAAATCACTAAAAACTACTGATCAGAGCTAGAATTCTCCTCAAGACAGTGACTGAAATCGGCCCAGTTGACAAGCTAGTCTCGAAAATCCTGCCATCGACGGGACTCGCAGCTAGGACCTCCCGGTCAGAGAGACTGAAGCATCAGTTGTTGCTCTTAGCCATGTCTCCGGTACCAGTTTCTCAAAGTTCCTTTCTTCGGTTTGCCTAGTTAGTGTTAAGAGCACGTGGTAGAGAGCGCAGTATGGGACAACGTCGCCCCCCACCCAAATGTCAACTATACTCTAATTTTAGTCGTAGTACGTATGTCTTATTTTGCGATAAATCATGAGATTAATATATCTGCGATAGGTACGGACAAATTCACATCACAATTTTGAAAACTCTTGCTGTAAAAGGCGAATCAATAAGACTGGATTATAATAGTAACCCAGGCAACACATTTAGGATTACAGGATCGAAAAATTTAGAAAACGAGAAAAAATATCTCAATAGACCGATATACAAGTGCAGGAGGAAGAAACGTGGGGTTCACCAAAAAGCTAGCTAAGACGCAAGGGAGTAGGAAAATAACTAGTGTGATAATTCTGAACAATTTTGTAGAATCACTAGTTTATTTTTTGAAAATATTAGTTATTTTTCCATTTTTGTTTGTTTTTTTGTTTGTTTTTTTTTTTTTGTCTGAATGTTTATGAGAACTGTAGAACTCTTATACCGCAATTGAGACCTCTTGCACAATTTTTAATTTTTCGACTTTAGCACGCAGCCCTATTTTGGCTTTTCAATTTTTTTTGTTAAATTTTTCGAAATTGTGCAGAACTTTTTGAAAACTCTGTGTTCACTACTCAGATTTTTTACCTACATTTTGTGACAAGAAAAAAATATAAATAATTTACATAAAAATATCTGTCCAAACTGTGATAATTACGCGAATAATTACAATGCTGTGTGAGCCTTTCCAATCCTTCAATAAACGGATAAAAAAAACTTTGGGTGCATGACGAACCTTGCTTCTCACGTTCCCCTCCTTGACGGGTCTCTCCCCGTCCACTCCCAAGGAGCGGAGGCGGGGTTAGATTTAAGATCAGGCTATGTCCCTCTGAGAGGTATTCCTTTTTGTCTGGGAGATTTTTTCTGATCAATAGCGGAAACGTTCAGCGGCATTGTCTGCGTGATGAACGAAAAACACGCACGAGATCTCGGGCTTGTTTCTAAAATCGATAGTGCGACCTCCCTCTATTGTCACTTCGACTTCATGTTCCTCAAATAGCTGCCCGGCTTTCGAGAGCCAGCATTCTACTTTATTTTGTATCCGCTTCATGATAATGCACAGTTGTTCATCACGATCAAGACCTATAGTGTTTAACTATGCATACAATATGTCCCAATTAGGGCACAGTGTATCTAAAAAACTTTCTCGTTTTTTCTAACCGACTTTTTACCGCTCCTCTCCACCGGTCTATCATAAGATGTGACTCATCTACCTTAGGATGGTTGAACTAGCGGAGTATGAAAGGTAATTGGAAAATGTACGTACACATAATATTAGTATTTGGCTCATTTTGGAACTCTGTTGGTCATAATTTAATTCGTGAATAAGCCGATTAAATACCATCTGTGCTTTGGAAATTTCCAAATAAATCCCTTCACACTTTGCGAGTTGGGGATTCGTCGTCAATTTCTAAAGCACTTGTGTTGTTACCTATGAGCAAATTTTCCTTTTGCATTACCTATGAGCATTATTTTCCAGTAGAAAACCAATTCAAACTCCACGCATGGGAACTCCGCAATCGTATAAAATCATGGAAAACGTAAATGCACGCGGGCCAGACGGTATCTTCGACAGATTTTATTACTCTGTGTGGTGAGGCATATTGCCCTATTTGTTAAGATTCATTTTCAATATTTCCATTAATAATGCAAGTTTACCAGACGATTGAAGGCAGCTATAATGGTTCCTAAATTTTCAAAATGGTGATATAAACGAAAAGTATGTAATTATAGACTGTATCTCACATCAGTAATAATAAATAATGGAGGCATTTAATAGCCGGGTAAATTCACGTTGCGAATGGGAGAAGGCGAACTGGATTTTTCCAGGAACAGCATGGGTTTAGAAGTGAACATTCGTGCGAAAGTCAAATTGGTTTCTCCTTTTTTCAAGATCTAGCTGACGTAGTTGACGCGGGTCGGGGAGGGTGGATGCGTAGTAATAGACTGCGAAAGCATTCGACGTGGTACCGCATACTATACTTATTAGGAAGTATTAACCTTCAGGAAGTTGATGCTAGAGTTGTGCAGGTGGATAATGAATTTCTTGGGACAGGAAAACAAAAGTTGAAATTGGGCAAATCTTTTCGACTACGGGGAATGTTATTCAGGGGTTTACACAGGGAAGTGTGTAAGGGCCATTTTACTCTTCTTAGGCGTATGTGAACAATCACCATGTGACATACAATCATAGGTGCGTTTGAATTTGCGTAACGATTGTGTTATACACCGAAAAAAAAGTATAGCGCTGATGAAAAATATTACAGGCAGGATTTGAGCATTTCCGTGATTGGCCGAAAACAAAATGACATGGGAAATTTAATGGATCTAAAAGCAAACCAATAACGTTCGGGCGGGGACGAAATTATGAGGAACCAGAACTATCGTTAGGTGAGGTTATCATCCCAAGAGTCTCATAATAGCAAGTATTTAGGCATTCATTCTAAGATAGTAAATTAGGGTGGGAGAATGCATATAAATCAGACAGTAGCAAAACGTGGAAAGTTTTTGCATTTTGTAATGCGAATACTAAGAAAAGTTCTGCAAACGCGCAAAGAGGTTAGCATATCTTAACGCTGAATCGCCTTCTCATGGATACGGAGTTGGCGGTGTTCTGGGAATCCATACAGAAAGGCGCACCGGAAAACTCTAGATAGTAATACAGAGAAAAGCGAATAAGTTTACCTATAGAAGTAAGCCAACAAAAAGTTTATGGGAACCTCTAGAAACGAGAGACAAGGCTAGACTTTGCGCTTCTTTATACAATCGTACGTAGGTCAACCAGCTTGGGAAGGAAATTCAGATACGATAGAAAAAACCAATTATTTCGGCCGAAAACCCCACAAATTCGAGCAAGAAAACAAAATCCCAGATCTTGGAAGTTTTCCTTTTGTAACAGCAACAATTAGAGATTGGACAGTTTACCTGCAGCAGTTTTCAAGCTTTTCCTCTCAGAAATCGCGAAGTTTTTTAGAACAATTAGAACAAGGCTATTAAATAAGCTAAGTGCTGCTGTAGTGCGGTGAAAGTGCTGGTGAAGTGCGCTTGTCAGTGTGTCAACTCAAAGGTAATTCAAAAAGCAAAAAATGTAGTGTAGTGAGTGAAGTGAAGTGCGGTGAACGTGGATCAATGCACTTTTCAGGGCACTTTTCGTCTTTGTTGTATTGTACGGTATTATTATTATTTTATTATTATTATTATTATTATATTATTATTATTATTTATAATTATTATTATTATTATTATTATTATTATTATTATAATATTATTATTTATAATTATATTATTTATTATTATTATTATTATTTATTAATAATATTTATTATTATTATTATTATTATATATTATTATTATTATTATTATTATTATATTATATTATTATTATTATTATTTTATTATTATTATAATTATTAATAATTATTATTAGTAGTAGTAAGTAGTAGTAGTATCAGTAGCAGTAGCAGTAGCAGTAGCAGTAGCAGTGGCAGTAGCAGTGGCAGTGCAGTGGCAGTTGGGCAGTGGCTAGTGGGCGTGGCAGTGGCAGTGGCAGTGGCAGTGGCAGTGGCAGTGGCAGTGGCAGTGGCAGTGGCCAAGTGGCAGTGGCAGTGGCAGTGGCAGTGGCAGTGGCAGTGGCAGTGGCAGTGGCAGTGGCATGGCAAGTGGGCAGTGGCAGTGGCCAGTGGGCAGTGCAGTGGCAGTGGCAGTGGCAGTGGCAGTGCAGTGGCAGTGGCAGTGGCAAGTGGCAGTGGCAGTGGCAGTGGCAGTGGCAGTGGGCAGTGGGCAGTGGCTAGTGGCAGTGGAGTGGCAGTGGCAGTGGCAGGGGCAAGCAGGGCAGCGGCGCGAGCGGCAGCGCAGGCAGGGCAGCGGCAGCGGCAGCGGCAGGCAGCGGCAGCGGACGAGCAGGCGGCAGGGGCGAGCGCAGGCAGCGGCAGCGGCAGCGGCAGGAGCGGCAGCGGCAGCGGCAGCGGGCGAGCGGCAGCGGCAGGTGAGCGAGCAGCGCGCGGAGCGGCAGCGGCAGCGGCAGCGCGCGGGGGCAGCGGACACGCGGGCAGCGGCGCGACAGCGGCGGCGGAGCGGAGGCAGCGGCAGGGCAGCGGCAGCGGGCGGAAGCGGAGCGGAGCGCGCGCAGCGGCAGGCGCGGCAGCGGTCAGCGGCAGCGCGGCGAGCGGCAGCGGGCAGAGCGGCGCGAGCGGGCGGCGGGCAGCGGACGCGCGAGCGGCAGGGGCAGGGCAGCGAGGGCGGCGGCAGGCGCGGCAAGCGGCAGGGCGGCAGCGGCAGGCACGCAGCGGCGGGCGCGACACGACAGCGCGCGATCGCAAGGCAGGAGCGCGCGGCGGAGGGGCCAGCGGCGAAGCTGCGGGGCGCGGCGCAGCGGCAGGCGGGCAGCCGGCAGCGGGCGGCAGCGGAGGGCATGCGGCAGCGGCAGCGCGGCAGCAGCAGCGGAGCGGCAGCGGCAGCGGCAGCGGCAGCGGCAGCGGCTAGCGGAGCGGCAGCGGCGAGCGGCAGCGGCAGCGGCGCGGCAGCGGCAGCGCAAGGGAGCGGCAGGGCAGCGAGCGCGGCAGCGGCAGCGGCAGCGGAGCAGCGGCAGCGGCGGCAGCGGCCAGCGGCAGCGGCAAGCTGGCAGCGGGCAGCGGCAGCGGCAGCGGAGCGGCAGCGGCAGCGGCAGCGGCAGCGGCGCGGAGCGGGAGCGGCAGGGCAGCGGCAGCGGCAGCCGGCAGCGGCAGCGGCAGCGGCAGCGGCAGCGGCAGCGGCAGCGGCAGCGGCAGCGGCAGCGGCAGCGGCAGCGGCAGCGGCAGCGGCAGCGGAAGCGGCAGCGGCAGCGGCAGCGTGGCAAGCGAGCGGCTAGCGGCAGGGCAGCGGCAGGGCAGCGGAGCGGAGCGGAGCGGCGCGGCAGCGGCAGCGGCAGCGGCAGCGGCAGCGGCAGCGGCAGGTGCAGCGGCAGGGCAGCGGCAGCGGCAGCGGCAGCGGCAGGACGGAGCAGCGGCAGCGGCGGCGCGGCAGCGGCAGCGGCAGCGGAGCGGCAGCGGCAGCGGCAGCGGCAGCGGCTAGGCGGGCAGGGCAGCGGCAGCGGACAGCGCAGCGCAAGCGGCAGTTTCGGCAGCGGCAGCGGCAGCGGCAGCGATAGCGGAGGCGGCAGCGGCAGCGCAAGCGGCAGGCAGCAGCGGGCAGGGCAGCGGCAGGGCAAGCGGGCAGCGGCAGCGGCAGCGGCAGCGGCAGCGCGCGGAGCGGCAGCGGCAAGCGGCAGCGGCAAAAGCCGGGCAGCGGAGCGGCAGCGGCAGCGGTCAGCGGCAGCGGCAGGCAGCGACAGGCGGCAGGCGGCAGCGGCAGCGGCAGGCGGCAGCGGCAGCGCGGGCAGCGGAGCCGGCAGCGGGCAGCGCGAGCGGCGCGGCTGCGGCAGCGGCAGCGGCAGCGGCAGCGGGCAGCGGCAGCGGCAGCGGCGCGCAGCGCAGCGGCAGCGGCAGCGGCAAGCGGGCAGCGGCAGCGCAGCGGCAAGCCGGCAGCGGCAGCGGCAGCGGAGCGGCAGCGGCAGCGGCAGCGGCAGCGGCAGCGGCAGCGGCGCGGCAGCGGCTAGCGCGCAGCGGGCAGCGGCAGCGGCAAGCGGCAGCGCAGCAGGCAGCGGGAGCGTGCAGCGGCAGCGGCAGCGGCAGCGGCAGCGGCAGCGGCAGCGGCAGCGGAAGCGGCAGCGGCAGCGGCAGCGGCAGCGCAGCGGCAGCGGCAGCGGCAAGCGGCAGCGGCATTAGCGGCAGCGGCAGGCAGCGGCAGCGGCAGCGGCAAGCGGCAGCGGCAGCGGCAAGCGGCAGCGGCAGCGGCAGCGGCAGCGGCAAGCGGCAGCGCAGGGCAGCGGCAGCGGCAAGCGGCAGCGGCAGCGGCAGCGCAAGCGGCAGCGGCAGCGGCGCGGCAGCGGCAGCGGCAGGCGGCATAGCGGCTAGCGGCCAGGCCGGAGCGCAGGGCAGCGGCAGCGGCAGGGCAGCGGCAGCGGCAGCGGCAGCGGCAGCGGCAGCGGCAGCGGCAGCGGCAGCGGCAGCGGCAGCCGGCAGCGGGCAGCGGCAGCGGCAGCGGGCAGCGGCAGCGGCAGCGCAGCGGAAGCGGCAGCGAGCTGGCAGCGGCATCGGCGCGAGCGGCAGCGGGCAGCGCAGCGGCAGCGGGCAGCGGCAGCGGCAGCGGCGCAGCGGCAGCGCAGCGGCAGGGCAGCGGGCAGCGGCAGCGGCAGCGGCAGCGGCTAGCGGCAGGGCAGCGGCAGCGGCAGCGGCAGCGGCAGCGGCAGCGCGAGCGGCAGGGCAGCGGCAGCGGAAGGCGGCAGCGGCAGCGGCAGCGGCAGCGGCAGCGGGCACGGCCGCGGCAGCGGCAGCGGCAGCGGCAGCGGCAGCGGAGCGGCAGCGGAGCGGCAGCGGCAGCGGCGCAGCGGCAGCGGCAGCGGCAAGCGGCAGCGGCAGCGGCAGCGGCAGCGGCAGCGGCAGCGGGCAGCGGCAAGCGGCAGCGGCGCGGAGCGGCAAGCGGCAGCGGCAGCGGCAGCGGCAGCGGCAGCGGCAGCGGCAGCGGCAGCGGCTAGCGCAGCGCAGCGGCAGCGGCAGTCGGCAGCGGCAGCGGCAGCGGCAGCGGCAGCGGCTAGCGCCGGCGGCAGCGGCAGCGGCAGCGGCAGCGGCAGCGGCAGCGCAGCGGCAGCGGCAGCGGCAGCGGCAGCGGCAGCGGCAGCGGCAGCGGCAGCGCAGCGGCAGCGGCAGGCGGCAGGCGGCAGCGGCAGCGGCAAGCGGGCAGCGGGCAGCGGCAGCGGCAGGGGAGCAGCAGCAGCACGCAGCAGCAGCAGCAGCAGCAGCAGCAGCAGCAGCAAGCAGCACGAGCAGCAGCAGCAGCAGCAGCAGCACAGCAGCAGCAGCAGCAGGCAGCGCAGTAGCAGTAGCAGCAGCAGCAGCAGCAGCAGCAGCAGCAGCAGCAGCAGTAGGGCAAGTAGCAGACAGCAGAGCAGGACAGCAGCAGCAGCAGCAGGCAGCAGTAGCAGTAGCAGCAGCAGCATAGCAGCAGCAGTAGCATGTAGCAGTAGCAGTAGCAAGTAGCAGCAGCGTAGGCAGTAGCAGTAGCAGTAGGCAAGTAGGCAGTAGGCAGTAGCAGTAAGCAGTAGCAGTAGCAGTAAGCAGTAGCAGTAGCAGAGCAGTAGCAGTAGCAGTTAGCAGTAGCAGTAGCAGTAAGGCAGTAGACGAGCGTAGCAGTAGCGTAAAGTGCAGTACAGTAGCAGTCGCAGTAGCAGTAGCAGTAGCAGTAGCAGTAGCAGTAGGTAGTGCAAGTAGGCAGTAGCAGTAAGCAGTAGCAGTAGCAGTAGCAGTAGCAGTAGCAGTAGGCAGTAGCAGTAAGCAGTAGCAGTACAGTAGCAGTAGCAGTAGCTGTGCGAGTAGCAGTAGCAGTATGCAGTAGCAGTAGCAGTAGCAGTAGCAGTAGCAGTAGCAGTAGCAGTAGCAGTAGCAGTAGCAGTAGCAGTAGCAGTAGCAGTCAGCAGTAGAGTACAGTAGCAGTAGCAGTAGCAGTAAGCAGTAGCAGTAGCAGTAGCAGTATGAGCAGTAGCAGTAGCAGTAGCAGTAGCAGTAGCAGAAGCAGTAGGCAGTAGCAGTAAGCAGTAGCAGTAAGCAGTAGCAGTAGCAGTAGAGCAGTAGCAGTAGCGTAGCAGTAGCAGTAGAGTAGCAGTAGGCAGTAGCAGTAGGCAGTAGCAGTAGCAGTAGCAGTAGCAGTAGCAAGTAGAGTAGCAGTAGCCAGTAGCAGTAAGCAGTAGCAGAGTAGAGCAGTAGCAGTAGCAGTAGCAAGTAGCAGTAGCAGTAGCAGTAGCAGTAGCAGTAGCAGTAGCAGTAGGCAGTAGCAGTAGCAGTAGAGTAGCAGTAGCAGTAGCAGTAGCAGTAGCAGAGCAGTAAGCAGTAGCAGTAGCAGTAGCAGTAGCAGTAGAGTAGCAGTAGCAGTAGCAGTAGCAGTAGCAGTAGCAGAGCAGTAGCAGTAGCAGTAGCAGTAGCAGTAGCAGTAGCAGTAGCAGTAGCAGTAGCAGTAGCAGAGCAGTAGCAGTAGGCAGTAGCAGTAGCAGGTTAGCAGTAAAGCAGTAGCAGTAGCAGTAGCAGTAGCGTAGCAGTAGCAGTAGCAGTAGCAGTAGCCAGTAGCAGTAGCAGTAGCGTAGCAGTAGCAGTAGCAGTAAGCAGTAGCAGTAGCGTAGCAGTAGCAGTAGCAGTAGCCAGTAGCAGTAGCAGTAGAGCAGTAGCAGTAAGCAGTAGCAGTATGCAGTAGCAGTAGCAGTAGGCAGTAGCAGTAGCCAGTAGCGTAGCAGTAGCAGTAGCAGTAGCAGTAGCAGTAGCAGTAGCAGTAGCAGTAAGCAGTAGCAGTAGCAGTAGCAGTAGCAAAGTAGGCAGTAGCAGTAGCAGTAGCTAGTAGCAGTAGCAGTAGCAGTAGCAGTAGCCAGTAGCAGTAGCAGTAGCAGTGAGGCAAGTAGCAGTAGCAGTAAAGCAGTAGCAGTAGCAGTAGCAGTAGCAGTAGGCAGTAGCAGTAGGGCAGTAAGCAGTAGGCAGTAGCAGTAGAAGTAGCAAGTAGCAGTAGCAGTAGCGTCGCAGTAGCAGTAGCAGTAGCAGTAGCAGTAGCAGTAGCAGTAGCAGTAGCAGTAGCAGTAAGCAGTAGCAAGTAGCAGTTAGGCAGTAGCAGTAGCAGTAGCAGAGTCATGCAGTAGCAGTAGCAGTAGCAGTAAGCAGTAGCAGTAGCAGTAAGCAGTAAGCAGTAGCCAGTAGCAGTTAGCAGTAGCAGTAGCTTTAGTAGCAGTAGCAGTAGCAGTAAGCAGTAGGGCAGTAGCAGTAGCAGTGGCGTAGCAAGCAGTAGCAGTAGCAGTAGCAGTAGCAGTAGTAAGTAGTAGTAGTAGTAGTAGTAGTACGTAGCAGTAGTTGTAGGCAGTAGGTAGTAGTAGTAGCAGTAGCAGTTAGTAGTGCGTAGTCGTAGTAGTAGTAGTAGTAGTAAAGTAGTTAGTAGTAGTAGTAGTAGTAGTAGTAGTAGTAGTAGTGAGTAGTAGTAGTTAGTAGTAGTAGTAGTAGTAGTGTAGTAGTGATAGTAGTAGTAGTGTAGTAGTAGTAGTGAGTAGTAACGTAAGTAGCTAGTAGTAGTAGTAGTAGTAGTAGTAGTAGTAGTAGTAGTAGTAGTAGTAGCAGCAGTAGTAGTATTAATGTAAGTGTTGTAATTTTTGCAATTCTTGTCATTAACTGCCACCGGGTCATACCCAATTGCAGTTCTAATAAATGTAAAACGTTTTTGAGAACTGTTCGCTACCCGGAACTCTGGTCAGAAGTAACGAAATTTGATTTTTTTTTCTCCCAAATCTTCAGGTCGAGATCAAATCGAGTTCAAGTCGAGTTCAAGAAAATGAAAATGAAAATATGGAATAATTCTTATGTTCGACGTCGGATAATTAAAGCGAAATGAAACTTTGTTAAGAACTCTTTGTTTGCTTCACAGAACTCTTGTCAGAACTGATAAAATATAATTTTTGAATTTTTTATCTCAAATCTTAAATTTCAGATGAGATGGACATGAAAGTATTGAGTAATTCCCGTGATTGACGCCGTCGAAAAAGTGTATTTGAACTTTCTTTAGAACTCTTTGTTCGCTACCAAGAAATCTGATCACCTCTGAAGAAATATTCTTTTTAGATTTTCTTCGCAAAATTAATGTTATTTTTTCAATAACTTTATTGTATTTTTTGTTTTTGTGTCTGAATGTTTTTGAGAACTGTAGAACTCTTATACCGCAATTGAGACTTCTTGGAAATTTTCAATTTTCCGACTTTAGCCCACAGCCCTATTTTGGCATTTAAATTTAATTTTTTTCTTATAAATTTCGAAATTGTGCAGAACTTTTTGACAACTCTAGAAACTCTTTGTCCGCTGTCCGCTTTGTCCGAACTCTTAAAAATTTAGGATTTTCAAAATTCAGCACGCCAATTTTAGAAATCTCTGACCCAGGATCCGCCTCGCGTGGCTGTGAGGGAACGGGTCGTGACTCACCCACAGGAACGTCCCGAGGGGCGAGTGGTCAAATGAAAGAGAATAACGTTCTTCTAGGTTGATTAATTGTAGGTAGTTCATGTGAGGTCTGAATTGTTACAATAACATTAATAATAATAATAATAATAATAATAATAATAATAATAATAATAATAATAATAATAATAATAATCCTGATATGGCGAGGTTCGGGCCATCAAGCCCGCTCTTCCGCCAAACCCCATGTCACAAATACACAAATTAGTCTAAAAAAGTAATAAACAAAATGTAAATGTAATATAATCTACAAGTGGGAAGTAGTTAGTGGATAGCAAACATAATTTAAAACAACTTATAAATATATAACATCAGAATTTTGTTAAATGGATACAAAATGTTACAAAAAAATGTTTGAAATAATTTTAAAATTCATAGACAGAGACTCAAACCACAATTTGAATTAAATAAGATATTATGTGCTTTACATGTCTGCGCGCTACGCGGCAGCCTGGTAATCATCCCGAGCGACTGTTATATATAATACGGAAAGACACCATCTCATCCACCGCTCAATCCTGGAAGAAAACCCGCTAGTCGGGGAAAACCCACCAGGCGGGCTGCGTCCTAATACAATGGAAACTAAGCTAACATGAAGTAACAGTGTTTTGCGACGCTCCCTCACCAGCGGACAATGCTGCACTGGGTCGTTTTCTTGTTTAAATCCACCTCTGCTCCTATGGATGAAAATACAGTTCCGGCAGTACCAAACAAGAAAAAAAATTGTACAAAAGTACATTAATGCTATTTCTAATACATATTAATCAGTTCTTATCACTCCTAAGGAATTGGTTGGATTTGAACGGTAATATACAGTGATGTAAATTGTAAAATGATGTTTTATACTTCATAAGAAAATCATTCAGGTACTTCATAAAATATGTTAATGATGAGCAGATTTTAATATTGGAAAGCCATTTATTCCACCCCCGGGCTACAGTAATTGCGAATAATTTATTGTAGTAGTTGGTTTTGCTTTTTGGAATACAGAGTAACAGAGACTTCTGAAATTTATAGAATTTAAAATTTACGAAATTGTGTGTTAAATATGACGGGGAACCCATTTTTAGCTTCTTGAATAAAAAACAAATGATGTGATACAAACGCCTATCGTTTAGAGTTAATATTTTGTGCTCTTTATAAACACCGGAAGTGATCGTCTTTTTTTAAATTATAAATGAAACGAATATAGGCATTTTGTGCTCTGCAGAGTTTGAGCAAGTGAATCTTTCAAATTGTTATCACCGTAGATGAAATGAGGACACATCAGGGTTTTTACTAACATTTCTTTCGTATTAGTAGGCAGACACATATCTGTACATCTAAGGGATTGTAAAGAAGCATGGTCGTGAGCCCACGGTGCGGACGTTCCGAACGAAGGTTGACGAACATAGCCGCCGTGCGGGCGAAGAGCAAGGAAGAAGGAATCATTGTAACGGATCTTGAGGGGCAGGTGACGCGGCGAGCGCTCGATCGCTGTGACCATTAGACAAAAATTGACCACTAGACAAAATATGAATAACAAAGCAGAAACTGTAACAAACAGAGTGTGCCCAAAGAGATCAGTCAATGCCTTGTAGACTGTGCAATATATTTCATTCCCTAATGATTTGCTGAAAGAAAAATTGATCGTAAATATTTCAGATGTAATACGTAGTGATTGAAAGGAATTGTTAAATGTTATGCTAAGCGTGGTACAGTTCATTAAAATTTGAGAAGTAAATTTAATTTAAATTATGTTCTGTTTGAAAAAAGGGGAGTCAAGTTTCACTTTTGAATTTGCAAATATTTGCTAACGTAGTATTTGGTGACCACCGTGCATGGTGATGAGAGCATTGTAGATTTGTCAGTTCAGGGTATTTCAGTGTTACTAGGATTGTTTTTTTATTGATCCAGAGAGACTTGTTTCGTATTTCGTTTGATTTTGAACATGTTTGATTATTATTTTAGTACTGTGTAATGTGTGACAAATTGTTTTAAGAATATCCGCACGGATTTTACCACTCCTCAGATCATGAAAGCTCATTACGAGCATTCATTCTGCATCCTTTTCGAGCTGCCTGAATGGGGAATTTCACCACCCCAAATTGTTCAGTAATCATTAATTTTGACTTGTGCGAGAAATCTCTTATTGCCGGTTCCTGATAACGAAAGATAAATAGATGATAAATAGATTAAGATAAATCCAGCTTAATTTATAAAAACTCGTGATGTAGCCAGAATTTGTTTTAGGGGTCCTTGATACCGAAAAATCGATTGACAAAAAAATGTCCATCCGTCAGTCTATAAACACTACTCATAAACTCGCCTAACCCATACGTACGATTTTTTTCAATTTGGTCATTCTCTGGTAGATCCAGCTCAACTCGAAGCGCTGCGATTTTAAAAATCACTCTTTAAAACTTGTTTATTTACATAAAGTCTCTGTGACATTTTCAAAATGTTCTAAAAATGGCTCCCATTTTTTCCTTTATTTTTTTTAAAATAATAGAGTAGAATGCACCAATAGTAAAGGCACAGGTCCTATATTCACTGATAACGCTAAATTTTTGATAATTACAAAAGTTAGAATGTTTTTCGGTGACTTCCTACGGGTACAAAATTGAAGATTTTTTCTTCAAATTACATTTGTTTATCATATTTTGTTTTTTCACTTACTCATTTAAAAATTTCCGTACCTTTCGCGCAATATTACGTGCAATATGTGCAAAATTGAAAAATTTCATGAACAAATACTGCTCCTGATTTTTTCATTAATCTTTTGTAGCGAGTGTTCAATGTACTCTATAAGATGACAGAACTAGCATGTATGTCATTAGTGCAACCTATATTAGAAAATGGTACGGCATGTTGGGACCTATTCAGAATTTTGCAGCAAAGGAATCTAGAAAAGGTCCAGCGTAGAGCATCAAAATTTACTTTAAGGGGTACCAAGAATAAAGGGGTAAGGGAGTCACTTAAAAGGAGGAGATCAAAGACACGCTTCTATGCAATGTATAAAGCGTACATAGGCCTTTGAGCGTGGATTGAAATTCAAAGTCTAATAGGCTAACCTACATATTTTGGCAGAGCGAATCACATGCACAAAATTCAGATAAGAATTCAGAAATCGGACGTTGGGAAATATTCATTCGCGAATCGACCTATTAGAGACTGGAACGGTTTGCCTGTTACAATCTTCGATCCCTTTCCTCCAAGCCCGAGCAAATTTAAAAATAAATTAGTTTCCTGAATGTTGATATGTGTGTAATACATATATTTAATATTATTCAGTGCGAGTAACTATGTAGTCTATGTAATTAAGTATTATTATTATTATTATTATTATTATTATTATTATTGTTATTATCATTGTAATTAATAATTATGTGCAAGTTAGTGGCGTGACTTGCAGTGACGTTGTGTAACTGAGAGAAACGACTGTGTAAGAAAGACATTACTCGTACAGCTCGGTGTTTCGCAGTGCGGTGAAGTGAAGTGCTGTGAAAGATTGCACGGTAAAATGTTTACACGTTAATTTGTAAAGTTCGTAGATTTTGTAAAGTTGTTAAGTTCTGTAGTGTTAAGATAGTGTATTCTGCCACCAAGTTCTCAAACTTAATTGCAGAATTATTAATAAATCTAATCTAATCTAATAACCGCTATTCTCTATTCTTTTTTTTCAAACTTTACAAAATGTACTTTGTTTACATCTCTCGCGTCGATAATATATACATTAGCGGTGATTTGTTAACATTCAGGCATTTACACTCGCTTTAAATGATTTGTTATAAAATTTCTCGAAAACTTAAAAGTTTGATGTTTTCTCAAAAACTAATTTTTTTCTCATTGGAGCAAAACTGCTCAAATGTTTTGTACAAATAGTGCAAATTGCAAGGTTTAAGATGACATAAAAATTAATTTTTCTGCGTTATTTTATTCAATAATTACACAAATATTTTTTTTAATATCTCTGACTCTTTCACTATGCACATTTCCAACAATTTGTATACTTTATTGCATTTGTGAGTGGGAGAGCTTCAAATGACTTCTTTTTTCGTAAACTCGAAAGATTTCTGTGAAAAAGGGCTTCACATTCTGCATTTTAGAAATGCTTAACCGTAATTTTCGCAAAAGCGGCTTTCTTTTTCAGCGACAATTTACAATGTAGAAGTTTACCCTTCTATAATACGAAATTGTAACGCAATTTTTCGTTTCTGCTAGTAGGGAATCGAAAAAGTAGGAAAATGTAAAAAAAGGATGTTTGGATGGCGATATATGGCAGCCAGAAAGAGAATCGGGCACGATCTAAAAGGGAGTCCCACTAAAAAAATTAGGAAACTAGCTAGTACGAGAAAGTGTGTGCAATTCTGTAACACTTAAGCAACTTCTGCAGCTTCATTTGAAATCATAAAGTATTCATTAAAAATTAAACTTAGCATTTTAACTTTGTTAAAATCATTTTATCATAAATAACGTGCGTTGTCTATAATTATATATATATATAATATATATATATATATATATATATATATATATATATATATATATATATATATAGAACCGAGATCAGATACAGGGCCCCCCAAAATAAGAATCCGTGACGTTGTTCACACCCGCGGATTTAAACGTTGCGCGGCGGCGACGTCACAATCTTATGGGCGGCGGTCAAGCAAGGTGCAACCGCCACGGGCCAATAGGAAAATGATGATAGCCAGATAAGGGATTGCGAATGGCTTTTGGTCGAAAGGCCGAAAACGGGGGAAGCAGCGTTGCGGAACTCTTGCTGTTAAATATTTCCATTAAAATAAGATCTCCTTCTGTTGAAAGGTTTCGCGAGAGCAGGGCTAAGATATTCTTTTGAAAAAGAGTAAGAGCAAGAGCTGCTAGTTTCTGCTTCAATAGTCGTACGAGGAGGAACTCTTCTCGAAGAAATTTGTTTTCTGGACACGAGTTAATTTGTTGTGAAAGTGCAAATAACTCCACGTTTGCTTGTTTTGGGGAGCAGCAAATTGAGCGGTTAAGGTGTTTGTTGGAGTGAAGCCAGGCGCAACCACGCTCTGCTACCAAGATTCGTAAAATGAAGTGTCAGTATCCGAAGCGAGGTTTTCAGAGGGACGGCGCATTGAAGGTGACGCCAGCCAGGATCGTCCGCGAATGTCAGATGCAGGATCGTGAGTACTCGTGCAGCGCAAGGCGTGAACACAAGAACGTGAGTCCCCGTGAAGCAATCAGCAAACGTATAAATAAATTTAATGACAAAGCTAGATCACAAACCAGAAACTTTAACAAAGCTATTAGTAAGCGATTCAATTCCCTAGAGGCACAAGTCTATTTGTAAAAGATGTACCCTCGTTTATAAATTTCTTTGCAGTAACTTCAACTGTTCAATAGTTTCAGAAGGTGCTAAAGTTATGTGACTCACCAGTCGCATATATATGCACTTACGTTATTTACTCTCTCTTTTTGATTATATTAGTTATTTTTAATATGAAATTTGTTTTTATCTTCTCGAATGATGTGTTTGATTTGGAATAGGGTTACTTAGGCGTATTCAAGACATTCTACTTTGATGTCTAAGTTTTATTCCGCAAATATCAATAATGTTTTTTTTATTTTGATGAAGTATCTACATGCATTTTAATACTTGTCACAATTAATTTTAATACTTCATCTATATTAATTTTGATGACAACAAGATTATTTTAATATAACTTGTATATTGTGACTAGTGTGTCTCAAAACATGTTTTGTATCACGATTTTAACATCGTAACTAAGGGTTTTCAACTCGCATTAAGTGATCCGTGTGTACTGAAACATTGTGTGTAACAATGTTTATCAATCGTTTATTTGAATCGTTTGCTGTTTGAACACATCGCCGTTGTTGATTTTTAGCGCTTGAAAAGGGGTTGCATCTAGCGCCTGAAACGCGGTGGCGAAGAAAATAATCATTACAAAAAAAGTATAAAACATATTCATCAAACATTCTTTCTGACTCAAAAAGCCTTACAGATACTTCATAAGAATAAAATATTCCACAAACAGACAAAGAGCGGATCTGGTCTGTACGCAGACCGGCATAGAGTTGGCTTTATTTGTGTATTGTGCATTCTATTTGCGTTTCCTATTGACAGAAAACGGCGAATAGAAAATCGTTTGTCAATGTGGTCGTCATGTTTCCTCTAATGCACGTCATTTTCTTCCTTTTATTAAAGCAGTCAGAAACGTGAAGGTTAGTTGCCGTGGGGCAAAGACTAGATGCTGTTACATATACTTATATAGGACCTGAAAATGGCATTTGTATATTAACTTATTTCTTCGTTAAATGTTTTAGAAAACACGAAATATAAAGAAGGACATACGAGATGAAGGTATGTGCTTTTAATTGTTTTCCTACAATAAGCCGTAAAAGCTTTGTTGTTAAAAGGAACATTTCCCTTTCAACAAGTACATATATCTATAAGGAAAATAATGTGAACAGGTTCTAGAACGTTATTTCTACATTTAATGTTAGGTTTTACCGAAATTTCTTAACAGCTAATTAATAATTTATTTTTAATGAAGTCAGTAGTTTTGTAGTGTAAATGTGTAAAAATCTATTGCTCAACGTAGTCAATCATTTAGCACGATGCGATCTTCCGGTAGCCTCTTTCCGGGCATTGAAATACAGCGAAAGCGCGCCGTAAATTGCGGTCATTGCAAACGTGTGTGCAACATTAAGAATGCATACGTGAGATTTGAAGAGACTCTTCGTGAGGGTTCGTAAATATAATGGTTCTAAGGACGTATCTGTGGCTGCATAGAGTTTCTAAACACAAATTTTATAAAATATAATTAAAAAGCGAAGAATAAAAATATTCTATATATGTATCGATATACTATAGAGTCAGAGAAGGTAACGGACGTTTCTAAATATGTATCTATATTGTGTATGTGTTTGAATATTGAAATTTTCTTCTAAAAATCTTTGGGGCACTTCTCTCCTGGATAGTTTAGTTACGTAAAACTTCACTCTCCACTATTTACTACCTTAACGTGTGTGAATGTATTTCGAAATGAACCAAGTAATCCTTACAGTTTCTAGAATGATTTCTACCTTTAGTACTTTTCAAAAATACAGAGACTTCAACGAAAATGAAAACTGCGCTATATTTTGAGTTGTTATTTTTGGGGAAAATAATGAAAGGAAGTATTTTGAATAGGTTTCTAGAAAAAATACCTTCATTTTATACAAAAATTTTGAGAAAAATTGTTGTTTTGGATTCAAAAAATTTAAAGGATCTTATTTGGAGAACATTTTAGAAAAAATACAAAAAGAATGGAGGTGTTCACCAAATGGTTCAGTTTGTTTCCTCGGTTACATTTCACATATGAGTCATTCCACGTCAAATCGCACACTCACAAAACATCCCTATTTTTTAGTGTCTTGGAATTTTTAAAATTATTTTTAGGCTTGAAAATAGGTGACACTTATTTTTTTTTAATCCCACCTCTTTCAGAACTATTACCGTACACTTTTCTGAAGAACCATGCCCGCGCTAATGTTTAAAAATTTTTGCGCGAATATCGTTTTATTTAGAAAAATAAAAATACACATTAATTTAACTTAAAAAGATGTACTTTTTTGTGATGTAAATATAATTTTTGTATACATACTATTTAAATATCTAAAACATATTTTAATTTTTAAAAAGCAAATTTTTAATTTTGTTCGACACTTAAATTAATTGTAGATAATACTCATGTATTTCTACACTAATTTTGTATAGATCTACCAAATTTCAAAGTGGGACGCACATGAACAACATTAAAAGAAATACTTTGTTCACCGGCGCACGTAGGCAGCCCGCTGTCCGCCGGACTCGCTACTCGTACTCAGGGCGTCACGACGAATTGTGACGTCAAAAAATAATGTAACCGTGAGACTTATATCATGCCATGCATCTCAGAAGCCCATGGATTGTCTCGAATGACGTCTGCTGACGAAAAGAGACTATTCAGTTTATATAAACAACCGACACTGCTAGGGTCTGCCTGAAACAGAGTAGCAGTCTCAAATATACTGAGTCAGGCGTATAAACAGAGGAATCCGTGAAACGTATGTTGTTCTGTGAAGTTATTAACCACAGGTCAACTTACAATAATGTTAATACAAGTATATGCATTTTTTATTTCAAAATATATAAATGCACAAGAAGTATACGTTTTGGTTATTACAACAGCATTCTTGAAAAGTTAAAAATTGACTGTTTGCAGTAAAAAATTATATTATTGGAAAATCTAGTTTTCAAAATTCCTTCTCGTAACAAGTCAAGTGAAGTTTCTTCAAGAAACTTCGTCCATACTTATCAATGCCGGAAATATGTTGGACAGTGAGAATGATAAATAACGTGCACTACTGGTCTTGGTCAACCTAACGCATCACCTGATACGAATAATAAAGAAACTGACCACGTTCATCTTGTGTTTCTTTTCCTGTGTTCCCTTATCTTCTCCTCTCTTCATGAAACAAAAATAAAATATAACGCTGGGAATTTTCATTGTCCAGCGTGAGTTTATAAGAAAATTATTTCTTATCTGAAGTTGTAATTCAGTGACTTCTGTGAACTAATGTTCTGGTTACTTTGCATCCTTTTGTGCTATATTTCAGAGAAGGCAAAGAGTTTAAACAGAATTGATGTCGTAGGTTTCCGCGGCCAGAAAAAAAAAACAAATTTGTCCGGGTGACGCCGCACCGGAGGCTGAGGTGTCGACGTTTCGACCGACATATCGCAGTCTTCTTCAGGGCTGCAGTACGAACACTATAGTCCTGAAGAAGGCCCCAGTTCTTTGGGCAAAACGTCGACACCTCAGCCTGCGATGCGGCGCCACCCGGACAGATATTTTTTTCTGGGTGCCTGGGACATCACACGAATTCAATTCACCATTGCCAGTGTGAACTTATAACACTTCTTCAGTAAGTTAATGACACTGTTAACAGACATTTTTTTGGATGGGGTCAGCGCCAAGTACTACAAAACAATGTGAATTTATGCTTCCACAAATATGCCTTCAATATGAGTGCTGAATGGCATTTCTTCGTGTCGCAACGTCTTGTGTAAACGGTCCATGCGACTTGGGGTGGGGGCAATTATAATACTCTCAGAAAAAGATAACTTTCAATCCTAAGAGAAGGATATTAATTTACCAAGGAAGTTATGTAAGTGAGCTGATGGTAATGTGAATAACATTTTCTTTATATTTTTAGCAACACTGAACAATATTTGGAAAAAGGTCTATTACAGCAATGATGTAATGAAAAAGCGGAAGGCACAAGGAAAACTCATAGTTATATTTCTTTATGAAAGTAACAATTGACTATATTCTCTGTAAAAAATATCAATTTATCACATACTTTTTTTATAAATATTTCGTAAATTGAATCAGTTTGACAAATATTTTAAATTTTAATTTAATTGGCTATGAAGGTCATATGTACATATCTGACACGCAATAAGATGCGAAGAGATACGTCTATTTATTGCTCTGAGAAAGCATATTGTTGGTAATCGTCTACTGCTGATTGGCTCGTGTTTGAGGGGTGAGCAGACGCGGCAGTAAAAGAGCAAGTAGACATTTCTATTGTATTTAATTTCTCAGATTCATCTCGGTGTCTCAATGTGTAACTTACCACACTTATGTAGAACTTTTTTGAAACAACAATGTTTTTTTTCAAATTTGTATACACTCGATTTTTGAAAAATAATAAAAAATAAAGTAGATAAAAAACATTCTTTAAAAAACTAATGAATTCAATACATATATCAAATGATAGAGCATTTTGTACTTGGAATATATTAAATTTCTGTTACAATTACAACAGGACTTAAAAATATTAACTTAAGCAATGCGAGCATTTTATTATTTTGAAAATTAATACAGTTTTGAAAAACAATATTTGGAAAAAAATAAAAATAAATATTTTATAAATATAATATAAAATTTGTTTTGCTTATACTCTTCACAGAAAAAAGTTTTAAAATCTAGGACATCTAGGTCAAATTTTCCTTAAATTTGTGTGATTTGCTGTGGAATGACCCAAACATGCTATCCTGGCACATAAACACTTAAATGTTTTTGAAATCGGGCATAGCTACTTAAAAATACGCCCATTTAACTTTCTGTTAATTTTAAAACAATATATACTATTACAAATGTAGCCAATATAATCAAATTGATTGTTATTATACATTTCTCAACCATTTACTCCTAAGCGGTTTTGTTTGAAGACATTCAAAAGCTAAGGTAGGTATGAGACATATTGCAATATTTCCGTTTTCAACCTAAACTAGTGATGCTAAAACGGGACGAATTTTTTGTCGGTCCTTTCATGCAAAATTATGCGAAATATTCTCAATTTTTTGAAAAATTGTTGATGACCTTATTTCAAAATCTCTGTTTAAGGCAGAGATTTCATTACGGGAAAATCTCTATCACCTTAGTTGTAGTTGCAGGAAGACGCTGAAACATGTGGTATTTTCGCAATTATGGAAAAGTTAAAGTTTTCAACGAAACTGAGACCAGCATCTTTCGCTTAAACAACAAAAAATTGAATCAAAAAGCTAAAACATTTTTTAGAAAATTTTGAAATGTTCCAGAAGCTTCACGTAAAGTACCTCCCGAAATTAAAATATCAGTTTCAAATTCAAGAGGCTGCGACATCAGTCAGATCGTTAGAGGTATATGTTTTGCATTATGAGCATTTTAAAAAGAGGCACTACTCGTGCGTAAGTAAAATTTATGAAAACAAATTTACCTGACTCTATTATTCTTTCAATATTCGAAACCCGAATCACTTTAGACACTACACTGTATCTCTGCAACTTGATCCTCAATAGTTGCATATTTATGTATTTCATCTGGTCAATATAAACAGATTGCTTAACCAATTTTCTAGCCATGGTAACCTATTTCTGAGCAGTCCATCTGCAAAATCTTAAGCACGCGAAGATAAAAAATGCATATTTCATTGAAATTTGCTAACCCTTAACAAGATGTTATACGATAAAATATATACAAATCATTTTAATAAACGCGATGGTTTAATTTTCATTTTGTACAATAGATACTTTTACAGAGTGTTTGAAACACCTAATTTTTCAGTATTTTTTATTGACCTTTCCCAAGTATGTTTATAGAAATCGGGCTTTAGAACTTTTTCTAAATACGGAGATTTCCGAGAATATAGGCGTTTGTCGCAGGTTTTCAGAAACTTTTGTTCGAACGCATTCGCAATACGCCATTTTTATTTCCTAAATATTCAAAAATATATGGATTCTTGAAAAACATCAATTATATTTATAATCTCATGTGTTAACAAAAGTATTAAAAAACGAAATACTACTTAAATTCTGTAGATTTTAACGCTACGATAGACAGTCAAATTATTATTTTTGTACTTTTTGAAAAATCAAAAAGATACGTAAAAAAGGCCTTCCCTTTATGTTATTTGGTGAAATTAATTCTATCCGTATAACAGGATTAAAGCCAAATATTCGAAGTTTTTGGAGTATATCGTGTTTTTAATTTCCCCATATTTCCTTAAAAATTGTATGAAAACTTAGAATTTTCGAAATATGTACATGACATTAATTAAAATAATAATGTAGTTGTTTGACAGGATCCAAAAATTGAAACTTTCCCAATTTTCAAAAATTCAGAGATAACTATGAAATTAGATCTTATGTCATTTGTATGGGTAAATTTCCCTCTATTCAAGAAAGAAATTTAAAGAGAAACTTTTTTAGGCATATTAGAGTAATTTTGAAAATATTAAAGCTTTATGTAAAGTAGCCACCAAAATAAAACATCCGTTTCAAATTTTAGGAGCCGTTACATTTACCAGATCGATCAAACAGCATCAATTTTGGTGAAAAACCTGCTTATTGTTAAGCCGCAAGCGTTGCTCACCGACAGACGGACAGACAAACAGACGTTTGCACGTTTTGAGAACAACATTTTTCTGGTATGTGGGGCCCCGAAAACATATATTTTCTTTGAAATATCGAAATCGATTTTCCGCAGCATTACATTACTTTCCCTATACTACGTATATTACGCCGTATATACCTACGTATACCTACTATCTTGTGTAGTACACCTGATTTTTCACCTAGACACCGATAAAGGTTCTAGAACATTTGGGTGTGAAAGGAGGGGATAACCGTAAATGCAGAAAACTTCATTACAAACCGCCTGGTACTTCTTGATAAACCATCGCCCGCACCAGTACTTGATTTCTTGTTAAACCGCCGGAAACTGACTTCATTTTAGAATGCTGTGATGTTTCAAACTCTACTACCTGTTTAATCGTCCTTTAGAAGCAATGTGTGGTAAAGTTTCACCCACATTTACTTGCGTAATTTGAAATTTGAAAGACACTTATTGCATTTTCAAAAGTATATTACATGGCTTCCGGAACTTCACAATTCCGTAATGTTTCGTCAAGTACTAGGAAAATTTGTCACTGATGCTGACGCACTTGAAAGTGAGAGCTAAGGAAGATATTTGTAGAAGCGACTGCAGTGAACTGTGGTGTGGGTCGCGAGTCAGCACGCCAGCATTCCGCTGCCTGCTGCTAGAACTTCCGTCCAAGGCCCAGAGACGTCGTGGCCGATGCCTGTCTTTTCGTCGGGCGAAAGAACGAAACAGCTGGAATGACCTCCGCAACAACCACAACAACACGGATGATGTCATCGCAGAGCCTGGTAATGGCTCCAGTTAAGCCCTTCAGAGAGTATTAAAAAATGGACCCTTGCTCAAATATGTTTTGTGTATTTCTGGCAACGGTTATCAGCCGCGCATTGGCTAGAATGACATCTAAGTGACAAACTAATTTTTTGTAAGTTGAGCCTTAATATTTTCCTGTGTGTTAGATTATAACAAGAATACGTTTTGTTTTGAGAGATAATGAGCTCAGGTAGAAACTCACTTCTTGATATGCTTATTTTATTGTGTCATTAAACTTTAATTTTTACCTCATTAAATAATTTTTTTCATTTTTAAACGTCCATCCATCTCACTCAATTGTAGGTGACCCACTGCCATATGAACAAAGCCGACAGGTAAGACAAGACGTGTTCGGGGTCACAGTATTAACCCGTATACGTATGTAAACAGAAACGTAATATGCATAAAATGTACACATACACGAACACACACACACACACACACACACACACACACACACACACATATATATATATATATATATATATATATATATATATATATATATATATATATAGCGTTTGACACAAGCTCAGAAAACCCACAACGCTACGGCGAAGCGAAGACTGGTTCCTGTGACACAAACGCGCCAAACAGCGTCAGAAACAGCGCGATCTGTTATCTGCGGCCCGCAGCGCACTTCCGACTTATGGCAAACGCGTAGGGGTCCGTCGTGACGTTACGCTAACCCTTTAAAAAGCGGGGCAACTGACATCTCCACTTCTTTTTCTGTACGAGACGCCGAGGAGAGTATACGTGTGCAGTGAGCGAGGGCGACAGGGCGTAGACGACATCTTGTCGTGAAAAGTGTTAGAGTGCAGGAGCAAGTAGAAATGAATTATAGATTTAGGAAGTTTTGAAGTATTCGATGCTTGTGCAATAGTTAATTGAACTGGGTGCATTTGTAGAAGATTAGGGCGGGATAGTAGTCGAGAGAAAGCAGATATTAACTATCAGGAGGGCTAGTAATACGCGTCAGGACTGAGTATCATGCGCCCGCGTGATAGGGGCAGGTGTAGTGGAGACTGAAGAAGACGAGGAGCCGGGAGCCGAGCGAGATGGGAAGGCGCCGATTCCGAGGGAAGGAAGACGCAGGCAACGGTGTTCGTGCGACGTCGAGGACAGTTGGACGGAAGAAGAACGACGGTGCGGCCGAATCTGGAGCAAGGTCAGGCGCGGCGACGGAGAAGCAATGTTCGCAAGCCACGACTGCGTGCGTTACTGCAAATAATAAATTTTGTATCGGGAGGCGAGACCAGGCAGAGCTACAAGTGCCAGAGCAACAGCAGAAAGACTAGAATCAAATTTTAATAATCACGTAGATTTGTTACGAACCATATCACGATAAATAACTGGAAAGGAGAACTTTGTTAGCGAGTAATACAGTTCATTTATGTTTTATGTTATCGAGGAAAGTATTGTAAATAGCAGTGTAAAACATCTTTTCATTTATGTGTTATATTTGTAAGGGAATTAACTACAAATAAATGTATAGTTGTATAAGTCATTTGGTAATTGGTTTAATTTTGAATCAAAAGAATTGTGTAGAAAAAGGAATAATTTACTGTTTGTTTATCAAATCAAGTTATTTCACATTTTGTTGCTTTCAAACGCTACTGACCAAACGGCTGTTACCATTTCGAAGTTCGACTTAAGCATTGTAACATTCTGGTTATATATATATATATATATATATATATATATATATATATATATATATTGTGACGTATCTGGGAAGCGGTACTTTCACGATTAATAAATTATTGAAGGGACAAGTACATTTTCGTGAATGGGTCTCCAGGAATTTGGCGCAGCATAGGAAGATAATAATTATAGATTCTTTTGCACATCTAAATATTTTAATGATCAGAGAACACACTTTACAAATAGTATTTACAAATCGCAATGCGCAGGCCTTGGAAACAAGCGCACGGTCAACGCTTCCTCGATGTTTTAAAAACCACCTGCTTCCTCTCGAGGCGACCGGGGCCGTCGTGGCAACGGCGGCGGTGGCTTCGGCAAGCTTCGGTTCGCCCCGAAGTCCGCCGGGAATTCGCCCTCCCTCGGCGACCAACTCCTCTGGCCCAACGTAACGGCCGATGAATTCGCCGGGGTCCACCCCGGCCGGTGTGAACAATATCTCATGGGTACTGGAACGCACGACGCGTGATTGATGTTCGTCGGTTGTTCTAGTCTTTTCAGCAAGCTTTCTCAACTTCGCGCGAATGTCCGTAAACACTGCCCACTGTTATATTATACCAGGGGTGGGATTATAACACTAGCCCACCGGCCACACGATTTCCTGTCTTATTGGTTTTTATCAGTTTTGGTACGCAATTCTACTTCCACTAATCATCTGACTGTTAAACCTGGTTCCACATTCAGCGGCCACACTCAGTCCAAACTGCACTTAACGACAATAAATCTCTTGGACGCAACAATGCCCCGCCCGCGCTTCACTCGAGGCCTCTCCGCGCACCACTAACCGTCGCTCGCCTCGACGTTTCCCCCCCGATTTGACCGTTGGTGGCGGCGGCGGTGGCGTTACTGCGCTGATCAACTCCAGTACTTTATTTTAATTTATAATTGGTGATCATTTTAATTGTTCTAATTCCAGAAACGTTCTCCGTTTCAATATATATATATATATAATTCGGAACCACAACTGTCGACAAAAATTATAAGAGTTCAACTTGCAAGTATATTTCGATCAGAGGTATTACGCCCGATATTACTTACACGAGCAGTAAAGCGACATGAAGCATCCGTTCACACAATATTGACGAAACGATTTCAATAAGTGCGTGGACATTGGTGAGCATTAAAAAAGTTGAACCATAGCCAGACCGCAGTCATTATTACAACAAATGATATTGTTTCCAATTTCAATTTTTTCTGGGTTTTGAAGTTTCTTCCTGTTTCTAACATTCATTGCTGTAATTCAGATACCAGTGATGTTTGCCGACACACTTATGCCGTTCGTGGCAATTGCCCAAAACAACTCGTAGTACATCATGTTCAGTATTTTTTTATAAAAAAACACGGTGTAGATTATAAAAGACATAAATAAGGTATTGTAATTTTCCAGTAGTTTTAGAAATATGCTGTCTCCGTTTCAAATTACGTAAATTATACTCTATATGATGGCAATCACATGAAATGTCACATTCCTAGATAAGTTAAAGTGCAGTTGCAACTCAATTTGCTATATTAACTAATTGCCTAGCTACGAATAGTCACAGAAACCGTTTTAGATATAAATAATGCCAGATAATCAATCATTTCACAATTAGACTCAATTTATCTTGGGATAGATTTTTACTGTCTCGCCACAAGTTAACTTTTATGGAGAGACTAGTATAATATACAAAAGTTCGGATTTAATCTTTCCGTAGAATTTCGAATATATATTTTATATACAAAATGAAAAATATAGGACCCATGATGGTTCCCTGGGGAACCCCAAAAGCTACCTTCAGTATGCTAGTAATAGTTTTACTGGTCCTATCTACTTGTTTTCTACGAGTAAGGTAGCTTTTAACTTAAACACAATCTCTCTAAATCCATGGTTGTACAACTTAACTAATAACATCTAATAGTTCCCCGTATTAAATGCTATTGCTAAGTCCAAGAAACCAATAAGCATGTAAAATGTTTATCTACTGCTCTACAAATTTGATCCATCGTAAACATTAAAGCATCTTCTGTACTTTTGTTTTCCTGAAAACCAAATTGAAAGTTATGTGTACTATTGTGTTTGGTGATAATGTCTGATATTCTATTTTATATCACTTTTTCATAGATCTTAGCAAAGTTTGATATCAGCGATAAGAGTCTGTAATTCACTTGATGTGTCGGGAGATACTCAAAGGATGACAAATTATACGCCCATATAAATGATATCAAATTTGCTGAAATTTATGAAAAAGACCTGGAAATAAGATACGTACAAATGGTTCAGCTATATAAGGAGAGACGTTTTATGTTTATTGGAATTTTATTAATTCCGGATGATTTATTTACTTTTATATGGTTTATTATCTTCAAAAATTCTTTCTTATTAGTTGGTGACAGAAAAATAGTCACGTATCAAGGGCCTGCTCTCTACCACATGTAATTCTTCAAATTTCTTTGCCATTTTATTTCCCTTTTCAGTAAAACATTATAAAAATGATTGGGAATCGCTAGATCATCTCCTAGGACCACAGTATCATTTTCTCAGTAAATCATAGTTACGTGAAAGTTTCTAATTTTACTTTTATCTTTTATTATTTATATTTGATTTTATAATTTCTTCAAATTATTTACGTAACGTCTTACTAATTTATTGTCCAAAAAGCTCTTTGAAAGACCCTAATGAAACAACTAGTTATGAAGAACAAATATAATATGAAGAAAAAACTTCAATCTTCTTCTTTCTATCTTCAATTTTGTAGTTGTATGAAGACGCCGAAAAAAATTCATACTTTTAAAATTTTTCTAAATTTAGAGTTAATTGTGAAAATCGGACGTATACCACTTTTACAAATGGATGTTACTTTATTCTTGGAAAAAAAATTTAGAAATAAGTTTTAAGCTGTTTTTTTAAACAAATTGAAAATATCCGGAGGGCTTCATGTAAATACCCCCAAATTTTAAAGAATGTTTTTCAAAAACATAAAGCTTTACTCGAGCCAGATGGACAGGGGTTTCACTTTGGCAAAAATCCTACTCATGGCTTAGGCGCTAGTAGTGTTCACAGACGAACTGAATTGAATGGAATGGAATTAAATTGAATTGATATCTTATTTACCGTGGCGAGACTCTGGCCATCAGACCCGCTCTTCAGTCTGACCACGCAAATTTTGGTACACTCCTTCACCCATTAGCGGAGAACGGAGATATTTCTTGGGCGATTTGAATTTAGCTCAGAGGCTTCATTAAAGCTTGATGATCTTTTACACGAAGTAAATCTACTAACATGGGGCAGCCGGCTTTACTTTCCCTCTGAAGGAAGGCGTTCGAAGGATTTGCACCGCCCTTAAAAATCCACGGCTTCGATCATGTTTGAGCCCGCGAACTTGGGTAACCGTTCAAGGGGCTAACCGTTATTCGTACACCATCACCGCCGCCCCCGAACAAACGGACAGACAGGCGGACACGCAGACGGATAGACGGGAGTTTTGCCGTAAATTGATTTTTCGGTACCAAGGACGCGCAAAACAGGGATTCTGGCTTCACCACATGTTACAGGATTTTGTTTCTTAATTTAGCAACTGGGTTTTTTAGCTACTATTTCGATATCTAGGCCAGGCAAAGCCTTTTTTCTGCATTACATAAACTATCCTGTACTCCATATATTAGTCCGCATTTATGTATGTATATGGGAAAGTAAAAATCGAAGAGCCAACACATTTATTTTTACCTAATGAATTAGGAATTAAACACTCCTAAATGGTAACATATTTCGTTTTGTGGTAACCGATTGTTCTAGCGTCAGCTTGAGAGATGTGCATGAGAGTTTCCGTGCACGTGACCGTGGCTGTGAGCACGAGCGTGTCGTTGACGTACTTGTGCCTATAGTTGTGGCTGTCACCCTGGCCGTAGCCGTTTCTGGGTCCGTGGCTGTCGGCGTGTGTATGTGCGAGTCATGAACGTGGGTGTAAGCGTGGCTGTAGGCGGCCGAACTAAACAAATTTTTCCAGACAATAAACCACAAAAAAGACTTGCCTCTTAAATTGTGTGAGCAGCGGCGGCTGGGGATGGCGGCATCGTGGCGGTTAGCGCTGTGGCCTGGCTGTGTCCTGTCACCTTCTTTGGACAATGCGTCCCAATTAAGCCTCCTTTTTAAAATTGATTGACCAGTGGCGGCTGGAGGCGCTGGCATTGTGGCGGGTGGCGCTGTGTTTGTGGAAGTGTGCCACGTCGCCTTCTCTTGGACAATGGCCCCAAATTAAGCCTTCTCTTTGCAATTGAGTGAGCAGGGGCAGATGGGGCTGCGGCGTTGTGGTGGGTGGGGAAGTGGGTGTGGTTATGGGCGTGGCTGTGGACGTTACTTACTGCCAGTGTTTGTGTGCGTGGCAGTGGGCATGACAGTGCGTGGCAGTGGGACAAGGACACGCCTTCTCTTGGACAATGATTGAAAGTAAATCCCATTCCCATTGAAGTTGCGTGAGCAGTGGCGGGTGGGGTTGCGGCTTTTCGGCGAGTGACCCTGTTTTCCTGGTTGTTGGTGGGGCAGTGTTGCGGCAAAGCTGCACCTTTTCCAAGACAATGAGCCCTTGCTATGCCTTCTCTTTAAAATTTTGGCAGATGAGGGTTGCTGCGTGGATGGTGCTGTGGGCGTGTATGCGGGCGCGTGCCGCTATGACAGTGTTACGTTTTGGGTCGCTGGCGGCAATACCAAAGGGACACAATCTGCTTGGAAAGGAGTCTATATTCAACTATCGACGCTCTACCATGGCCACCAGTCTGAGTCTGTTGCGCAAGCACTTGCGTGGCGCCGACGCTGAACCCAAGGTAAAATCTTAACGCTTTCCAGCGGTTTTGCTTTTCATCCCACTTTTAAAGAAGTAAGTCTGAAGAGTCTATTGTCTTTATATTTTTCACATTTTTCAGTCATATGTTTTACATAGGAACTTCCATTAAAATGGTTTCACTTTGTCTTAAGTGGTAAAATATTCTATTATTTACGGTAATTTTAATGTTTCTAAATGATAACACAAAAGATGTAATAAGAAAGGGAATGGGGCAACATTAAAATGACAGTACCAGCTTTATAACTGTACGTAGGATTATTCCAAAATTTTTGTTCGACAATATACAGTAACAGAACTATGCGAATTTCAATTGGATCGCATAATTTTTCCGGTTACTTTACTGGAATTCACTATGCGTTTTAAAGTTTTGTCATGAATGGTTCCATATTTTTCTTTACATTTTTTGCAGACTTTGCAAAAGAGAAATAGGTCGGTAATTTTGAATTTCAGTTTTGCTCCCTTTTTTAAAAAGTGGCAAAATTTCTTTATCATAATTATTTGATATCATCAATTTGAATATCATTATCAATTTGTGTATCAATTTTTTTAGTATTATCATCAATTTGAGTATTTTTATCTATTTGAGTATCCTCTTCAATATCTCCATCATCTATTTTATTATTATCTATTTTAATATTATGAACACACGATGTTGGATTCGCTTGTACAAAAATTATTACTAATTACCATCTAAAAATACTTTGATGTAATTCACAATTTGGTGAATGCAAAAGATATTGAAATCTTCTATTACTTTATTCTTTTGATCGTTTCCATTTATAAGATAAAATAATGGGTTTTTGAAAGATCCGTATCACTTTAATAAAGTATTTTTTAGCGCTACAATTAGCCCTAAACATCTTAATAAAAATTGTCTATGTAAACGGAGATGGATCGAATATAGCTGTTTGCGTTCTGTGGGAGAAATAATATTACATTGTGTTCAAGAATGAAGAAAGGAGATTTGTTTAATGTAAAAGATGCTCAACACAAAACATATTTAATTTTCATGGTTATATTATCATCTGACAAGATATGTGGAAATAGAATAAACGTAGAATTATGGATTGGGTATTAAAACAATAATCACCATGATTTAGAAAATTATTTAAAAACAGTAATATCAGATTTTGAATTAAATTTATTAAAAAGAAATATGCTCTTATTCATGTCGCATTAATAGCATCTGTACAATATGTAAAATTACAATTATCTGGAGAAATAAAACATTTTTAACATTTTTCGGTCTCATTAACAATCATGTTTTGAAAAGATTTACATCATGATTCGAGATATTATATCTAAATTTCATAATTATAATGCTAAAAATTCTAAATATCGGTTTTATAAAGTGTCTTTAGTTGATTTACAATATAAAAAAATATGATCAATTAAAAGGTCGCAGTTATACGAAACGAAGTTATAGATGTTTTACATATGCTTTTGAAAATATATTATTTCCACCATTTCACCATGTTAATACACCAAATCAATATATTTCAAAATATAAGCCTTTAGACATGAAATATCCTGTAGATATAGCGCAAATATCAAAATATATGAAGTATCTGTTAATGAATATCTCATGATTCTGGTATCAAATTAAATTATTGTAAAAAAGTGGTATAAAAATAATCTATGAATGGTGAATTCATAGTACTAGAGTTATCAAAATTACTGATGTAAACAAATTATTATAGTGTTTCAAAACTGAAATTTGGAGATCATATGAATCGTTTAGCACCTGCTACTGATTCATTTATCATCCATTTCAAAAGTATAATATTTGTGATAATATAAAAGAAAAAAGTGAACATGTTGGTACTTCTGGATATATTTTTATACCTCAAACAAAGAATAAAATACCAGGTTAATTTAAAGATGAATATTGATGAACACCTATTCAAAAATTTGTAGAATTTTGATAAAAAATCTGTGGTTTTAAAAGAAAATAAAATGAAAAAAGGTATGTAAAGGTATTAGAAAACAAAATATTCAGAAAATGAAATTAGGTATGTGTATATCCACATATTCAATGCTGAGGAGATGTATGAAGATATTGTATGAAAATATTATAAACTATTAAATCTGCTAATCGTCAAATGTTGATAAGAGATCTTTAGTCGATCATATTAATACACTACCATATGGATATTATGTATTATTATATTTCATTTCATATTATTAGTCAATTACTAATATTTATTAGATGAACATCCACAGGGACATTGTACTTTAGCTCTAATGCATTCTTTACATTCATAAGTATGACCATCACTTAGTGGACTAGTACTACGATTTTTACCACATTCTTTTAATTATTTTTTCTATTTTACAGACAGAACACTTTTTAAATTTATTTAATCTTCTTCTATGAATATCTGTTTTTGATGATGTGTTAAATAACTTTTAACTACGGATTCACCACATTCACAATCTACTTTTTTCTAAAAGTTTCTCTCTATTTTCTATGTAATGCATTTGAATATAACTCTCCATCATTTATATAGGAAAAATCATTTCATTTCTAACATTTTACAACAGTCGATTTTCAAAAGAGATAAATTAAATTTTTCAGATCTTATTAGAGTATTAAAAAATAATTTATATATATATATATATATATATATATATATATATATATATATATATATATATATATATAATATAGTATCGTTAAAGAAATAAATTCGACCATTCATATATCTAAACGCTGCAACCAATGATAATATATCTGAAAAATTTGTTGATATCATACCAAAATTCTTCCTTTTAAGAGTATATTCATCAATTTCAGTATAATAGATATCATAAAATGAATATGTTTTTCCTGAATTGTAATTCAACATTGCATGTCGTTTTGATTGTTGTGGTAAACCCATTTCATATATATGTTTTCTACATCGAGTCGTTGTTCAGTTGTCGTGGTTGATGGGTGTGTTTGTTGCGGTGGTCCTGGGGAATAGTTTCACAAGGGACTGGCGTGCGATCTGGAGCAATACCGAGCGGCAGTGGGCCTAGAGGCAGGCGTCACTTCACTGCACTGCCTCTGGTACAGGACCCGTCCGTGGACTTTCACCCTCGGGGGGTGCTGGCGATCCTGCTTTTCGTTGGTGGTGTCGAGGCAAACCCGGGGCCAGCGAGCAGCGCGGACACAGCGAAAGAAGTTCCTCCAAAAAGCAAATGCGGGTAGATGCAAAAGAGACCAAGTCAATGGTATTCAAGCTTCGCTATGGAGTTCTTGGTATCCTTTTGGCTGCCAACAACTTAAAAGGAACGATGCTCCTGACGGTAGGGTGTGCAAGATGTGCGTCGAAACCGTTATGAGGGTGAAATTGCAGGTTCTGGAGGAAGTGATAAGGAAGCTTAGAGAAGACCTCCGTACTGCGGAAGAAAACCTGAAAGATATGCAAGAGAAAAATGCGCGCCTTCAGCGTGAATGTGAGTTCACAACGAATGCTGAGATGGCACAGCAAGGACACAATCGACGTTACTCCGGCAAAGTAAAGATGCTTGGAGACTCTATGTTACGTCGAAGTGAGGGCGTGTGCCGGAGAAAGGGAGCCGATATGTCTTATTATCCCGGATGTAACACACAGCAGTTGTAAACGTGAAATGCACGAAACCGGATGATAGCGTAAAAGCGGTGCTAGTGCACGTGGGCAGGAATGTTAGAAGAAACAAGCTTCTCTGTGACATAATAAATCAGTTGGTAGATCTGGGTAGTGAAATAAAAGGGAAATATAAAAATGCTAAGTTAATTTTCAGTGGCGTAATCTGTCGTCACTTCCACTTTCCTGAAGAAGCCTGCGACATGACAGGCGAAACGTCGGCCTATCTGCCAACGACGCGGCGTCACCCGGACAGCCTAGAAGTAATAGTGACACACACAATTCCAAAACCTGAAACATGAATCGGGGTTTGTTGTAGGCTTGTGAGAAGGTCAATGCATTGTTTGTCGTCCTAAATTACTGGCTGGGCGTGTCTGACATCAGTTCTGCCGGGGTTTATCTAAATCTTCGCGGTGGCTGGAAACGTGGGCGGTTGCATGACAATGTCATCGAGTCTTCCTGAGACTCGAGTCGTGACTATTTAGCGGTATAAGTTATGAAAATGACGGCAACTGTGTCCGCGATTGAGACGACTGTGGCTGCGGCGGAAAGAACTGCGGTGGTTGCGGCGGAGACAACGGTGGCGAGGGCGACGACGGCAGAGATGACGGCGGTGGCGGTAGACACTACGACAACTACGACCGGGCGGCAGCAACTCGGGTGCATTGACGACGGTGTGGGGCAACCAGAGAGTGGCGATGGCGACAGAGTGGAACATGACGGTGCAGCCCACATGGATATTTTCACGGCGGCGGCGACGACGGCAGCGACGGCGTCGTCGGCGGCGACGACGACACGGGAGGAGACGGACAAAACGGCGAGGCAGGACGGAAAAGAGGACACCGTAAATGTCCAGGCGAGGAAAGGCTTCACAAGGCTGTTGCAGGTGAACTGTTGCAGAGTAAAAAAATAAAGAAATCGAATTTTGGAATTTAGTCGATACTTGTCATCCTGATGTAATACTAGGATCAGAATCTTGTTTACGGAAGAGATAATTAACTCTGAAGTTTCGCGACCGAATTACAGGTCGTTTAGGAGAGATAGAAGTACTAGTGGTGGGGGGAATATTTTATTTGTGTTAGGAATGCAATAAATGTGAGAAGAAATTGTGTCAATGAAGAAATTGAGATAATGGAGATAGAAATTAGTAATTTAGGGAATGTGTTAGAAATTATTGCTTGCTATAGGCCACCAAATGAAAATTACGCGATTTTGGTAGCAATTTCTGAGAAAATAGATTACGCCGATATGCATCCTATACTTATCGTTGATTATTTAAATATTTCAGACGCAAATTGGAAAGGCGCTGTGTGCAAAGCGAAAGCACAACCGTCGGTGAACATACTCGTCTGGGAAGGAGAATTAGCACAGGTAGTAGATAGACCGGCGTGGCAAGAGGCGCTTCTAGATGTTTACTTAATTAGGCCGGAAGAGCTTTTCTTGTCTTGCGACGTCATTGATGGCATAAGCGACCACAAAGTTGTGTTAGTCGACTAAGAAAGAAATATTTCATGTATAAGAATTCCTAACCGTACAAAAATCTGGCAGTTCTAGAAGGCAAACATAGAGGGGCTTCACCACTATCTGAGAGAACAGTACGATTGTTTTCTGAGAATAGAAGGGGGTATAGAGGAAACGTGGGCCGCGCTTAAGAGCAGTGTAGTGAATGCATTGCAAATGTTTGTGCCGCAAATACTTAGCAAGAAATTCAAATCCAGAATATTATAATGCTTTCAATAATAATAATCGTAGTAAAAATCGTAGGGTACTTTTTCGTAACTATTCAAAAGAATTATGCGGCAAATGAAAATTGCGCAGGAGACATTTTTAAAGCATATTCTCGACAGTGATGGAAATAATTGGCCAGGGTTTAACAAATATGTGTTCAGAAGAAGAAATAAAGAAGGAATTCCTATCGTTAGAGATACCAAGAACAGGTTACTAATAGATGATCGGGAAAAAGCAAACGCATTTAATACCTACTTCAGTTCAGTTATTAAAACAAAATCTCACCATACTGAGATATCGAAGGAGGCTGTACCAAATCAGTTTAATATAGACGCAATTGCATGGCTAAATCGAATTAAATCAATGAAAAATGGAAAGTCCAGATGCCATTTCAACGGACATAATTAAACTCAGAGGAGACACAATATTATCGAATCTTGAATTGTCGATTGAAACATTATTTCATGTTTCAATCGACAATTCAAGCGTACACGAAGATTGGAAGCTACTGTTGTACCGATTTGTAAGAAAGGAGACTCTTTTAGCAAATTATAGTACCGGTAAGTGGTACGTTAGTTATATGTAAGCTAATGGAACGTTTGATAACTACCTATATTAGACAACAATGAAAACAAAAAGAATGGCTATTTCAGGAACAGCACGGTTTTAGGAATGGTTTCTCTTGCAAGAGTCAGATAGTATAATTCTTTCAGGATATAGCAGACGAAGTTGATGATAGTGGGAGGGTGGTTGCCGTAATAATAGATTTTGCGAAGGCATTTGATGTTGTCCCAAACGATAAACTAGTTCATAAATTAATGCTTTAGGGTATTGACACAAGAGTTGTGCCATTGATTGATGAGCTTCTTTGAGATAGAAAACAGAAAATCCGAGTTGGACAACAATTTTCAACTCTGTTAGAGATAACTTCAGGGATTCCTGAAGGAAACATTATTGAACCTCTCCTGTTTTTCGCGTTTGTAAACAACCTGCAAGACAATTTGTTCCGAGGTAAGATTGTTTGCAGATGACTGTATTATATATCTAGTTATTCAATCAAAAATTGACGAGGATATTGTGCAGGGTGATATAGATTGATTACATTTTTGGGCAGAAAAAATAGTATGATACAAATAGTTCAAAAAGCAAACCCATCACGTTTCGTAGGGGACGCAAATATTGTGAAATTCATTACCATTTAGACAACGAAAACATTCCAAAAGTCTTGTCTTGTAAGTACCTGGGAATAATTTTTGAGAGGAAATTAAATTGGGAAAAAATCAGATAAAATTTGTCGTAGGGAAAGCCTGGAGGATTTTGCATTTTACTATACGAATACTAACGATGGGACTGCGAAAGCGAGAGAATAAGCTTACTTATCTCTAGTTCGTCCATTAATGGAATACGGGGTGAATTGTAGGGACCCTTATAGAATCTCACGAAAGGCATATTTGAAGAGAGAAGATAGTGTAAATTCACTTTCCGCAGCAATAAGAGGAAAGTAGAATGGGAGTCTCTAGAAATCAGGAGAGTTAAGGCAAGACTCTGTCCCAGGTACAAAGCGTATGCCGGTTATCCAGCTTAGAAAGATATTTTCATTCGACTCGATAGACCTTCTTACTTTAGTAGAGGGGATCACAAGCACAAAATTCAGTTCATGCCACAGAGAACAGATGTTGGAATATTTTCCTTCGCAAATAGAACAATAACGGAGTGGAATAAGATGCCTGCGACAGCCATGGAACCCTTTCTTCTACGTGTACAAAATTTTAAGTATATTAACTAAGGACATTTGGAAAATTTATTAATAAGTAAGTTAAGCTTATTAAAATAGTTATTATTTTATTATAATTGTTATTTTTATAATTAGTATTGTGGTATTTACTATTAACTGCATTGGTTTATAAAATGTATAATTATATTTAAAATAGCAGTTGAATTGGAGTGTCGTGACGTGTAGTGAAGTGTAGTGCAATAGAGAAGTAGAAAGAGAAGTGAAGTGAAGTGCACCATATAAACTTTGTATAGCTAAATTATCGTCCCTATGTAAATCTAATAATCCGTGAAAATCAGCATACATGTCGCATTTTTAATATACATAATACATTTTCGCATCAAATTTATTGGAAAATATGTTGATCCCTTTGACATTAACTAGGTCGAAAGAACGTTTCATCTCTTGTGAAGTTGTTGAGGGCATTACTGTTCTTATAGCGGTTCTTCCTGACTCAGACGAAAGTATTTCAAGGAAAGGCATCATGATAGGAACAACAGTACGGCAATACAAGAAAGCTGTAGACGGGCTTCAAGATTTTTAAAGGGAACAATAATATAGCTTTCTGAGAACGGAGGGAGGTATGGAAGAAGTATGGGTCACGTTTAAAGATATTATATATGAAGCTTTGCAAAAGTTTGTACCCTGAAATTTTTTTTAAAAATTATTCGGTTCGAGAATACTACAATGCAAAAATTAGGTGAATGAAGATATTAACCAGAAAGGCATTGAAGAACAGAAAAGGAGTAGTGAGCATTTGAATATTTTCCGAAGTCATTCAACAGAATTAGAGCGAGAAAAAGAAATTGTTCAGTAGGCATATCTAAAGAAAATTCACGATGTCAAGGGAAATAACTGAACAGGACTTCATAATATGTTAGAGGTAGCGAAAGAGACATAAAGCCGATATTCTAGATGTTCGTGAAAACGGAAACACGCTCATTACAGACGATCGGGCAAAAACTAATGCCTTTAACAAGTATTTTAGTTCTGTTCTCAAAAGAAGTACAAACCACCCACAAATTCAAGGAAAAAGGAAGATGGCCACGAGATGCAGCTCAGTGTGGAGAGGTGAATGAGATTCCGAAGATTATATAGTGAGTGGTGCTGCGCGCAGGAAAGTAGACGTGGGTGGCAAAAGGGCGATTGCCACGGAATGAAACATAGTGGGGTGGGGTGGAAGAGATTCTGATCATTCGTCTACCAGTACTGCTTCGCGATGTTGAATGCACATGGGAGGGTGCAGGGTGTCTGTGGATGAGTTTCAGGATGGTTTGGTTGGCGCGATGGGGTCTATATTGATAGTTTTGCAGGTTGTGACCCCACAGGTTTGTCGAACTGGGGGTTGGCTTACAGATAATGCTGCTGTAGGGTGCGTATGGGATGTATTTTAATGCTGGTTTTACAGGTGTTGGTGCACGGAGTAGGAGGAGTAAATGAGGAGGCGGGGTAAAATGCAGGGGGCTGAAACGTGTTGCATTAGGGAGTGGTAATGGGGTAATCAATTATGATATTTCTGTTTCAGGTGGTGCAGCATGTAGTTAAGTCAACGAGGAAGGCGTGAGGGCACTGGGGCTCAGAAGAGGTTTTTGCACGTTATACAGGGGAAAATGTGACTTTCTTGTTTCTGTGGCAGTTTACGCTTCACGGAGCATAAAGGACGAGGCAGGATCAAAGACTGGAGGCTGGGGAGGTGTTGCGGAAAGAAGTGGTTATGAGGGAAGCAAATATGTTTCTATTTTAGATGATGCCTCTTGTAGTTATGTGAAGGAGACTGGAGTTGGGGGCAGGGGGTCGGAAGGGAGGTTGTTACTCACAATGTAGGGGGCGCAGATGTTCCTGCTGCAGGTGGTGCTGCACGGAGTAGAATTGACGAGGCAGGGTAGAGAGCTGGGACTGGGGAAGGGTTGCAGCAGGGAGTGTGAATGAGGGAAGTAACTATGATGTTCTGATTGCAGGTTGTTCTGCATGCCTTCGATTGGAGGTTCCCGGAAGCGTGGGGAGCCGTCGATGCTCTGCTCAAGGGTGGGTCCCCTGCTGCAGCGGTCGTCACCATGGGCGAGCCTCCACCCGCTGTTGCCAAGTTTCGCTTGAAGAGTGGCGGGCTTTACGTAGTAATTTTGCCACATGACATAATGAAGACGAGAGACTTCTGCAAATCTCTGGCCTGGCTTCGACTCAAGGACCCATACGCTTTATACGTAGGGGTGTCGGTGAACGATTACTTACCTTCAGATTTATGGATTGATGTAATTACTCTTAACTGTTCTTCGCGTAATCAAATGGCAGTGTCGCCTCTTGCTATGAGGTACGCATATGATTTTTTTCCTAGTCCTAATATGATTTTTTTTCAGAATATTCAAGCATTTTAAATTATTTTCAACACAGAATGTACTTCGTGATGCATAACGATTTATTGATACCATTATGAATTTCAATGGCATGTTTAAGAATTTTAATATTTTAATGTATGAACAACATCTGCGCCAATGAAATGATATTTAAAATGAGTGTAGCGGTGTTACTATTTCCTATAAATACCCACTTTTTAGTTTCCCGTGTACGTACGTTTATTTGACGTACGTGCGTTATACATATTATATGGAAAATATGTCATGGTGCGGAAAATTAATTTTGATATTGCAACGGAAATACACGTTTGGGGTTCCTTGATCCCTAAAATTCTATTTTCATATCGTTCGTCCATCCGTCTGTGAACACCACTCGAGCATAAACAAAGTGTATAAGTGTTTTCATGTAAGAAAAGACCCTAAACATCGCAAAGTTTCCTTACTGCCAACCCCATCGAAATGAAAGTCGAAAATGCTTCGAGGATTCCAGCCGAGGCGGCGTGTTTATTTATACGTAGTGTCCTTCAGATATGCAGATTTGCTGAAATCATTCTATTTAATGAATTATAAATCGCAATAGGCATACGGTATCAAAATTTAATTTAAAATTTACACATGAGTCAATCCATATAAGGTGGTCCAGAAGTTAATAAATAGGTCGGTTGACCATCTTGAAATGAATTCGTGTTCGCACACATGAAACACAACAACAGCGAGCACGGCACAATGAAATTAAATGATTCCGCAGGTGCAGTGCTCCTATGGTCCAAGATGGAGTAGTATTCAACTACGATCCGGAAGAACATTGTTGTCCCAACAAATCAGTAATAATTAGGGAAATTAAAATCATTTATCAATGTTGAAGGCGGTTACAGCGGTGAATCTACTGGATTATGTTGTTCTGGTGGAAAAGTAAAATTCCCACAATTGGTGCCACCACCAGATCCATACGCTCGTTATTTTCTTCGATGGGAAATGATTCTAAACACTTCTTGGTGAACATTCAAAAATATAACAGTGGTTTTCAAATGGCGTCATTTGGCGCAACGCATATTATGCAGGACAGTTCCATGCCCATTTACAAGGTATTATACCACAATTAAATTTGATAAAATTCAAATTTGTATTCGTATCAGAAATAATATAACACAAACAAAAACTTAAATAATTGCAGATACAAGAACAAATTTATCACTTTGTGGGAGCACTGGTACCACTACCAGATGCAGATAATCAATTCTTAAATATTTATTTTATGGGCAATTTTGACAACGGTGAAGCGAACCATTCTCCAAGAACAACAAACGTTTCTACATCAGAACAACGATTAAGCCAAAATATTCAATGTATTAATGGATCGGATGCCATCCAAGAGCCATAATATAATCATTTGAGCTGACAAAATACCTTCCGGTGAGCTCGCAAATAGGTTAAATTTACCGACAATCGACGAAGTGGCTATTACAATGGTCGAAGAAAGTTTGCAATCCAGAAATATCGTGCCTTATAGTCGGAACAATGAATTGAAACGTGTGTCTGAAACGCACAGAACTTATGACGCCTTACAATTTCCAAATATCTTGTGGCAGGGGAAGACAGACACCATTTAAATATCAAAATGGTTAATGAATTAACAAGTAAGTAGATTAATCAAGGTAAAATAATATTTGTTGAATTCAATATATTTATGTAATCCTATATCATGATTGTAGACGCTAAAACCAATCAAAACGTTAGTGCTATGAATTTTTATACATACAAACTCATGATCCATAAAGATGAAGTAAATCACATTTTGATGAGTCGACGACTTTTCCATACGTTTGCAGTAGATATGTATGTCAAAATTGAGACTGACCGATTGACATACATCCGTTTCAACCAAGAGGAGCTTAGATCTGGAGAATACTTTTATGTCCATGGTGCTATTAATGCCGATGGCAATGCAAACAACTTGGAAAGAATGACAATTTTGTCGGCTACTTATATTGGATGTCCGCGCCTCATGCACGAGTTTGCGCAAGATGCGATGTCGGATAATAGACAATATGGCCGGCCAGACCTCTTCCTTACATTCACCTGTAACCCATAATTGCTCGAAATCAAAAAGGAATTGCTACACAGCCAAAGACCACTTGATAGACATGACATTACTGCCAGAGTTTTTAAACAAAAATTAAAATCTCTGGTGAATTTAATTATAAAATTTTGTGAGTATGGCTAAGTACGTTGTTGTACTTAATCTGTTGAATGGCAAAAGCGGGGTCTGTCACATGCGCATAAAGTCCTCTGGTTATTTCACAAAACAAGGCCGGATGAAATTGATTCCATCATTTCAGATGAAATTGCTGATGAAATAGTTGACACAAAATGGCACGCTGTCGTGATGCATGGATCTTGCGGAGTTTTCAACAACTCATCCTCTATGGTCGACGGTAAGTGTTACAAGGGATACCCAACAGACCTGATTGCTGAAACCATCACGGGAAATGACGGATACATGTTGTATCATTTGGCGCGATTTCTCCTTTGCGATCCACGAAAGACCCCTGCAGTAGTTTGTTAGTTCATCTAGAGAATGGACAACGAATATCTTTCAATCAAGGGATCGCGGCGGCCAGAGCGGCTCGTCCACCATCGACCACATTAACTAGTTTCTTCGTTCTTAGTATGTGAAACGTGTTTCACGCGCACTTTATGTGCTGGTATGTATCTCTATTACACATGGATCGCATCATCGAAATTGTTGCAGCGTCGAAAATATGGAACACCATATGAAGAACATCCAAGTGTATTTGCTTCAGACGTTCTAAGTCGCATCTACACAGTACATCCGAATAAGAACGAATATTATCTTCTATTGTTGTTTGTGGATGTTCGTGGTCCGACATCGTTTCAACAACTGAGAACAGTTGATGAACAATTGATGGCGCGTCAACTATTATTGCTCGAGAACGATTCACATCGGGATGATACACTCAAGGATTTCCATCATATTTTCATTGCCACATCAAATTCGCACATTCTTTGAAATAATCATATCGACATGTTTTCCTTCGAATCCGGAAGATTTGTGGGTGAAATATAGGGATGACATATCTGAGGATGTTCTGTATCGTGAACGCCGTCAAACTTTGAATTCTACGCTACAAATAGTTGCAGAAATTTACAATGAGACATTGATCATGATAGAAGACATATTCTTATTGATAGCAAATAACGTATTGTCGTATTTGGGCATGACAGCACCCAATCGTCCTATGCGCGATGCATTTTACCACGAGTTAGAAAGAGAACAACTGTATGACACTGAAACATTGGCCGAATTATTTCATAAAAATGTTCCAAATTGATTAAACAACAAAGGATTGCGTACGATACTTTGATAGAAGCTGTGAACAGTGGATCTGGTAGAATTACTTCCTTGATGCAGTCGGAGCGGCTAGAAAGAAGTATGTAATTTCATTGCTGTTGGCGAGGATCAGATTGCAAAGTGAAGTAGCCCCAGCGTTGAAATCATCTGAAATAGCCGCGTCTTTGTTAGAAGGTTGACGACCTGTACATTCTGTCTTGAAATTATCATTGAACATGCAAATCAATGAAAAACCAGCTTGCAACAATGCCAAAAATAGTGCAAAACCACGATTCTACTGTTATGCAAATTCATCGTTTGGGACGAATGCACGATGCCCATAAGAGATCACACAAGAGACACTGGACAGAACGTTGAAAGATCTTTGTGACTACCAAAACATTTTGTAGGGGAGCCATGATTTATTTGGTTGTCAGGTGATTTTCTTCACTCTTCCAGTTATTCTCCGAACAACTATTACTGACGGACCAAACGCATGCCTAAAATCATCAAATTTGTAGTAGCCCGTGAAGACACTCCGATTGATAACTAACATGCTAGTGATTCTGCAACAAGATCCAACTGCAATTGTGTTTTCAAGCAGTTATTAGACTTTGGAAAAGGTATGTTGCAGATGACTCCTCTACCGGATACATCACGTAACCTACAGATTTCTGTCACATCACAGACTCGAAAGAGGAGCATTTGGATTGGTTGAGCGAACGATCAATATTGGCAGCGAAAAACAAAGATGTCGATAATCTTAATGCGACTATTCAGAATTTTCTTCCGGGGGAGTTGTTTTCTTTCAAATCAGTTGACACAGTTATAAATAAGGATGACGTAGTCACCTATCTCAGAGATTTTTTGAATTCCCTGGAATTGCCTGGACTTCCACCTCTCAATTTGCAATTAAAAGTAGAATCCTTTCTAATCATAATGCATAACATTAATCAACCTCAACTTTGCAACGACAGTTTATAGATCATAAAAAGTTTACTCAGATCTTCTGAGCAATCATATCATAAACAGTTTATTGCCTTTCAGATTATCTGATTTTTGCTCTGAAAGACAATTTTTATCTATGAATAACAAGACCTGAATAAACTTTATAACACAAAAGTGACAGTCATTAACAACTCTGTGGCCAAATTCAATTAACAATATATGTTTGTTATAGCGCAGATGATTTCCTAAGTGGTAGATAAAACGTCGCCCTAAATTGCAATTTCCTTTGGACGATTTTGAGCCGTTGTAAGAAATTTGCGCTCAAGCGCTACGGCAAATTCGAAATTGTAGTATGTTTTTCACATAAAATTGTTTGAGTTTTCAAAAAAAATCATTCAAAGTCATTTGAGGGGGCCAAATGGCTGACTTGGGTCTGGGAGGGCCCATGTCTAAAAGTAAACACCATTAAAACCCCAGTAATACCCTCCTGCAATGGGAAAACTCAGTGTGCTCAAGTCGTGCTCTCTCCTCCCCGTGGCGGCCCCTGTGTGCTCGCTAAGTTGACAGCTTGGGGAGCAGCGAATGAGAGTAGGTCGCGGCCGAGTCTCCGGCGCCTGAAACCGGAGCATTGAGATGAGGTAAGGAAATACTATCAGAAAACCAACCTGCTGCCTTGCAAGGAGGAGAGGGATCTTCAAAGGCTAAGGGAGAAATCCCTGAACAAAATCACGCATGCCCAGATGCGAAAAAGGCACATCCACACTGGGCAGAGTGACGTAGGGCTCACCCACTCTTGTAGCGGGTTCAGAGAAACTTCAATAGCCTCGGACAAGAAAGTCAATTTAGACGACCGCGTCAGGAATTGGACATGAACATAGGCATGTTACATCAATAACAGGATAAGATATGGATATAGTAGAAGAGAAGAAAAAGTACAATTTAAATATTTTGGGGATTAGCGAAGTTAAAAACAAGGGAGCAGGAGAGATGGAATTGCATAAAGGGTATGTAATGAGATATGGCAGTGTGGATATTAAAGCAAGGACAGTTGGGAGAGTAGGTATTATCGTGAACCCGGAAAGTAATAAGAGAGTGATAAATTGGGAACCGGTAAGTGCAAGAAAGTAGACATAGAAGTAAAGGAAATAGTGACACTGGTGAGTATATATGCACCACCCGAAGACAAGGATTTACATTAGAAAAGGAAATGTTTTATTCCTAACTTCAGAGAGTAATAGAACAAACACAAGGAGGAATGTGGTGATAATGGGACCCTGGAATACTTGAATAGGATTTGATGCGCGGAAATGAAAGGGTAGTATGGGGAAACATAGAGTGGAGAAAACAAGGAATGATAATGGACAGCGGATGCTAGAATGTTCTATAGACAAAAACAATTGCTGATAGGAAATACATTATTTCCACACAAGAAAATACACCTTTGAAAGAAGTAGAAAGCAGATGATAATTAAAAGTATGATTGATTTCTTTACTTACACGGAGTCATTTTATTACGCAGTAATGGATATTAGGATGTTTAGAAATGCGTAATTAATCACGGAACACAAATTAGTGGTGATGAAAACCCGTATCAAATATCCATCTAGAGAACGATTTAAGAAATATTTTAAAAATAAAAGTGAAAAATTATGTATGTGACAAAACAGGAAAAGATATGAACAAGCAATTGAAGGAAAACTTGAACTAGAAAACGAAACAGGGAGAAGTGAGGGAAAGAAACGGAGAAGAATGGAAGAAGCTGAAGGAAACAATGCTAGAGGCAGCAATAGAGGTATGTGGTAGGAAGATAGTAAATACGCGTTTAAATGAACGAGATTGTGGAAAGATGTGGTAAATGAATGGGTAAATAAGAAAAAGAAAGCGTACGCCGCATATATGATTTTAAGATCACAAGAAGATTGGCAAAAGTACGTAGAAAATAAAAATAGAGCAAACCCAGAAGTGAAGAAGGCCAAGGTGTAGACATGAGAAATGTTTGAAACAGAATTGGAGGAAAAGTACCGTAAGAACAAGAAAGATTTCTGGCGTGGATTAAGAGGGAAAATGGATTAAGAAAACGGTCAGAAGCATAAGGGATCCAAGTAACAACTTAAAGGCAGAACAGACGGAGGTACTAGAATCCTGGAGGATGTATTACGAAAATCTTCAATGATAATGACTGTACAGCCACTGGCGCTCGAAGTTCGTTGAGTGAGAGCCAAGATCTCCATGAGCCACTTCGAAATGGGGAATAGGGGGAAGGTGGAGCGAACCTGGTGGGTGAGAGGCACCACGAGAGAGGCACCACGAGAGAGGGGCAGAGGTGGAGGAGGATTCCAGAACGGAAAGAGATGTAGAAGAGGCAATGAGAAGAATTCAAGTTGGGAAGGCACCGGGTCCAGGCGGAATATCACCAGAAATTATAATTTATACTGGAAAAACGGGAAAAACATGGATAACAGCACTATATCAACAGATGTGTAGAGAAGAAAGAATACCGCGAGACTGGGAAGAAAATATAATAGTATCTCTACATAAAAAGAGGAGCACTGTCAAGTGTGAAAATTACAGAGCGATTAGTTTGTCATTCTGCATAAGTAAATTGTACTCAAGGATAGAGGAAGTAAAATTAAGGAGGGAGGTAGAGGAAGACTTGGAAGAGGAGCAAGGGGTCTTTAGATCATACAGACAAACATAAGACCATATTTACACTATAAGAACCAGCATTGAAAAAAACATTGAGAAGGGGAAAACAAAATGCACTGCTTTCATAGATTTAAAGTCAGCATTCGATACAGTACCCAGGAAAGAACTATGAGACGCACTGGATAAAGCGGAGGTTTCAAGCAAAATGATGAGGGTAATTAAAAGCATATATAAAAATGTGTATGTTACTGTGTTGGGGATGTACAATTATGTGGGAAATTTAGAATAAACACAGGAGTTAAACAGGGAGATTCATTGAGCCCTTTACTATTCATAATCTTTATGAATCAGATTATTAAACACACCAAAAAGCGAACTAAGAAATGTAAAATTGGAAATTGGAAAATGACACAAGTATGGATACAAGCCTTGATGTAAGTTGACGATATTTTATTGGTCGCCAAATATCCAAGAGAGCTGAAAGAGATGGTAATTGAGTGGAGGTATGCACTGAAGGATAGGGATATGAAGATAAATATCAATAAGACCAAGGTTATGAGTATATGCAAAGAAAATGAGGAAATGAACATTAAGTGGAGACAGGAAAACTTGGAGCAACAAGTTATGAGTATTTAGAAAGAATTTTTTAAGAAGAATTTTAAGAAGTATTTTAGAATAATTTCGGAAGACTGAAAATGTGAGAAGGAAGTGAATAATAGAGTGAAAAAAGCAAACTCGTTGTATTATCAAATAAATAAGAACTTACTAAGAATGAATGTAGGCACTAAAACAAAACTCCAAATTTAAAAGTTCCAACATTTATGTAAGGAACTGAAAGTATGGCACACAATACGAAAACAGAAAGTAGAATCAAAGCAGTCGAAATGAAATAGTAGGGAAAACAAGAAGCAGTAAAGTAGGGAAAACAAGAAGAGATCGGATAACACAATTAACACAATTATCGAATAACACAATTAGAGAAGAACTAAAAGTTTCACTGCTGCTGAATGAAATAGAAAATAAGGCTCTGAAGTGGCATGGATATGTTAATAGAATGGCAGAGGATAGAAAGACGAAACAAATGATCGAAGCCAGGTATATATTGTGACGTACCTGAGAAGCGGTACTTTCACGACGACAAAATTATGCAAGGGACAGGTACATTTTCATGAATGGGTCTCTAGGAATTTGGCGCAACATGGGAATAGAATTGTCATAAATTCTTTTATACATCTAAACGTTTTAATGACCAAAGAATAAACCTCACAAATAATATTTACAAACAGTAATGCTTAGGTCTTGAAAATAAGCGCGCCGATCACTTCCAATGTACAAACTATCTCGACCTTTAAAACACCATCTGCTCCCTCCGGATGCGTCCGGGGCCGTCGTTGCAACGGCGGCGGTGGCTTCGGCAAGCTTCGGTTCGCCCCGAAGCCCGTCGGGGATTCGCCCTCCCTCGGCGATCAGCTCCTCCGGCCCTACGTAACGGCTGATGATTTCGCCGGGGTCCGCCCCAACTGGTGTGAACAATGTCTCACAAATTCGGGAACGAACGACGCGAGATTAATGTTCGTCGGCTATTCTAATCCTTTCAGTGACCTTTCTCGGCTTCGCACAGATGTCTGTTCGGCACTGTCCACTATTATGTTGTTCCAGTGCGGGATCAAGACACTAGCCCATCGGCCACGCGATTTACTATCTTATTGGTCTTTCTCAATTGTGATGCGCAATTTCACTTCCGCTAATCATTTAACTATCAATCCTGGGCAAACTTGATTCTACACTCGGCGGCCTCACTTATTCCAACTGTATTGAATAATTGGGGAAAATCTCTTGGGCGCATCACAGCCCCGTCCGTACTTCACCGAATGCCTTTCCGCACTCCACTAACTGTCGCTCGCCTCGCCGGTTCCCCCGATTTGACCGTTGGTGGCGGCGGCGTTACTGCGCTGATCAACTCAAGTGTTTTGTTTTAATTTAGAATTTGTGATTTTTTAATAGTTCTTATTATAGGAACGTTCTTTGTTTCAATATATATATATATATATATATATATATATATATATATATATATATAAAATACGAAGAAGAAGAAGACGTATTTTGAAGTACAATAACTAACAAATACAGTAGTGTTAACAAATTGCTGGAAATGTGCATACTAACGGCGTGAGGTATTTAAAAAAAAATTACATTAGAGAAATGTTTGAAAAAACAAAAAAAAATAACTCGAAATGAACTTTACGTCAAATTAAAGAGTGCAATTAACACTATTCGTTCTAAAAGATTAAAGAAAAAATTTTGAGCTACTTATGAGAAAAAGTATTTTGGGAGTTTCTGAAAATGCGGAATTTTGAGCTAGTTTTCACAGAAAACGGCTCAGTTTCGAGAAGCTTTATATGACATGATTTAAAGCACGTGTACGTTAATACAATAATATGAACAAATTACCATTAATACAAATATTAACGACGTTAGTGATAACTAAAAAATACATTTAAAAAAAATTAAATTCCCCTGAAATCTTGAAATCCAGTTTCTGCACCATTACATGACTTTTCCTACACAATGTATATCGCTTCGAACATATCACTCGCATGGCCGAGCGGGGAACCTAGGATCCCCTGTTCTTTTTTTCCTTATTAATGGGTGTAAATATTGTATGTAAATATTCGTTTATTTGCAAGATTTTATCACACTTTTTATAGTAAAGAATTTTTGGATTATATAGAAATGTCTCCGCGGGAACTTAAGTTGCCCCTGACTTATCTTTCTCATTGTTGATATTTTGACGTTTCAATTGATTTTTGTTCTAAGTGTCATGGCGTATTGACAAATATGACACTATTGTCTTAGAGAAACTTTTAACTACAGGTATCTAGCTATTGTTTTCACTTTTCCTCTCCACGCAGAGTTTTACATTATTGTCAGTTGTGTTGTTTGTGTTGTAAGAAACTGGTTTGCAACAGCTGCGTGTAAGCGAGATATTAGTGGGTTTCAGAGGTAGATATTAATTTTATATGATTTCTAAAAGTTCTTTATAAAGTTTCCAAGTGTTCCAAAGAAGATAATATGAATAGCTCAAAATGAAAAAGCATTGTTTTTAATTTTTTTCAATATAGCGTCTCCTACGTTATTTCAGTTGTATACATAACTTTTGTGGCTCTCACACGAAACCGATCTTTGTAAATGACGTCTCTAAAGAAAAAGAATTTTACAGAGACGTGATGAATTGTACTTAAACCTTAGAAATATGAAGAATTTGTTTTAATCGAAGCGGCGGCGGTGGTGTAACGGTCAGCGTATCGGACTGTTATACCCAATTTTGAGGGTTCAAATCCGTTCGAAGCCGTGGATTTTTAAGAGCGAAAAAATCCTTCGTACGCGCGGGGAAGTAAAGTCGGTTGTCCCATGTCAGTAGATTTACTTGCATGTAAAAGATCCTCAAGCCTAAATAACGCCTCTTAGTTATATTCAAATCTCCTGTTTCGTCGCTCAAGAAATACCTCGTGTCTCCTCTAGTTGGTGAAAGGAGCGTAGCGAAATTTGCGCAGTCAGACGGAAGAGCGGGCCTGATGGCTTGAGTCTCGCGTCGCAAACTAAGGCATCAATTCAATTCAAAAAAATAAACGCATCTGAATATGCAATACCCGCAACACTTTAGGTCAGCAATATCATTAAATACGGCCTAAAAGAAGCGTTTTCTGGCCTTACAAACAAAAAAGTTTGAAGGATGAAGTCCTCTAAGGAATGTTTCTCACACCTAACGTATAGGATGAGGTATTCATGGACATTCTATTAATTTTTGACGGATCGGTGCTTAACAATACTACCAGTACATGGACGAATACAGAATATCTTCCTACGTGACCTATACTTCAATCCTTGGTGCTGGTGGCTATTTTTCAGACGTGGCGCATACAAGGCTTAGTTTCCTCCATCATATACTATAAAATGTCTGTGTACACCTTGATTTGCGTAGACTGACAGCGTGAGGTATATTTGTATAATTATTAATGCAAGATTCACTCTCACAGCAAAAACTAGAAGCACTATAACAAGTTGCTTGATACCGATGAGATTGTTTCTTATGCATGTAGTGAAATCATTCATTTAACGTTTTTCCGTTGTCAACAAATGTTGAGTACCTAATTATGGAGGGAACTATGATGGAAACAGACCACACATTTCAGACACACGATACCACTAGGATAAATTAGGGTCGTGTTTAACATGCGAGAGTTCTAACACGGGTACGCAAGTCACAAAATATTTGCCAAATTTTCACAAATCTTCTTGTACAATATTGTAAGGTGATGAACAATTCACGTATTAGAGCAAATGCTATTCTAAACTCAATATAACACTGCTAAATTCCAGGACGTGGATATGTATGTATACAGGAAAGTAAACACGTTGCTTACTAAAAAAATAAAACTTTTTTGAAAAAAAAGACTTCTAGGTGTATTGCTTACGAGGTAATTTGCATAATATTTTTGGACCTTCTATTACATGTTTGGTGTATCTGGTCTTCTGAACAGGGGTTCTTCACAAAATTGTCCGAATTTGCCTGTTTAAATACTATGTATAGCCTTCTTTAAATTACGTATGTAATAAGATGTTATTTATAGAGGTAAATAATTATACATATCTTTTTTCTGCTTCTAAAACGAAAATATCTTTAAAATGTTTTCCTGGTAAGATCTGAACTTTAAATGATCATTAATAGCTGTAAATAATTTTGTCTCAGTCAACTAACAACCAAAATGTAATATTGTTGTTATGATTCCAGGTTTGTTTTGCTGTCATTGCCTATATATGCAAAAGCGTCGACTGCGCCCATAACATATCTATCTTTCACGTTATATAGACGTCAAAAGAAACCCATATTCGCCAGAATTAATCGTCTTATTCCAGATGCATATTTCTTGAGGAAACCTTTCGATAAGTATATTACGGATGCCAGGGCCGCAGATCCCATAAACTCCATCAACGATCACAAAAAATGGGTGTGGAGATACAGACTTTTGCAAATGTTGCATAGCAGAAATCAATTTCTCTCTCAAGGCTGGAGGAAAAAAAATGGATTTAACACATCACTTGATGGTCCTGATATAATGGGCCATAAGACACTTCAAGGCTTTGCCACATTTTTCAATAGTGAAGAAGTCACTATAAAGGACATTGGAAACAAAACAGAGAAAGGACCTTTTAAGAGGTAAGCTTCTCATTTAAATAACTTAGTTTACAATTATTATAGCTTTGAAGTTCTTACAAGAAATCGTTAGTGAATAATAACAATAATAATAATAATAATAATAATAATAATAATAATAATAATAATAATAATAATAATAATAAGTGAAAACTATCCCAATTGTACTATCAGCAACTGGCGTGATACCAAAAACTCTCTGCAGATCGCTGGAAGAACTCTGCGTGGAGAAGAGCATTATCATCAGCCTCCAGAAGTCGGTTATAATCAGTACCTGCTCACTAGTCAGGAGATTCATGGGAGGACATGTTGGGTTTTGAAAGCTTACTCTTAAAATTGTATTTGTTATTAGCATTTGAAAACTGTTATTTTATGTTTACAATCTGAAAACAGGTATTTTATGTTTATGTGTTAGAATGCCCTAATTTGTTTTGTTGATTTTAAATACGCCTGTGCTGCCATGCTTTGATATTTTATCTGTGATAAAATGTGGTATCCATGTGAAACCAAAAACTTTGAGAATAAACAATAATAATAACTTGCCAAAATTCAGACATCACCATCTAAATAGCGCAATAAAACGAGTATACGCCCACGAAATGAGGAAGGGAGAGTTTTAATAGATCTAAAGAATTCGTGCTACAAACAATAATCCATTCACTAAGAAATTTTTATTATGGGAAACAGGCAACCACAAAATTACCCGCTGCAAAAGTTCAATCAGATAATAAACTAACCCATCTTAACCTTAACAATGAGCAGCTGAACATTTCTTCGCGGGTTGTACACAATAACTGCAAAATAGACACGTGGCCAAGAAAGCTACTCCAGGAACGCAATGCAAATGATCTCAAACAACCTCGTGTAGACTAAATAGCACCAAACACTCGGCTAAAATATGAAGGTCTGTTTGGCGAAACAGAAGGGTTCATGGTTGCCGTACAGTATCAAGTGATCAACACTAAGAACTGCAGAAAACATGTCATCAAACAAACAATAGATGACAAATGAAAAAAAAAGCAATAAAACAGTTGAGAGCATACTGCACATCACATCAGGATGCAAATTAATGGCCTACACAGATGACACCTATAAGCCCAACCAAGTTGCAAAATTATTCACTAGTAACTAGCGGCGCACACCAAACCACGAGATATAACCTGTCCATTTTACAAATATATTCCCTATACTGTACTTGAAAATTCAAATAATAAGTTGCACTATGACCGAAAAATTATCAAAGATAAAACCATTCATAATAACAGCCCAGACATGACTGTGTACACAAACGTACAAAGACTGGCTACCTAATTAACATCACTGTTCCATAAACAGCAACTCTTAAAACAGCAAAGGCAGAAAATATAGCAAAGTACACAAATCTGGCAACAGAAATCATGACATTATGGCATTTTCAAAAGGTTCATACTGTTCCTCTAATTATATCGTGCACAGAGATTACACCAAATAACATTCATGAACTAATGGTGCGGGTATTGCCTGAGACAAATCCTTTAATTTTGTATTTTTAAATTTGTTTTTTGTAATTTTCGAAAAAAGCTAGCAATATCCGAAAATGGGACCAGCACCTTATTTTTTATCGCCCTTTATACGTAGGAAAAGTTTTTAAAAAAATTGGATCGTGATTTTGTTGTGAATTTCAAGCACACATTATGCACACAATACTAACTTTTACAAAAATGAACATGTCCTTTCTTAAAGATCTAATTTTGTACAACTAACTTTGTATAAGCTAAACACCTCTATCGCCAATTTTGTAGTTTTGAATTTTTTTTTTGCAATTTTGGAAAAATATGTGAAATTACTGACAATGATACCTGCACCATTCTCTTAAACGCTTTTCGCTCTTTTGAGCAACAAAATTTAATCATAAAATTTTATGAGCCGTTTATTTTAAATTTAAAATTTTTAAAAAAAGGAAACATCCCAAGTCGAATGAAATCTAAATTTCCCAAAGATTTGCTTAAACCTCTCTAAACTAATAGTATCATCCTGTATCTCAGTAGAATCTTTCACGTATCCCTTCCTATTGCTCGACAGGGCAATCCTAACAGTTTATCCCCCTCCCCCCCAAAAAAAATCAACATTAAATTTCAGAAGATTCTAGAAGAAAACGAATGAATAAAATGAGCCAGAGTTTTTAACCTCAACTTGTCAAGGAATGCCTAAATCCCCAAAAAATTCAGCATGTAAACGGAAACCCCTCGAAAGACCTTTGGTCAAACGAGAAGAAATAAATTAAAAAAATATATTTTAGCTGTCGGAAGACTGCAACGAAAATTTTACCAGCACCATTCTCCTAAACATTTTTACGCTATCTGCGGTAAAAAATTAATCAAACCATTTCCTACCGTTTTCGATAAACAAATGGTTTAAACAACATTAAAAATTGCGTATATTTCACGCAAAATTACGCGAAGACTACTCACATTTATGAAAAATTTTACATTAACTTATTTCAAAACATGCATTTAAAGAATAGATTCCTTTAAGGAAAAATCTCTATAATCAATATTTTAGTTGTAGAAAGAATCCGTCGGAAAGAAAAGTGAGAAAATAGGAAAGTCGAAATAGGGGAAAGGAGGGAAGGGGGAAACTGGAAAGGGATAAAACGCAAAAGTGGGAAAATGGGAAAGGGGGAAACGAAGATGAATGAAACCGAAAGGAAGGTGATAAAGTGGGAAAACGATTGGAAGGGATATGGGTAACGCGGGAAAACACGAAAGGCATTTTTAGGAACGTTGGGAAAATACGCTGGAGGCCTGAAGTAATGCTACCCGTGAAATTAAAAGATACGTCACTTTGGAGGGTCCGCTTACAACCTACATTAGTCTACATATCGATGAAACACGAGCAAAGAAAGGGATGAGTTAGGGAAGTTACAATTGATTCTCAATAGTTTTGTAGTCGTATCGTAAACGTTGAGTACAGTTTTAAAATAATATAATGTTTAAACGTATAATTTTGAGGTAAATTACAGTGCATCTGATGAATCACACCACTAAATTATTTCAGAAATACCTAATAATGGTGAATACTGAAAGTCTGATTACACTCAAAGTGTTCTAAGACTTTCTTAACAACTACGTTCAAGAATTATTATTTATGACAATAGTAGTGTCATAAAATAAAGTCATTTCTTTTCGTGAAGACTAAGACGATATTGACCTTTTACTTAAATGAAGTCTGGTCTGGTCGTTAATAACGAGAAAGATCTGACCGTTAAAAATGAATAAGGGTCGTTGGTAACGGATCTGTAATATATCTGAAAGTAATATCTGGTCATCAGTAATGGCTGTCTGACCGCTAGAAATTGAAAAGATTTCAGTCAGTAACGGGTAAGATGTGGCTGGTTTTACAGGATAAGATCTGACCGTTAGTAATGAATAAGATCTAATCGATAGTATGGGGCAAACGTACATACAACACAATTTCCATTGAACACATCCACATTACCCAATTTCAATACTTAGGGCGTTCACGTTGGTTCCTTGCTACAGTTTAACCCTTCTAACCCTTCACACGTTCACAATGGCGCTCCCATTGGACCTGGATTTGCTGGATGTGGCGTAATATACGCTGCTGGTGGCGCAAGACGTCCTGTGTCTGGTCGAGTTCGTGGCCAAACGCATATTAATCTATTACTATACGTAGGATGTTCACTTTAATTCCATTTTACAGGTTAGTTGATCGAAGCTCTTACGTGTTCACCATGGCGCTCCCACTCGACCTGGACTTGCTGGATGTGGTGGAATATACGTTGCCGCTGTCGCAAGAGGACTTGTGTCTGGTGGTGCGCAAGGCGGAGCGCGTGCCCTTCACGTTGGTGCTGGTGCTGCCCTACCAGCTGCACACGTGGGTGTGCGTGGGGCTGACGCTGTTGCTGGCGACGCTTCTGTGGCCTCTGGTAGCGCCCGGCGAACTCACGGCGAAACGACGCACTAGGGGCTGCTGGCTGATGGCCGAACGCTTTGGCCGAGCTTTCACAGACGCTTTTGGCACTTTCGTCTCTGGAGGCGCGAACCGCAAAGTAAGAGAACCTCGCCATATTGCGACGAAAGCTAAATTACATCTGAGAAAATCGTACAATTTTTAACAGTTTCAGTCCTGAGCATTTACCATCATTTTGATTCCAGAATTCTGACCCTTTCGATGCATTTTGGAGAATCTTACCAATGATAAGTTACAGCATCTTGTATGAAATTAGTAAAAAACAGTTTTAATCTTACTTAACTGCAGATGGCATAAAAAAAGGATAGAGATGGGAGATAGAATCTGTGCGCAGACAACCTTCGCGCATTTCTCTCTGAGACAGGACGTAGTATAACTACCGAAATTTAGTCATCTGTCGCCTAAGACATGGCGTTTTCTGGACAGCCAAGAAGATGCAATTAGATACAAGTAGATAAACAGAGTAATTAAGAAACCTGACGAGATATTTGCACTCAAGAAGTTTTGAAAAACAATTATTAATTTTTGAGGGTAGATTACATGAAGCATTTTCAATTCCTTTTTCAAAATTTACTCTAAAATGTTCCTGTAAATTCTTATAAGAATAGAGTAAAATACACCTGTAAAGAAGGGCAAGGCCCGATATTTACAGTTAATTCTAAATTTTCGAAAATTTCAAAAGTTTGAAAATTTTTAGGCTTATTTCTAATACTACAAAATTGGAGATAGAGATTTTTCTTTCAAGTAATTGTTTTCTAAATAGTTCTTTCCTTAAAGTCATGTACATTTTTGGAAAATGTTAGTACTTTTTGCGCAATATTCCGTGCAGTATGTGTCCAATATTAAAAAATAACAAACAGGGTTTTCTCAAAAACAGCTACAATTTTTTTTAACTATTCGTAGGAATAATGCCAAATGAACCTTATGAGATCACATAAACTCCTATTACTGTATTCTTTTGTTTATTCAAAAAGTAACTAAAATGTATTTTTTTACTTGCCTCTCACGTCGTTAATATATACATTAGCGGCAATTCGATCACATTATATTTATGAGTACATGTGCTTCAATTGATGTTATGTTATGTTTCCCGAAAGCTGAAAAGTTTTCTGTCAAAATGTGCTCAAAATTTCGCGTTTTTTTAAAAATTAAAGGCCATTTTCTCAAGATCAACATCAACTTCTTCCTTCAAACTTTTTCAATCGATAGTTTATGTGTATACTGTATCATAAAATTCCTTTTGGACAATTTTTTAGTTTTTTCAATAGTTACACAAATGTAAAGTTTTGAAATATCTCTCACACCTTCAATATATACATTTCTAATTTTGTACACTTAACTACGTTTGTGTGTGGAAGTGACTTTCAATGAATTTGTTCGAAAACTCAAACATTTTGTATGAAAAAGAGCTTCAAATTTCACATTTACAGTAACGCTTAAACGCCATTTTCTTAAAAACGACCGAAAGGTTTTCAATAAAATTGTCATTTAAAACGAAGTTTTACTCCTCTGTAATATTCTTATAGTAATATTTCGGCCTATTATTAGGAAACCGAAAATTTGAGAAAATGTCAATAAAGAAATTAATTTAGGTCGCTATAGATGGCAGCTGATTAGAATTTGTAGCAAGGCCAGTACGCTAGCCTAGACCAGAGAAAATAGAAAACTAGTACGAAAATGTCTATGCAAATCTTTAGCACCCCACGTTATAATTATACTCACATTTCATTTTATTTAGATAATTACAATCTCCTAATTATTCCAGACTAATAATGAACTCGTTTTTATTGTGCGTGTACATTAACTTACATGAAACTCAAGTGTTTGTTTAAGACGAGTAATGTACTTTACAGGTAAAGTCTCAACCGGAAAGAATTTTTCTGGCATTATTATTGGTGTTCAGCGTTGTTTTGACAAACGCTTATACCGGACAAATTATGAGTTTCCTCACTACTCCAAAGTTTTACCGTGATATTACAACGTTAAAGGAGTCTGCTGAAAAAGTAAGTACTTAATCAATTTATAGGAATATTTAACATGTTTGATGTTGGGTCAAATGATGAAAAAAAATTAGTTATCATTTTCAATTATTTGATTGGGTTTCTAATTTTTATTGTTTAATGGATAAGGTTGGCTGAATTAAGAAATATTTTTCACCCTTTATTTCTGTATCATGAGACCAGCCACGCAAAAAATAGCATGTTACTTATATTAAATAATTGAATAAATTAATATCAAAGGTATTCGTTTGAATAGTATTTTTATCGATGTCTGGGTTCTTGTTTATTTATTACTACTTTCATACGTATTTGTATCACGGCTACTATTCTCTCTACGTTTTGTGCTCTCTAGACAATAAAATCTTAAAGATACTTAACAGACGTAAACCACGCCAACTTCACAAACGTGAACAATAGACAAATCACAAGACTTGAAGTGGCCGATTACAACACAATGCGGTACATTCAAAATGACCATGTACAAACGCAAAAACTTCAATCAGTATTATTAATCACGACTAAAAACAGATATCTCTTTTTAAATTTGTTGCGTCGAATGACCGCCTCTTGAAGTATCCTTGTGTGGCGTTGAGCACATACGTGGAGAAACCCTCCTATACTATCTTTGTGAAGACTCGTCACGTCGCAGTTAGTTCCTTTTATCCCTTCGGCCAGGGGCTCGACTCCGTTCGATCCCGGGGTTCCCAGACGGACACCCAACCAGGAAATTCGCGAGTCTCGAATTCGCTTAGCCTCCGTGACTTCAAGTGTAGTAAATTAACTCGGCTAGAGGCGTCGGCGCGTTTAGAATTCGAATTATTCAATTAGCGTTTCAACGAATTCGCTTATTCTGAATTAGTTGATGAGTTTCGTAGTTAAATTTCATTCCGTCCCCAGTTCACACAATCTCTCCGATACTAAACGCGTCTACAAAAATGATCCTCGAACCAACGTAAACATACTAAGAGGTGCAAACAAACGAATTCACCTACAATATCGGCAACGTACAGGCGACTTTTACAGTTCTCTCACAACGTGCTGCACAGTAAGTCACGGAACCATTTCTGAATCAATAAGCTTACGAGGAATTATTTACTTTCTGATAGTCACGGTTCTGCGTTGCCTTTCATCTGACTCTCACGAAATAGCGTAGGCGATAAGTTTCAGCTGTGGCGAGTGTTAGGTCAACAAATGTCAACGTTTATGTGTAAAGATTTCACTAATTTGTCATGTTAGAGGTGCTATTTAAGTAGTAATGTATGTAAGGACTGACAGAGGCAGAAGGGACGGCGGGCGCGGTTGAGGAATGTACTACGTAATGCCACTTAAAGGCAGCTAACTAATGAAAATACTTAATTGGTGAGATTTTCATTACACTTTTGCAGTGATTCTAAAAGAAATCATGATATAAGATCACAAGCGTAAGGTCTATCTGTGGCGGCGAGTTATACACCTGTAAGTCAAAGTGACCCACTGACTATTAGCTACTTGCCTGCCAGATATTGCGCACAGCTGTGAGCCGACTAATGTCTCGTCTGTGAGTTCGATGGCTTCGTTGTTTTCGACGAAAGGAGAGCGTCTAGTGACAAAAGAACAGTAGCTTATTGCAGTGGAAATTGGTGGTGCCTGTGGCCGCTCTGCCATCGCCTCATTCCCGCGCTGGCCAAACTCTTCAGAAGAAAGCCGTCCCGCCAGACCAACACATATCTTTTGGGTTGAACTGTTAACTAACATTTGTGGGCCTCTACCGATAAATAACTATTCCCTGTGTCGCGCTACAGATATTGTGCACCGCTGTCGGCACCACATATTGTGTATCGCTATCCTCTTGTGCTGTGTGTTCTTCCTACCTTAAAAAGGGGCGAGATTTCCCTATAATGACCCCCACCAGACAACAAGTGGCTCTGACAATTGAGATGAAACTTCTCCGACTAGCCTCAGTAGCACTCGACGTTCACCTCCACTAAAATCGATGGAGGAGGCCCACAACGAAGTGATGAACATGGTTCATCCGCCTGACAAACCGCAGGCACTTTCCGCTAGAAATATGCCGCCTTCTGCCTGCACTAAAAAAGCCAAAGAAGAAAACACCCCTTCTAATGAGTATTTAAGAGCCACAAGAGGCCGACCAAATCTTTCCCCCTGTGCACCTGACGACAACGAAGACCGCAAGAGGATAAAATCCCCCAGGCCTCCGAAACACGTGAAAGTCTACCATGCCCCTGAATGATGGTCTCCATGAGGAGCACATGGTCACAACGTAAAGACAGATAACCAGTGTCACTCCGATAACGACAGAGATGGGGGATATACGAGTATAAAGTAGAGAGAAGATTCCGACACACGATCAATCGGAAGAACGCCTCTGAGTATGTATTGTAGAGTTGGTCTAGGAAATGTCACATAGTAGGAGTTGCCGTATAGCAAGTGCGTCCACCTAAATTGATCAGAGCTGGTTCAAGGGGATTGTTTCTTTTCGAGGTGAATGAAAGGCAATTTACAGTTACAAGTGAACAGATATCTTGCTACCCACGAGTTAATGAAGTGAGTTAGTAGTAAGCCGGATGACCAACGAAAGGTAATATAGTTGTTCTTCACACAACTTGCAAATTGTCGTGCTGCCACCACCAACCCGAATCAGACGGATGAGTGTGAGTGGGCGCCGTCAGAGCTAAGTTTGGCTCCAGATGATTCGGCTAGAGGCCTTAAAGTCACAACGGGCACGGACTTGGTAGAAGCTGTATCTGGCCCTCTTGCCCGCTTGTTGTAGATACAGCCAGATGACGGCTGATGCCCGTGAGAGGCCCAAATTTAGAGCTAGCGGTCCGTTGGCCGCCCTGGTGGCTTGATCCTTGGGTTCGGCGCACTTCGCACGTGATTCTGCGGGGGTACTGGAGCCGTGAGAGGCATTTAATCAGAGACACATTGTGTAAATTACTTTATAGCCCCTGGCGAATGGCGAACGAATGAAGGTCGGTGGCCGCGCGGGATTGTGCAGTTTCTGTGAGACATGACCTAGTGCCCCTCCAGTGCGACCCTTACGTCGCCGCCTGACCATCCACAAAACCTCCTTGGAAGATTTGGTTAGGCAGTGGTTCTCGAAATAACACGATAATGACGTGGAGCTCATCTCTACCTCCACATCTACCCACTTGTTCAGGCGGCGAAATAGTCGAAGAAAAGTTGGGAGAGCATTTTGATGGAAATGGCAACGGAACATCGCCTCTTCTGTCTCAGTAGATTTTGTCAGACAAGCGTGTTCTATGTCCAAACGAAATTAACCCTTTTCTTACGAATTCCGTGGCTTTTTGATTCGTGTTTCTACTACATCCAGTCCCTAGCACATTCTGGATCGAACCTTGAATACCTTCAAAACGCTTTTACTTAGCTTTCCGCATTAGCTTGTGGTGACAATGCAAGCAGGCGTCTGCGATAGAAAATTCCTAGTATTTCGACAATGCCAATTTTTAGCGGGAGCTACCCAGGAGCTGGTGCGATCTTTCGGTGACGCTCCGAACTAATAGAAAAGTTGACAATCGACTTCAAGGAACTTTGCATGAAGAAATTAATGTTTGATCAACGGAGAAGAAATTCGCGCGGCTTTTTGGAGAAGGCGCCAAGTTTAAAATGTGTAATCTTTTCCTCTGAAACACCTTCAAAGAACATCAAACGCTCTGTTAAAAAAACAAGGTGCAAATTTGAAGTAATTTGGCCGGCAATGTGTCAACACCACTCAACGCTACGGTCCGTGACACCGACGGGGCGCACGCAACCGACAATTGTAGACCTTGCTAGCCCCGGGCCAGGCACCGCGCACGGTTAAACGGGGCTCACGTAATTAGCCTTGAGAGCCCGGGCAGTGACCCACCCACGTGACTGCCCCGCCCGCAGCGGACGCGCGAAACAACGCAGCGCGTGAGAGTGAGCAGAGACCGAGCACGAGCACCCACGCGCAGGCGACGCCAAGTACTAGACAAGAAGAGGGGGGACTACCGAAGTACTACCGCAGGCTCCGCCCGAAATCCGTTGCCCTTGCTGACCACTCAGTGCCCTACCCACCTCCACCAGAGTGAGTGAGTGAGTTGCAGGAGCAAGGTAAGTAAGTAAAAGACCGGTAACGAAACATATCACTGCCTGAAGTGTGGAAGCGCGACTTCGTAATCGCACACGCCAGCCCGGCACACATGACGGCCTGGGGCGCCACCTATAATCCCTGCGGGAGACTCGCGCAGCCAGCATTAGTCGGAAAATGCAATATCCTCGCCCTGGTCCCTATCAACAAAGTGGCGGAGTGTCCGGTATGTGACATAATCGTCTCGAGTGCTGAGGGCGAGCAGGTGCGGCGCGCATCGTTCAAATCTCACGTGAAGCATGCCCATGGGCTCCTCTTACGCAGCGGATGCGACCGCAGATGCGCGAAGTGAGCCGCGCATCGACAGACGTGGCCACAGGCCGCGGAAGCCCGGCCCCGAGCGCCGACATCAGCATCAGAAATGCCGCCTTGGAAAACCTCGCCGCCGAAGCACGCCACTGCGCTAAATCGCCCCCGGTGCGGAACGCCCCTTCCCCCGCAGGCACGCCCTTGAGGCAGCCGTAGCCGCCGTGGGCAGCTGGCGCCGAGTGGGTGGAGCGGAGACCCCGTCGCCGGACGCCCAGCGGCAGCTACGGCGCACACACGACGGCGCCGCTCGCCACCCGAAGCGGCGCACCCAACCACCCTAGCGCGGCGACGCCCTGACGTCCCCCCACCCCGCTGCGCCGACGGCTACAGGCACCCCGGAGCAAAGGCCGGGCCTCCCACGGCTTGGCTCGGACGACTGCGACACAAACAGTCGCCAGACAGGGTTGGGTACGCGAAGGTCGTCGCTAGTGAGGCGTCTACGAGAATCCTTCCAGAAGGCGCCCTCGCGGCGTTGCCAGTCCCAAAAGTCCAAAGGGCAAACCACGCGAACGCTCTGGCAGGATGGGCAAGGAATCAGGATCCTTCACGCAGACCGGGAAGCACATGAGAATACCTGTATGCAAGTTTTTCTTCCCAGCCCACATCAACTCCGCCCTCGCCTGAGCCCACTGCCCTGATAACAAGAACAAGACCTCCCGAAAGGGCTGCACCCACCAGGACTGCACAGCCGCGTTCCGAACAGTCGGACACATCACCAATGAGTGCCGCTACCACTCACTTGCGAGCACTTCACAGAGGCAGTGGCAAGTGGATAGAAGGTGTTAAAAGAAAAGCAGGTAGCGGTGAATAACAACATGTAACGGGCTCCCGGATCTCGTTGTTACGCGTGACCTACACTTCAACATTGTTGATGGAACGATAGTGGCGGCACACACCGGCAAGCTGCAGGAGAGATTTTTAAAAAGAAACAAGAATAAATACGGTGACTCCCGTGCTGCTCTGCACGACGCCGGCTAGGCCTCCGCCGAACTTATAAGTACCCTGTGCGACTGGTACTCAGCTCCGACCCCGCGCTCTTAAAGGCCTCGAATGGCTACAGGCTGAAAACATTACCACGACATATTGTAACGTTTCTCCGCGGTGAATTAAAACGAACACAACAATAACGTTTATTCGTAACAATTATACACTAAAAATTACTTGATCTATTTACAGATATATTACACTTAATTATTTTCCTTACACACTACTCCGTTCTCTTGATTATTTATTTACACAGTTCACTTCTGATTATTTATTTACACTGATCTCTGCAATCTACACTATCGCACAGTCCTATGCACTGTCCACGGTCCACTGCGCTGATCACAATTCCCTCCACAGACCACAATTCCCTGCGCAGACCACAATTCAATGCGCAGACCAGGGCCCACTGCACTGCTTTTTACCGCGATGCACACTTCACAGCTCAGCTTCCACTGCAGACTTCAGACTGCTGACTGCTGTTCACACACTGCACCACTGTTCACCGCAATGCACACTTTACAGCACAGTTTCCACTTCAGACACACTGACGAACTGACTGCTTATTCACTGATTACATACACTAACTGATTCGCGGCTGCTTACTTCCGACTACTACTTACACTGACATACTTACACTAACTACTCTTGACTTACACTGACATATTTACCGTGACTAACTTACACTGACTGACTACTTACACCTGGCTTACACTGACTAACTTCTTACTGACTGCCTTACACTGTCTCGTGGCCGCCGGCAGCGGCGAATTTATACCTGGCTGGCGCTCGTCTCGACACAGCCAGCAATTTCTCCACCTTTCCCCGCGACTCGCGAATAGTCCGGAACCGTCCAGTTCGGAGGAAGGAGGGGGCGCCGGCAGATGACGCAATCCGCGCACAGCGAATTCCGCCAGGTGATGCAATATTCGTTACAAAATCATAGCCGAGGCCATCGCCGGCAGCGGGACGTGCTTCTTAGCCCACACGGCCGGGCCTACCTCGCCCCGCGCGAGTACAGAGAGCATATGGACCCCCAACGACGGCAGCAGCAGCGGAGCAGCACCCGCGCCACGCACGCCCCTCCTGCACCAGCACAGCAGACAAAAACCGAAATGTGCATTTGCCGGCAGAACTCACCGGTGTGACTCAAATTCCCATGACGTTTGAAATAGGCGAAATGTAACTGTCCAAATGGTTTGGCTTCTTTTGCACGACTTGGATTACAAAACGGCAAAGGAGCATAACTTAAAGATACAATTTTCATGTACAGAATTCAGTCGTGTGAAAGTGAAAGCTCTAGTGCAAAAGTATGTATAACAGCATGTGTTAATCTTATTGTCGATGAATGAGTTTTACCGCAGTTTTGCATGAAATCAGTATTCAAATTAGTCATGCCTCCCATTCACTTCTTCTATTGCACAATGATATTTAAAATAAAAATTATTATAGCTCTGGAATTAGAATTTGCTTTTTAGCAGGCAGGAATTAGATTTTGCACTTTAAATGCACGCAAATAAAACAAAAGTGTCTTTGACTTACTTTACTCAAATGCGGAATTCGGCTCCAAACGTCCCCTCGGCAACATTTCGCTTATGCGCCAAATGCTCCTTGGCGCTATGTTACTTCACTTAAGTTATGTTAAAGATTTCCTCCAAAAGTATCTCGAAAATCAAATGTGTTTTTTGTTAATGATACAAAGAAATGTATAGATATGACTAAATAAATTCTGAGAATAAACATTACTACATTTACTTCTACTAATTCACGTTCTGATTTTCAGATTAAGCGGGTGTTTGTAACGAACTACGTAGATGATCTTCTACCATATGAGAATTTACCTGAGTCTGTGAAAACTCTGAAAGATAGATTTTCCAGAATCAAAGCATTAGATGACCAAGGTAAACTTATTGCGTTAAAAGAGCAACAGAGGACTTTACAGCTTGTAGCAAGCAAGTTCGATGAAGGAATGATGCTTTGGCAGTCATTTTACAACTATTTCTCTCTAGAAGAAAAAAACATGGAAAATGAACAAAAGCTTTTGCACTTGGTAAGGGAAATGCATTTTAAATTTATGAACCACATTTTATTAATTAATAAGGTATTCATACATATAATAATATTATTAATAATAATAATATGTATTGCTAGCAATGAACATGAAAAATTAGTGACATAAAAACAGTTTTAGCACACCCTTGACGGAGTGCAGATCGTGTTTAAACGAAATTCTCATGAAAGATCTTTCAAGTAGTCATAAATAAATTAATAACACTAAATTTCATGAAGGATATTAATTTTAGACTAATGGAAAGATACAAAAATAATATTACAAAAACAAGAAGAAAATTACAAAATAACCATTACTTGTGTCCCAGGAGATCAGTCATCATAACACTAAAACACCGACAGGTATAATTTCGACTCATGGAAATTTTTATGTTCTTGTAACTTCTTTGCTTTTGAAGATAAAACTTTGTAATTATGTGACCCTTCATTATTTTCATTTATTTACAGTATGTTAAAAATTGAAACGTCTAAAAAATATATTTCCTGAAAAATAATCGAATTTACCTAAAACGGTCGGGAGGCTTCATTTCGACTCCTTATGTATTGTCCCGATCCTCAAGCTTTTCTTTCGTATATTTCAACTCTTTTTTTTTGTAAATGTCTCTCCTAGTATTTCGGATACGTTCTGAAGAAATATGCGACCATTCTTTCCTTTTTTCTAGCCCTCGCATTCAATACATGCTTATTCACGAATTGTTTTGTGACGGTAGCAAATACATCACTAAGATTCGAAAACAAAACTATTTTCAATTGAAGGAAAAGCATTATTATCACACTATGGGTAAATGAAAAAATATTTCTTCAAAAAGTCTGAAAAAGAGAAATGGCTGACACTATTTTTTGTGTACTGGAGGACATGTCAGAAGCCAGATGGTAATGGTTTATATTATTAGTCAAATATTATTAGTTTTTTTAGACACTGTCTTGGCTCATGATTTTCGAAATATTAAGAGGGGTTTTGAATGAAATCAACAACAAATTTCACAGCTTTCATCTGAAAAAATATTCTGCTTTAGTATTTATTTTCATTTAATAGGTACTTATTACAAACAAATTAGCTTACTTGATCCTATGTGGCTAGGCCGAAGGCCTTTAAGCCATTACAATACCTACATCCTTTCGCGTTCTAATCTTTTGAATTCTGTTATTCACCCCAAATGGTCTCTCCATCGCATCAAAGCCGCGGAAAAGAGACCATAAGGTACGGCTCAGGAAAAAAACCATGAAGCGGGAAAAACCTGCCGTCAGAAGCCGAGTACATACTAATCTATCCAACGTTTATTTTAACTATTTATTTTCTGGCGCGGGCGTCCCGCCGTCTCCTTCCAGTGCTTGGCCTCCTCAGCACCTGAAATCAAACGGCGCCACAGAAAATCGTCCGCACCAACGCCTCTGCCCTTACATTTTCGATCCCCCCTTACCTTCACCCCCTAATGTGCTTATTACTATGCCAGTTTTGTTTTATTTATTATATTGAACTGTTACTTACCAATTGACTACAACTTATGACTTATTTCGTAACTGTTTACTAACTTAACATAAAATTACTGATTAACTTACTCATTGTTAGCTTCTTGACGTATATATTTCTCTCCAGTCCAGGCTCCGCTCAAGCTAACCGGTGCTGTTTTCCCACTCCCTAATTTCAGTTTCTCTAATGGTCCGAACCTTTCTTAAAAATGTTTCTAATTCTTTCATAAATTTAAACTTTTTATCACCTAAAATGTTTTGGGCGAGCGTTACGTTCCTGTTTAGGAAGTAGTAATTTCCCATTCCCATCCATTTTTTCTCCATGATTCAGTTGCACAGCAAATTAAGAGGATGTGGATCCAATCTTCCCTATCACTGCAAAGCACACAGATGCCATTACCACTTGTGTCCTTTAGTCTACGCTGCATCCGCCCCCCAACCCTGAACCAAGCGTATTTCCCTCTTGCGTCCTTTCCGAGAGTATGAACGTAACTTTCGCAACCCCATAACGGACTCCCATGGGTTTGTGCTACTATCAAACGTTTTTCAGCCGTTGCTGCCCAGATCTCTTGCCTTTTAATATCCGCAAGTCTATTGGAAATCAGCCGTTCTATTTCAGCGGGTTCCCCCTACTCTCCCACCATATCCGGAGAGACGTCTCCCACATGCGCGGCTAATTAGCCGTTTTATTTGTACGCCAGCAGCATGGTCGCATCCTGCCATTGCACTCTAAGCACCTATGTATAAAGTGTGTCAGCCTGTTCATCTGCTAATTTAATCCAAAGTTTAAATTAGATTTCCATTGTTAAAATATCAATCTCTAATATTCATAGTACTACCGACCCTTCGTTAGGACTGCCGGCATTTGCATGCCGCATCCTAGAAATTCTCCTAGAATTAATTTATTGAAGTATCTGTCTTCGATACTTTCTAGTCGATCTGATCCATTATTCACTCTACCCAGATATCTAGCACACGCATACGCTCTCATAGCTGAGAGAACTCAAGACGAAATTTGAAATTGTACTTGCCACACTTTTACCCGCAAAGTCCGAACTCTGGCGCCTACTGTGCAAACGTTTCTTTGCAGCGCAACTTCTTCCCTTTGCTGTGAGCCGTCAATATGTGATGATTATCATCCCCCGAGTTCAAGAGAAATTTTTGCACCAAGATATGTAAATGTTTTGACGCAGTAATTTCTTCCATAGCGAAGTACTATTTCTCTTTGCTACCCCCCAGACTAACCCATTTCTGGGAAGACCATTACTTTCGTTTTTTGAATATTTACTTTTAGTCCCATGTCTCACTATACCGTTCTAGAAAATTTAAACTCTTTTGTAAGCTCTCCAATCGTCTCCGAACAAAGACTAAATCCTCAGTACTATAGTAGTCCCGGGAAATTTTCAAGCCATCATTAGCGCACGAGAGCCGCTGTATCCGCGTTTCCTGTACCCACGTCAATAAATCATTATAAAACAAGATAAACAGCGCGGCATGAAGAGGAACACATCCCGTCGTTACCTCCTACTGTCGATTTATTTTTGCGTTATATTTTCCCGTCACACAGCCAACTGACGCAGAAATTACTTTCTTATACATTGCCTTCTGCAACACGTTAAAACTTTACCGTGAGACGCCTAAGCTCATTTCAGTTTTTCGCCATAAAGCATACCCTATTAATAGAGTCAAAAAGCTTTTTCAAAATTCACAGCAATTGCAAAACTGCAATATAAAGATGGCCACCCGTTTACGCCGCCAGTGCCTGTTTTACTAGGTATCTAACACAAATATATTGTCGATTGTCGCGAAAGCCCTCCTAAAAGCCTGCTTGCATTTGATTATTTTACCGCTACTTTTCCGCCCATTCAATCAGTCGCCCGTTTGAGGTATTTTACAAGAACAGTTTGGCTCAGCGCTGCAACAAAAAGACTAAATTCCGCGTGATGAATAAATTTCGGGCAATTCGGCATTCGATCCCGCTTTATTTTAAAAATCGAGTTGGAGCGATAACTGTACTCCACGTTTCTGGATACGAGCTGGATCAAGCAATTGCGGAGTTCAAATTAACTTCAATAATACTTTTGTGGTCTAATGTGCACAAATTCCGAAATAAATTTTGTCGATGCGGGTCGCGCGCCCTGCCTTCTTATTATGCATTGTTAGAATAGCACCTATTTTACTTCATCCAGGTTAGAGGTTTGTCTAATTCAGGCACACACCGGTCAGTGAAAATCCTTGCCCCTGTTTCAAAAGTCTCTCTTGCGAACGTTCGTGAAAATATTGGCACCACGTGTCTGCTAAATTGGCATCTACTTGATTATTTTATTACGCAAAAGATCTGATAACGCCCGAAAATTGATTTACTATAATCATTGCTTAGAATTGCCTGTATCCTGCTGCCCACTATTCCTGCCAAGATTTCTTCGATATTTCTTAATTGTGGTCTGTACGGCCTACTATAACAAATAACTGTTTCTAGCTTCTCCGTTCCCGCTGTTCTGAAAATTCTTAAGGCTTATTATAGTTTCGCGCCTGGTCTCCCGACACTCTCGCTAAACACCCTTGGTCAGTCCTTCCTCCTCTCCCCCCACCTTTCTCGCGAACCCTTCCTGCGCGGGTAGAGCCGGCCTTTTCTAATTCATTGTTTGCGTTGTTTCGGGGCCTCCTCTCGCGTCCCCCGCTGCCGAGTTTAAGATTAACTCTGTACATAATTGCCTTCGCTTTTCCTCTTCCATTACAACGTTCTTCTATCGCAAGGTTCGCTTGTCCTGCCCTCCTGGCCGACTGGCAGTGCAAGAAGATTTACTGGGCTAAATGCGACGCACACAAGGCAAATGATCAGATTCTGACCGTAATTCGATCCAAAATCTAAATAAATTGTGTATTCTTTCCTGCGACAACAGAGCGTAATCTATTACACTACCTCCATTCCCACTAATAAAAGTTAGTTCTCCTTCCGTATCCTGACCATAGTTGCCATGTTAAGATTTCGAGATTAAATCTTTCGCATAATTCTAGCAATTCCTGCCCATCATTATTGATGACCGAGTCTTTGCTTTTTCTGGAATTCGCTCTCGCTTGCTTGCGGTCAGAGTCCGAAAAAACTTTCTGTTCATTGCCAATTCGAGCATTCATGTCCCCTAACACTGGTAAATTAGTACTCGAGTACCTCAGCTTTAACGTATCTAGGAAATCATTGATTTCGCCGAAAGATTCCGGAGTGTAATAACGCGAACCCTGTGGGTGACGGTATATAAACACAATGACAATATCTATATTTTGCGTTACTAGTCTAATACAAAGGAAATTGTCTGAGTTGGTCTTAATTTCATTAATAAACTGCATTAAGCTAGTCCGAAAAACGCACGCAACACCACCCGGGTACCGACCCCTTTCTCCTCTGCGTTTTTTATTTTTCCATATGGCTGTAAAACCAGACACAGTTAACGTTTCACCCTCTTTTCAACAAGTTTCAACAAGCCCAATTACATCAAATGTTTTAATGTAGCCATGGAATTATTCATTACCGAGCTTAGAGCCTAGACCATTGATGTTCCAACACCCTATTCTTAAAACCTATTCTTGCCTATTTGGTGAAATGTTGGGCACCGACTCACCGTGAGCTTCCTGCTGCTGCATTGCCCTCGTACGCGGACCTCGCTCCACGCTTTCGGCCGCGACCCGCCCGGCACTCGACGAGTGCCGTGAGCTTCGCCGGGATCGCGAGCGCGACCGGTGGCGCGACCGTGACCGCGATTGCCTCCGACTGGATGCTGCGGGGACAGAGGTCGTCCGCGCCGTCCCCGAACGAGGCGCAGCTGCAAGTGCGGCCGCGGTCCTGGCCACGGGCCCTCGCGGGGGCGACCGCGAGCAGGCGCCCGATTGCTCGGGAGGGGTGTCCGCCCTTCTGGGGTTCTGCACCCTCGCGGAGTTCACGGGGCCCAGCCGCCCCGCCCCCTCCCAAGCCCGCCAGCTTGCCAAGGCCGAAGCTGCGCCCTGCCACGATAAGCTTGTCGAAACGAATCGACGCCTACCTCCCGCTCGCTTTCGCCTCCTGCAAATGCGGAATTAACGCCTTACGCGTTTGTCGCAATGTCCAGCTCAAATCCTTTCGGTCGCGCACCATGCTATTCTGGGAGAAATGCTCCCGGGCTGCACGCAGCAGCTCCTCCCGCTTCCTGAATGAGGCCATCTTGGCCACAATCATGCGCGGCTGTCCCTCACGCCGCCGCCCGGTCCGGTGCTCAGCTAAACCCAGAATACATCTTTCCGAATCCGCTCATGACTCGTTCCGCTGCTCTGGGATGCCAGTAACAATGATATTGTTACTTCGCGACTGGTTTTCAAGGTAATCCACCTTGCGCACCAGCCGCTCGTTGGCTGTCTGCAGCGACTGCACTGTCGCCTCTGCCGACTTCACTCTAGATTTGTAATATATCGATCCTATCAATTATCTCCTCATGGTTACGGTTCAAAATGTCGATGATCTCGGCGTTAGTGGGGGGGGCGGGATTCAGCTCCACCCCACCGATCACCAATAGCACCGCCATCACAGCCGCGCTCAGCACGCTCGCAAGTAGCCCCAGCCCTTGCGCTGTCCCCCGGGCACCGCCACCGCGCGGCAGGTAGCCCCTCACCCAGCGGCCGATAGCCGCCCGCCACTGTTCTGTCGATACCATCCTGCAGCAGGTAGCAAACACGTCCGCTCGGGTCGGCGTCTGGAGTGACACTGTAAATTAATTAACTCCTCCGGGCCAGAGTAGCTTTAGTATAAAGCGATACTTTTACAAACTGTATCAATATTATGCATCAGGGGGAAAGAGTTGATATGCAAGCTTGGTATGGAAACCGGCCAAAATCAGCAAACAATTGTGACTTTCGAGAGATAATCACTAAACTGCTGTGTATGTCAATGTTTTTACATACATTGGAAATATTGTGGAAGTTTTATGAAAGAACGAGACGAAACGTCTGGAAAATGTAGCCATGAACTACGCATAAGGCTACGAAGCAGGTGTTGATGGAACGTATGTAGTATTCTGTGTATATATTCTAATGTATGTAGTATTCTGTATATATACTGCTGAAGCCGACCTTTGAAATCTCAGGAGGCAGATCTTTGGGGTATGATAAAGATTTACGCCAAGACACAGAATCAGGTGAAACAGTGCGTATATTCTCTCCAAAATATGACCACAGATAACGGGCACTGAACAAATACGAAGAACAAATTGCAAATAACACACAAATACAATAGAGAATCAAATAACCCTTTCAACATTTTGAAAAATGTACAACATTTGTCGCCTTTGAATTGAATATCTCCTCCTCATCGAATACCCTTCACAAATGGTTGCGTAGGCTTCCGCGGCCGGAGTTTATGTTGGCTGGGCTATCCGGGACAAGCCGCGTCGGAGTCATGTGACTGCGTTTCGGCCAGCGTATTGTGGCCTTCTTCAGAGCGTACTGCTGCCAGATCTTCAGTTTCCCCCCCTCCAGTTTCCTGGAGAGGCAGGAATTTATTATCTTTGGGTACATTATGAATAACTGCAGCCGATTTGGCTTGGTGCAGTTAGGGAAGGTTAATTGCTTACAAAACTAAAATATCCTATAATTATACTATACACATTCCCACTTTGGGGTTTGTTAGTTTTTAGGCTTTTTTTTATTAAATCTTTAATTGGGAGATCTTGAAATTGTTCAATTTTCTTCTTTAATTTTTTTTCTCACTCGCATTCATTCATTAATAATTATATTTACAAACGCATCCATTCATTCATTCATACAAACACAACACTTCACAACACTATATTACACTTTTAAAGCACGCCACGGGCCGACTTCAATCAAGCGTCCGTGGCGCCGCGACGTCTTCGGCTCACAGCGACGCTGGCCCAGCGGAGCGCGCATCCGCGCCGCCCGCGCGTTCCGGCATCCGTGAGCGGCGATCCCCTGGTCACGCACTTGCTGCTCCCCCGTGTCGCAGAGCTCAGAGAGCTTGTGCGGGGCAGTGCGCGGAAGGTTGAAGCGACGTGCTGTGGCCCTTTCTTCTGTGAAAAGCCCTGTGCACGCCGCTGTTCGCCGCCTTGCCGGTCTTGCGCAGGATGCGCGGAGCGGACGGCCTCAGCGCCTTGCGAGCGCCGTCTCCGCCCTCTTTTGTAGCTCCGCCGGAGAACTAGGTTCGAACGCCTAAGATTCTGAAGACGTCAGCATTTTTGGGTTGTCGGTCGGGTCTAGTAAAAGGCAAGTGCGGGCGCGCCGCGAGGCGCGCCTCTGTTCTCTGCTATCTCTGCTACCGGATGGGGTGCAGAGTGGAGGGAGAAGCTGCGCGAATACCTCACAAGCGTACGCCCACAAGAGGACGCACGCAAGCTGTGAATAAGTGCGCTTTAGAGAGATTGCTAAATCGGCGAACGGAGAAGAGGTTTCAAAAGGAGGTGCGTGTTTTAATTTTGGCAGCGAGATACCGAGCGTGCGCATGCAGCGAAGGCCGCTGTCAAGTAGCACGCCCAAATATCTCGCTTCGCTCCGCCCAAGGTAGAATGCGTGCCAGCCAAGCTCACCGTTTCATTGGGGTTAGCCCTCTTACGAGTGAAGTTGACGCGCGACGCATTTCTCGAGTTGAGAGCGAGGCGTTTCCGACTTAGCCATTCAGGAAAGGCGGCGAGACAATCACTTAAGTATTTAACTGCACTGCCTTCCGTTCGCCGATTTCGCGTAGTACGCGAAATCTATCCGCGACATCAGGCAGCCGCAGCGTTGAATACCAGTTCTTGTTTCACAGGAAGCGGCGCGTCATTCACGTATAATCCGAAGAGGGTAGGAGAAAGAACACTCCCTGAGGCACGCCTGCCTCGGCTCGGTCTGAGGGACGAGTATACGTTATTGACGCGCACTTTGAACTGCCTGTCAGAGAGAAAACTCGCGATCAGTCTGACGTAGCAATCGCTCACTCCCGCCACCGCAGGCACTCGAGCAAACCCGCATCCAAACAGGTCGAAAGCCGACCGCATATCCAGAAAGAACCACTGGCAGTTCTGCCGTCTCTCGAGGCGAGGCCGATCTCCGTGCAAAGCCGAGTAAGCTGCTGCGCGGAGCTGTGACCAGCTCGAAAGCCAAATTGTTCGTCCTCTGAGAAGATTGAGACGACGAATTCCTGTTGCAAACGTGACAGGATCAGTCTCTCAAACGTTTTCCCTAGGATGGAGAGTAGACTAATAGGTCATAGCTGCTCGGAATAGTTTATTTTTGCCAGGTTTTGGTATTAGTGCAATGGTCGCAATCCTCCACCCTTGGGGAAAATAGCCACACGCCAGGCACGCATTCAGGAGCTCGGAGTAAAAACTCGATTCCGCGCCCGCCCAGAGCGCCGCAGCTGTTCTGCGGTGAGACCGTCCGGGCCACCTGCCTTCTCGCATTGAGGTGTTTGAGCTCAGCTCGAAGCTCCTCTCCCGTTACTCGGCGTGCAGAGGTGGGAGAGGGCAACAGGCAATGTATTGCTGCTGACCGCACGCGCCACTGGCGCACAACACAACAGGGGTGGCAGCCAATGGCCAGCGAGGCGGGCCCGTTTCGAACGGCGCGAACTGCAAACGCAAGCGAATTCGCTAAGGATTTCGCTTTTTGTCGCGTCATCCACGCGTAAACGGGCCGAGGTGGTGGAGCACCGGGCGCCCCCGTCCCGGCCGATTGCTCTGAATCGGGCAGTTTACTCCGGTTTTGCGGCCTAGCGCACGAGAAAGATCCCAAATGTGCCTCTCGTGGAGATTGCATTTAGAAATAGTATCAGACCATTGAGCAGCTCTCTCATCCCGTAGAGATGAACGGAATTCTCTGCTTAGATTGCGCGCCCGCTCTCCGCCAACGGGACGCCATAGCGGCGATGAACTTTGACAGTTCTGCGCAATTCTTTAGATCCTTCTGTGCTCATCTGTGAGCTCAGGGCGAGAATTTCTCTCACGCGTGACAATTGTTTTTTGCTTGGAAAGCCGATTTCAATGTACAGTGAAGTGATTCACTGCTTCGTCGATCTCGTCTTTCGTATTTACTGATTTCTGCTCAAGCTGAGAATTCAGCTGTGTTGCGAAACCTGCCCAGTTCGTGTCACGGGTAGTTCGAAAACTAACTTGGCGTTTCGCTGCAAGGGACGCCACAATGCATGTTACTGGGTTATGATGGAATCCAGTACGGCAATTGAGCGGGGAACCACACACTCAACGCCTTTCACAATCATAAATCAATAACGCCCGGGTTCCTGTTTCGTACTTCCGGAAATGCGTGGGGCTATTCCGTGCGCAGATCTCTACGCCCCGCCTTGTCGCTACAAGATTGGCAATTTTGTTGCCGTTTCTGTTGGCTCCGAGGCGCCCCAAGTTCTATGTCTGGCGTAAAGTCACCCAGAAGGATAACTTAGGATTTAGTGCAAAGGCGCATCATTCCCAGCCGGAT